>JAIUJO010000171.1:617500-632500 GCA_023846275.1 Vanilla planifolia
GAAGAAGATGTAGAAAAAATCAGATTAAGAAGAGGAAGATGAGGAACAAAAGAAGGAGGAAGAAGAAGTAGAAGTATGAAAAGAAGAAGAAGATGGGAAAGAGGATGAAGAATAATATGAGGAAGAAGAAGGGGAAGAGGAAGAAGAAGAAGGGGAAGAATAAGAACAAAAAGAAGAGGAAGATGAGGAAGAAGAGTAAGATGAGGAAGAAGAGGAAGAAGAACAAGAAGAAGATTAAGAAGACTAAGAAGATTAATAATTAGATGAAGGAAAGGAAGAAGACTAGTAAGAACAAGTAGGAGAGATAGATAAAGAAGAGGAATATGAGGAACAATAGGAGGAAGAAGAAGAAGAAAATGTATAAAAAGAAGAAGAAGAAGAAGAAGAAAAAGAAGGGAAAGAAGAAGATGAATAACAAGAAAAAGAAGAAGGGGAAGAGGAAGAACGAGAAGAAGGGTAAGAAGAAGAATAGAAACATAATGAAGAAGAAGAAGAAAAAGAAGAATAAGCTGGAAGAAGAAGAAGAAGAAGGTGAGGAAGATGAGGAAAAAAAAGAAACAGAAGAAGATGAGGAAGAAGAATTAGATAAAGAGGAAGAAGAAGAAGAAGAATAAGAAGAACATGAAGAAGAAGAGGATGAAGAAGAAGAAGAAGAGAAGAAGAGAAGAAGAGGAGGAAGAGGAAGAAGTGGAAGAATACGAAGAAGAAGAAGAAGCAGAAAATGAGGAACAGGAAGAAGAAGAAGAAGTAGAAGTAGAAGAACAAGAACAAGAAGAAGAGCAAGAAGAAGAAGAAGAAGAAGAAGAAGAAAAAGTAGAAGAAGAGAAACTAAAAGTGAAAGAGGTAGAGGAAGAAGAATGAGAGGAAGATGAGGAAGAAAAAGAAGAAGAAGAAGTAGAAGAAGATGAAAGAGAAGAAGAAGAAAAAGAATAAGAAGAAGAAGTAGAAGAAGGAGAAGAAGAAGGAATGGAAGAAGAAGAAGAAGAAAAGAAGAATTAGAAGACAAAGAAGTAGTAGTACTAGAAGAAGAAGAAGTAGAATGAAAAGTGGAAGAAGAAGAAGTAGAAGGAAAAGAAGTAGTAGTAGTAGTTGTAGAAGATGATGATTAAAAGGAAGAGGATCAAGAGGAAGAAGATGAAGATGATGAAGAAGAAGAAAAAGAAGAAGAAGAAGAAGATAAAGAAGAAGAAGAAGAAAAAGAAGATAAAGAAGAAGAAAAAAAATAGGAAGAAGAAAGGGAAGAAGAGGAAGAAGAAGAAGAAAAAGAAGAAGGGAAGTAGAAGAAGGAGATGATGAACATGAAGAGGAAGGAAAAAAAACGAAGAATAGGAAGAAGTAGCAAAGGAAGAAGAAGAAGTTAAAGAAGGGGAAGAAGAAAAAGAAGATGAAGAAGTTTGAGATGATGATGATGAAGAAGAACAAGAAGATGAGGAAGAAGAAGTAGTAGTAGAAGAAGAAGAAGAAGGAATAAAAAGAAAGAGGAAAAAAAAAGAAGAACGAACATAGTCAGAAGAAGGAAGAAGGAAGAAAAAAGAAAGAGGAAGGAAGAAATAAGTAGAATGATGGAAGAAGGAAGATGGAAGAAGGAAGAAGGAACAAGAAGAAGAAGAAGAAGAGGAAGAAGAAGTAGACAAAGATGTGGAAGGAAGAGGAAGAGGAAGAAGAAGATGAAGACAAAGTGGAAGAAGAAGATGAAGTGGAAGAAGAAGATGAAGAAAAGAAGAAGTAGAAGATGAAGATGTCAAACAAGAAGTAGGAAAAGAAGAAGATTACGAAGAAAAAGAAAACACAGTAGGAGAAGAGGATGAGGAGGAAGATGAAGAAGAAGAAGTAGAAGTAGAAGTAAACGAAGAAGAAGAAAAAGAAGATGAAGAAGAAGAAGAAGATGATGATGATGATGATGATGATGATGAGGAAGAAGAAGAAGAAGTTGAAGAAGAAAGAAAAAGAAAGAACAAAGTAGATAGAAGAAAGTAGAAGGAAGATTTTAGATGGAAGAAGGATGAAAAGAGAAGGAAGAAGGAAGATGGAAGATACAAGTAAACGATGGAAGAAGGAAGACGGAAGAAGGAAGAAGGAAGAAGATGAAGAAGAAGAAGAAGTAGAAAACGAAGAAGAGGAAGCGGAAGAGGAAGGGTTAGAGGTAGAGGAAGAAGAAGGCGAGAGAAAGTGGAGGAAGAAGATGAAGAAGGAGAAGTAGAAGAAGAAGATGAAAAAGTTGAAGAAGATGTAGAAAAAGAAGACAAAGATGAAGAAAAAGAAGAAGAAGATGAAGAAGCAGAAACAAGAAGATGTAAAAGTAGTAGTCGAAGAAGAAGAATAGGAAGAGGAAGAAGAATATGAAGAAGAAGAAGGTAAAGAAGATGAAAAAGAAGAAGATGAAGAAGATGATGAAGAAGAAGAAGAAGAGAAAGAGGAGGAGGAAGAAGAAGAAGATGAAGATGAAGGGGAAAATGGAGAAGAAGAGGAAGAAGAAAAGAAAGATCACGAAGAAGAAGAAGAAGAAGAAGAAAGAAGAAGAAAAAGAGCAAGACGAAGAAGAAGAAGAGGAAGAAGAAGAAGAGCAAGAAGAAGAAGAAGAGGAAGATAAGGAAAAAGAGGCAAAAATAGAAGTAGTAGAAGAAGAAGGTGAAGAAGAATCAGAACAAGAAGAAGAAAAATATGAATGAGAAGAAGAGGAAGAAGAAGAAAAAGAAGAAGGGGAAGAAGAAGAAGAAGTGAAAGAAGAAGATATGGAAGAAGAAGATGAAAAAGAAGAAAAGGAAGAAAAAGAAGAACAAGTTGATGAGGAAGAAGATCAAGAAGAAGTAAAGAAGAAAGGAGAAGGAAGAAGGAAGAAGGACAAAGGAAGAATGGAGATCAAAGAAGGATGATGGAAGAAAATGAAGAAGAAGAAGAAGAAGAAGACAACAAAGAAGTGGAAGAGGAAGAGGATGAGGAACAGAAAGTGGAAGATGAAGAGAGAGAGGAAGTGGAAGAAAAAGAAGAAGAGGAAGAACATGAAGAAGAAGAAGAAGATGATGATAATGAAGTAGTAGAAGAAGAAGAAGGAGAAGAAGAAAAAGAATAAGAAATGGAAGAAGAAGAAGAAGAAGAAGTAAAAGAGAAGAAGTAGAAGAAAAAGAAGAAAAAGGAGAAGAAGAAGAAGAAGAAGAAGAAGAAGAATAAGAAATAGAAGAAAAAGAAGAAGAAGAAGAGGAAGAAGAGGAAGAGGAATAAATAGAAGAATAAGAAGAAGAAGGGGAAGACTAAGAAGGGGATGAAAAGAAGAAGACGAAGAAGTAGTTGTAGAAGAAGAGGAAGCAAAAGAAGAAGTAGAAGAAGAAGAAGAAGAAGAAGATGACGATAAGGGTAAAAAAGAAGAAGAAGAAGAAGAAGAAAAAAAACAAGAAGTATAAGAAGAAGATGCAGAAGAAGAAGAAGAAGATGCAGAAGAAGAAGAAGAAGAGGAGGTGGTAGAAGAAGAAGAAGAAGGGGAAAAGGAAGAAGAAAAAGGAGAAGAAGAGGATGAAGTAGAAGAAGAAGGAGAAGAAGAAGAAGAAGAGGAGGAGGAGAAAGGATTGGAAGAACAAAAAGTAGTGGTAGAAAAAGAAGAAGAAGAAGAAGAACGGAAAGATGAGGATGAAGAGGGAGAAGAACAAGAAGTAGAAGAAGTAGAAGAGAAAGAAGAAAAAGTAGAGGTAGAAGAAGAAGAAGAAGAAGAGGAAGAAGAAGAAATAACAAGAAAAGAAGAAGGGGAAGAAGAAAAAGAAGAAAAAGAAGAAGTGGAAGATGAAGAAAAAGATGATGAAGAAAATGAAGTACAAGGGCAAGAAGAGGAAGAAAAGGAGGAAGAAGAAGTGGAAGAACATAAAGAAGAAGAAGACGAGGAAGTTTAGAAAGAAGAGATAAAAGAAGAAGAAGTTTAGGAAGAAGTAGAAGAGGTAGAGGATGAAAAAGAAGAAGAAGATAAGGAAAAAGAAGAAGAGGAAGGGGAAAATGAATAAAAAGAAGAAGAAGAGGAAAGAGAGGAAGAATAAGAAGAAGTAGAGAAAGACAAAGAAGAAGCAGAAAAAGAAAAAGAAGAACAGTTAAAGAAGCAGAAGAAGGAAAAAAAGAAAAAGAAGAGGAAAGAGAGTGAGAAGAAGTAGAAGTAAAATAAGAAGAAGAAGAAGAAGAAGAGAAGAAAAAGAAGAAGTTGAGGAAAAAGAAGAAGAAGAAGAAGAAGAGGTTGTGGAGCAGGAAGTAGTAGAAGAAGAAAAAGAAGAAGAAGAAGAAAAATAGAAAGAAGAAGAAGAGAAAGAGAAGGAAAAACAAGAAGAAAAAGAGGAGGAAGAAGAAGAGAAAGAAGAACTAGAAGAAGGTGAGGAAGAATGAGAAAAACAAGAAGAAGAAGAGAAAAAAGAAGAATAGGAAGAAGAAGAAGAAGAGTAAGACGAAGAAGTAGAAAATGAGGAACAAAAGGTAGAAGAAGAAGAAGAGGAAGTATAAAAAGTAGAAGAAGAAAAGAAAAAGGAGGAAAAGGAGAAGGAGAGGAAGTAGAATAATGGAAAGAGGAAGAAGAAGAAGGGGAAGAAGAAGAAGAAGAAGAAGAAGAAGAAGAAGAATAGGAAGAACCAGAAGAAGAACAAGAAGAAGTGTGAAAAATAAGACGATGAAGAAGACGAGGAAGATGACGAAAAAAGGAAGAAGAAGAAGAAGAAGAAGATGACAAAGAAGAAGTAGAAGAGGAACAAGAAGAGATGAAGAAGAATAGAAAGAAGGGGAAGAAGAACAAGAAGAAGTAGAGGAAGAGGAAAAAGAAGAAAAGTAGCAAAAGAAGAGGAACTAGAGGAGAAAGAATAAGAACATGAAGATGACTAACAATAGGGGAAAGAAAAGAAGAAGTACAAAAAAAAGAAGAGGAAGAACAAAAAGAAGGAAAAGAAGAAGAAGAGGATGAAGAAAAGGAGGAGAAGAAGAAGAAGTAGAAGAAGAAGGAGAAGAAGAAGAAGAAGAAGAAGCAGAAGAAGTGGAAGAAGAAGAAGGAGAAGAAGAAGCAGAAGAAGAAGAAGAAGAAGAAGAAGAAGAAGAAGAGGAATAAGAAGAATAGGAAGAGGAAGAAGAAGAAGAAGAAGAGGAGGAAGAAGAAGAAGAAGGAGGAGAAGAAGGAGAGGAAGATGAAGAAAAAGAGAAGAAAGAAGTAGAAGAAGAGGAAGAGAAAAAAGAACAATAAGAAAACAAAGGTGAGGAAGAATAGGAAGAAGAAGAAGAAGAAGAAGAAGAACAAGATGAAGAAGAAGAGGAAGAAGAAGAAAAGGAGAGGAAGGAGATGAAGAGGAAGATGAGGAATAATAATAGGAGGAAGAAGAAGCAACAAAAGAAGAAGATAAAGAAAAAGAAGGAAAAGAAGAAGAAGATAAGGGAGAAAGGGAAAAAGAGGAAGAAGAAGAACAAGAGAAAGGAGAAGAAGAAGTAGAATAAAAAAAAGAGGAAGAAGAGAAGGAAGATGAGGAAGAAGAGGAAGAAGAAGAAGAAGAGGAAGAGGAAGAGGATAAAGAAAAAGAAGAAGACAAGAGGATGAAGAAGAAGAGGAAGAACAAGAAAAGGAAGAGGAAGAGGAAGAAGAAGAAGTAGAAGAAGAAGAAGAGGAAGAGGAAGAAAAGGAAGAAGAAGAGTAATAAGAGGAAGAAGAAGAGGAGGAAGTAGAAGAAGAAAAAAAGAAGAAGAAAAGAAGAAGGGGAAAAAGAAGTAGAAGAAGAGCAGGAAAAAGAAGGGGAAGAAGAAGTAGAAGATACAAAAGAAGAAGAGTAATTAGAAGAACTAGAAAATCAAAAGGAATAAGAAGAAGTAGAAAAAGAAGCTGAAGATGATGAAAAAGAAGAAAAAGAAGAAAAAGAGGAGGACGAGGAGGAGGAGAAGAAGAAGAAGAGGAAGAAGAGAAGACAAAAGAAGAAGAAAAAGAAGAACTAGAGGAAGAAGATGAAGAATGCGAAATAGAAGAAGAAGAGAAAGGAGGAGAAGAAGAAGAGGAGATGTAGAAGAGGAACAAGAAGAAGAATAATAAGAAGAAGCAGTAAAAAACAAAGAAGAAGAAGGAGAAAAAGAAGAAGAAGAACAAGAACAAGAACAAGAAAAAAAAAGTAGAAGTAGCAATAGAAGAAGAAGAAGAAGAAGAAGAAGAAAAAGAAGAAGAAGAAGAAGAAGAAGAAGAAGAAGAAGAAGAAAAAGATGAAGAAGAAGGAGAAGAGGAAGAGAAGGAGGAGGTGGAGGAGAAGAAGAGGAGAAAGAAGAAGAAGAAGAAGAAGAAGTAGGAGTAGAAGAAGAAGAAGAAGAAGATAGAGAAGAGGAAGAAGAAGAAGAAGAAGAAGTTGAAAAAGATGTAGATGTAATAGAAGAAGAGGTGGAAGTAGATTATGAATTAGAAGTAGAATTAGAAGAAGAAGAAGAAGAAGAAGAACAAATAGAACAAGAAGTGGTGGAAGATGAAGGAGAAGAAGGTGAAGAAGAAGAAGAAGGAGAGGATGAAGAGGAAGAAGGCGAAGAAGAAGCAGATGAAGAAGAACAAGAAGAAGAACAACAACAAGAACAACAAGAAGAACAAAAGTAAGAAGAAGAAGAGGAAGAAGAAGAAGAAGAAGAAGAAGAAGAGGAAGAGCAAGAAGTGGAAGAAAAGGAACTAGAGGTGGAAAAAGAAGATGAATAAGTAGAAAAGAAGAAGAAGAAGAAAAAAAGAAAAAAAAGAAGAGGAAGGAGAAAGAGAAGAAGAAGTAGAAGATGAAGAAGAAGAAGAAGAAGAAGAAGAAGAGGAAGAAAAAATAAGAAGATGGAGAAGAAAAAGATGTACAAGAATAGAAGAAGAAGAAGAGGAAGAAGAAGGGGAAGAAGAAGAAGAAGAAATAGAAGAAGAAGAAGGGAAGGAAGAAGAAGAAGAAGAAGAAGAAGTGGAAGAAGAAGAAGAAGAGGATGAAGAAGTAAAAGAAGAAATAGAAGAAGAAGAATAAAAAGAAGAAGAGGAACTTGCAAAAAAAAAGGAGAAGAAGAGGAAGAAGAAGAGGAAGGGGAAGAAAAGGAAGAAGATGAAGAAGAAGAAGAAGAAGAAGAAGAAGAAGAGAAAGGTGGGGAGAAAGAAGAAGAAAAGGAAGAAGAAGAAGAAGAAGAAGAAGAAGAAGAAGAAGAGAATGTTGAGGAAGAAGAGGAAGAATAAAAAGAAGATATGGAAGAATAAGGAGAAGAAGAAGGAGGAGAAGAAGTAAAGAAAATAGGAAGAAGAGAAAGAAGAAAAAGGAGAGGAAGATGAGGAATAAGAGGTGGAGAAAGAAGAAGAAGAAGTAGAAAAAGTAGTATAAGAAGAAGAAAAAGAAAGGAAAGAAGAAGTAGAAGAAGAAGAATAAAAAGAAAGAGATGTGGAAGAAGAAGAAGAAGGGAAAGAAGTGGAAGAAGAAGAAAAAGAAAAAGAAGTTGGAGAAGAAGTAGAAGAAGAAGTGGTAGTAGATGAGGAAGAAGAAGAAGAACTAGAAGAAGATGAAGAAGAAGAAGAAGATGAAGAAGTAGTAGAAGAAGAAGATAATGATGATGACAATGTTGACAATGAAGAGCAAGAAGGAGAAGGAGAAGAAGGAGAGGAAGAAGGAGAAGAAGAAGAAGACGATGAAGAAGAACTAGAAGAACAACAAGAAGAAGAAAAGTAAGAAGAAGAAGAAGAAGAGGAAGAACATGAAAAGGAAGAAGACGTACTAGAGTTGGAAAAAAAGATAGAGTAGAAAAAGGTAAAGAAGAAGAAGGAAAAGAAGAAAAAGAAGTGGAAGGAGAATGGGAAGAAATAGAAAGAAAAGTTGAAGAAGAAGAAGAAGAAGAAGAAGAAGAAGAATAAGAAGAAGAAGAAGAAGAAGAGGAAGAAGAAGAAGGGAAAGGAGAAAAGAAAGAAGAAGAAGAGGAGGAGGAGAAAGAAGCAGAAGAATAAGAAGAAGAAGAAGATGATGATGAAAAAGAACAAGAAGAAGGAAAAGAATAAAAAGAAGAAGAGGTAGAAGAAGAATAGGACAGAGAAGAGGAGGAGAAAGAAGAAGAAGAGGAAGAAGAAGAAGAATAAGAAGAAGATGTTTTTGAGGAAGAAGAAGACGAAGAACAAGAAGAAGAAGAAGAGGAAGAATAAGAAGAATAAGAAGAAGAAGATGAAGAAGACAAAGTGGAAGAAATGGAAGAAGAAAAAGTAGAAGAGGTAGCTGAAGAAAAGGAAGATGAGGAGGAGGAAGAAGAAGAAGAAGAAGAAGAAGAAAAGTTGAAGAAGACAAAAAAGTAATGAAAGAAGAAGAAGAAGAAGAAGAAGGATAAGGAGGAGAAGAAGAAGAAGAAAAAGAAGGGGAAGAAGAAGAAGAAGAAGGTGAAGAGGAGTAATAGAAAGAATACGAAGAAGGAGAAGAAGTAGAAGAAGAAAACGAGGAAGATGATGAGAAAGAGGAAGAAGTAGAAGAAGATGAGGAAGAGGGAAAAGAAGAAAAAGGAGAAGATGAAGAAGAAGAAGAAGGAGAAATTATGGAAGATGAAGAAGAACAGAAGAAGGGGAGGTAGAGGAAGAAGAAGAGGAATAAGATCAAGAAGAAGAAGAAGAAGAAGAAGAAGAGGAAGAAGAAGGACAAGAAGAAGGAGAAGAAGAACAAGAAGAAGAAGAAGGGGAAGAAGAAGAAGAGAAAGATGGAAAAGCCGAAGAATAAGAAGAAGACGAGGAAGAAGAAGAAGAAGAATAAGAAGAAGATGAGGAAAAGAAGAATGTGAAGAACAAAAAGAAGTGGAAGTAGAAGAAGAAGAAGTGGAAGAAGATGAGAAGACAAAGAAGTGGAAGACAAAGAAGAAGAAGAAGAAGGAGATGTAGAAAAAGAAGTTGAAGTAAAAGAAGAAGTACCAGAAGAAGTAGAAGAAGAAAATGAAGAAGAGGATAAGGAGGAGGAAGAAGAAGAAGAAGAAGTAAAACAACAAGAAGAAGAAGAATAAGAAGGAGAAGGTGAAAAAGAAGATAATGATGAAGAAGAAGAAGAAGAGGAAGACAAAGAAGAAGAAGAAGAGAAGAAGAAGAAGAAGGTGATGAAGAAGAAGAAGAAAAAAAATAAGAAAAATAGGAAGAAGAAGAAGAGGAAGAAGAAGAAGAGGAAGAAGAAGAAGAAGAAGAGAAGAAGAAGAAGAAGAAGAAGAAGATATGGAGGAAGAAGAAGAAAATGAAGAACGAAAGGAAAAAAAAAGAAGAATTTGATGAGAAAGAAGAAGAATAAGAAAAAGAAGAACAAGAAAGAAAGAAGAAAGAAGAAATAAGAAAGTAGAAAGAAGAAAAAAGAAAGTAGATGGAAGAAGGAAAAAGGAAGAAGGAAGTAGAAGGAAAGACAAACAAAGAAGATTGATTAAAGAAGAAAGATGGAAGAAGATGAAGAAGAAGAAAAAGAAGAAGAAGACGAAGAAGAAAAAGAGGAAAAAGAAAAAGTAAAAGATGAAGAAGTAGAAGAAGAAGAAGAAGACGATGATGAAATAGAAGAAGAACAAGAAGAAGAAGAGAACAAGTAGAAGACAAAGAAGAAGAAGAAGATGAAGAAAAGGAAGCAAAAGAAAAAACAAGAAGAAGAAGAAGATGAGCAAGAGGAAGAAGATGAAGAAGAGGAAGGGGAAGAAGAGAAGAAGAAGAAATAGAAGAAGACGAAGAAGAAGTTGTAGAAGAAGAAGAAGAAGAAGAAGAAGAAAAACAACAAGAAGAAGATGATGAACATGATGAAGAAGAAGAAGAAGAGGACAAAGAGGAAGAAGAAACAAAAGATGAAGTAGAAGAAGAAGAAGAAGAAGAAGAGGAGGAGGAAGAAGTAGAGGAAGAAGAAGAAGAAAAAGAAGAAAAAGAGGAAGAAGAAGAAGAAGAAGAAGAAGAGAAAGTGGAGGAAGAACAAGAAGAAGAGGAATAAGAAGAAGGAGAAGAAGAGAAAGATGAGGAAGAAGAGGAAGAGGAACAAGAAGAAGATGAGGAAGAAGTAGAAGAAGAAGAAGTAAAAGAGAAAGATGAAGAAGCAGTGGAAGAAGAAGAAGAAGAAGAAGAAGAAGAGGATGAAAATGAAAAACCTGAGGAGGAGAAAAGAGTAGAAGGAGAAGAAATAGGAGGAAAACAAGAAGTGGAAGAAGAAGAAGAAGAAGAAGGGGAGGAGGAAGAAGAAGAAGTAGAAGATGAAGAAGAAGTAGAAGAAGTAGAAGAACAGGATGGAGAAGAGGAGGAGGAAGAAGAAGAAGGGGAAGAAGAAGAAGAAGAAGAAGAAGAAGAAAAGGAAGAAGAAGAAGAGAAAGTGGAGGAAGAAGAAGAAGGGAAAGCGGAGGAAGAAGAAGAAGGAGAAGAAGAGGAGGCGAGGAAGAAGAGGATGAGGAGCTAGATGAAAACGAACAAGAAGATGTTGAAAAGCAAGAGGAAGAAGAAGAAGAAGAAGAAAAAGAACAAGAAGAGGAAGAAGAAGAACTTGAGGTGGAAAAAGAAGACAAAGTACAAAAGAAGAAGAAGAAGAAGAAGAAGAAAAAGACGAAAAAGAGGAGGAAGGAGAACGAGAAGTAGAAGTAGAAGATGAAAAAGAAGAAGAAGAAGATGATGAAAAGGAAGAAGTAGTAGAAGAAGAAGAAGAAGAAGATGAAGAATAGGAAGAAGAAGAAGAAGAAGAGAAAGAAGAAGATGAGAAAGAAGAAGGATAAGAAGTAGAAGTAGAGGAGGAGGAAGAAGAAGAAGAAGAAGATAAAAAAGTAGAAGAAGAAGAAGTAAAAGTAGAATAAGAATAAGAAGATGGAGAAGAGGAAGAAGAAGAACAGGAAGAAATAGAAGTAGAAGTAGAACAAGAAGTAGAAAAAGAAGTAGAAGAAGCAGAAGTAAAAGAAGAAGAAGAAGAAGTAGAAGTATAAGAAGAAGAAGAAGTAGAAGAAAAAGAGGAAGGTGAAGAAGAAGAAAAAGGAGTAGAAGAAGAAGAAAGAGAAGATGAAGAAGAAGAAGAGTAGTAGAAGAAGAAGAAGAAGAAGAGGAAGAGAAAGAAGAAGAAGAAGAAGAAGAAGAAGAATAAGAAAAAGAAGAAAACGAAGAGGAAGAAGAGGAAGAAGAAGAAGAAGAAAAAGAAGGGAGGAAGAAGAAGAAGAAGTGGAAGAAGAAGAAGAAGAAGAGGAAGAAGAAGAAGAAGAAGAAGATGATGAGGTGGATGAGGAAGATGAGGAAGAAGAGGAAGAAGAGGGCAAAGAAGAAGAAGAAGAGGATTAGGAAGATGAAGAAGAAAAAGAAGAACAACAAGAATAGGAAGAAGAAGAAGATGATGAAAAAGTGAAAGAAAAGGAGAAAAAGAAGAAGAAACAACAACAAAAGAAGAAGAGGAAAAAGAAGAAGTAGTTGAAGAAGTAGTAGTAGTAGAAGAAGAAAAACAAGAAGAAGAAGAAGAAGAAGAAAAAGACAAAGAGGAAGAGGTAGAAAAATATGAAAAAGATGCAGAAGATGAGAATGAAGATAAGGAAGAATAAGAAGAAGAGGAAAAAATAGGTGAGGAAGAAAAAGAAGAAGAACAAGGGGTAAAAGGAAAAAAAAGAACAAGAAATAGAACAAGAAGAGAAGGAGAAGGAGGAAGAGGAAGAAGAAGAAGAAGAAGAAGAAGAACAGGAAGGAGAAGAAGAAGAAGAAGATGAAGAAGGGGAAGAAGAAGAAGAAGAAGAAGAAGGGGTAGAAGAAGAAGAACAACAAGAAGAGAAAAAGGAGGAAGAAAATGAAGAGGAAGAAAAGGAAGAAAAAGAAGCAGAGGAATATGCAGAAGAAGTGGAAGAAGAACATTAAGAAGATGAGGAAGAAGAAGAAGAATAAGAAGAATAAGAATAAGAGAATGAAGATGAGTTGGAAGAAGAAGAATAAGAGGAAGAAAAAGAAGAGGAAGATGATGAACTAAACGAGGTTGAAGAAGAAGAAGAAGTAGAAAAATAAGATGAAGAAGAAGAAAAAGAAGGAAAAGAAGAAGAAGAAGAAGAAGAAGAAGAAGAAAGGGAAGAAGAAGAAGAAGAAGAAGGAAAAGAAGACGAAGAAGAACAAGAATAAGTAAAAGAAGAAGAAGAAGAACAAGAGAAAGAGGAAGAAGAGGAAGTGGAAGAAGAAGAAGAGGAAGTGGAAGAAGAATAAAAGGGGGAAGAAGAAGAAGGAGAAAAACAACAACAAGAAAAAGGGAAAGAATAAGATGAGGAAGAAGAAGAACAGGAAGAGAAAGAAGAGGAACCAGTGGAGGAAGAAGAAGAAATAGGAAAAGAAGAAGATGAAGAAAAAGAAGAAAAAGAGAGGAAGAAGAATGAGAAGAAGTAGAAGATTAAGAAGAACAAGAAGATGAGGAAGAAGTAGAAGAAGAGGATGAAGAGGAAGACAAAGAAGTCAACGAACATGAAGAAGAAGAAGAAGAAGAAAAAGTAGAAGCGGAAGAAAAAGAAGAGGAAGACGAATAAGCAGAAAGGGAAGAAGAGGAAGAAGGAAAAGAAGAAGAAGAAGAGAAAAATGAGCAACAATAGTAGGAAGAAGAAGAAGAAGAACAAAAAGAATTAGAAGATGAAGAAAAAGATGGAAAAGAAGTAGAAGAAGATTAAGAAGGGGAACAAGAAGAAGAAGAAGAAGTAGGGGAAGAAGAAGAACAAGATGAAGATGAGGAATAGAAAGAAGAAGAAGAAAAAGAAAAAGTGTAAAAAGAAGGAAAAGGAGAAAAAGAAGAAGTGGAAAACGAGGAAGAATAAGAAGGCGAGGAAGATGATGAAGAAGAGGAAGAAGAAGAAGAAGAAGACGAGAATGAGGAAGAAGATGAAGAGGAAGAGGATGAAGAAGAAGAAGAATATAGGGAAGTGGAAGAAGTAGAAGTGGATGAAGAAGAAGAAGAAGAAGAGGAAGAAGAAGAAGAAGAAAAATAAGAAGAAGAAGATGATCAAGAAGAAGACTCAGAAGAAGAAGAAGAAGAGCAAGAAGAACAATATGGTGATGAAGAAGAACATGAGGAAGAAGAGGAAGATGAAGAAGAAGAACTGGAGGACGAAAAAGAAAAAGAAGAAACAGAAGAAGAAGAAGAAGGCGAAGAAGAAGGCGAAGAAGAAGAAGAAGAAGAAGAAGAAGAAAAGAAGAAAAAGAAGAGGAAGGAGTAGAAGGAGAAGAAGAAGAAGAAGAAGACAAAGAAGAAGAAGAGGAAGAAGAAGTAGAAGTAGTAGTAGTAAAAGAAGAAGAAGAAAAAGAAGAAGAAGAAGATGAACAAGGGGAAGAATAAGATGAGGGAGATGAAGAAGAAGAAGAAGAAGATAGAAGGAGGAGGAGGAAGAAAAAGAAGAAGAAGAAGAAGAAGAGGTGGAAGAAGAGGAAGAAGAAGAAGAAGAATAACAAGAAGGAGAAGAAATGAAAGAAGAAGAAGAAGAGGAGAAGAAGAGGAAAAAGAAGAAGAAGAGGAGGAGGAAGAAGAAGATCAAGAAGTAGAGAAAGAAGAAGAAGTGGAAGGAGTAGAAAAAGAAGAGGAAAAATAATAGGAAGAAGATGATGAAGAATAAGAATAATAATAATAATAAGAAGAAGAAGAAGGGAAGAAGGGTAGAGGAAGAAAAAGAGGACGAAAAAGGGGAATTAGAAGAAGAGGTAATTGAGAAACAAGATGAGGAAGAAGAAGAAGAAGAAGTAGTAGTAAAAGAAGAAGAAGCAGAAGAAGAAGAAGAAGAAGAAGAAGAAGAAGAAGAAGAAAAAGAAGGAAAAGAAGAAGAAGAAGAAGAAGAAGAAGAAGGGAAGAAGAAGAAGGAGGAGAAGAAGAAGATGATGAAGAAGAAAAGGAAGAAGAAGAATAGAAAGAAGAAGATTTTGAAGACAAAGATGAAGCAAGAAGTAGAACAAAGAAGAAGAAGACTAGGAAGATGGGGAAAAAGTGGAGGAATAAGAAGAAGAAGATGAGGAAGAAGTAGAAGAGAAGAGAAAGAAGAAGAAGAAGAAGAAGAAGAAGAAGAAAAAGAGGAAGAAGAAGATGAAGAAGAGAAGAACAGGTGGAAGAGGAAGAAGAAAAAGAGGAAGAAGGGGAAGAAGAAGAGGAGGAAGAAGAAGAAAAATAAGAGGAAGAAGATGAAGTGAAAGAAGAAGAAGTGAAACAAGAAGAAGAAGAAGAAGAAGTAGAAGAAACAAAAAGAGAAGAAGATGAAGAAGAAGAAGAAAAAGAAGAATAAGAGGAGAAAGAAGAAGAAGAGAAAGAAGAGGAATGAGAGGAGAAAGAAGAAGAGGAAGTAGTAGACAAAGAATAAGAAGAAGAAGAAGATGATGAAGAAAAAGTAGTAGTAGTAGTAGTATAGAAGAAGAAGAAGAAGAAGAAGAAGAAGTAGAAGGAGTAGTAGAAAAAGAAGAAAATGATGAAGAAGAAAAAGTCAAAAGAGAAGAAGAGAAGGAAGAAGACGAAGAAGAAGTACAGGTAAAAAAAAGAAGAACAACAAGAAAAGGAAGATGATTAAGAAGAAGATGAAGAAGAAGGTGAAGAAGAAGAAGAGAAAGAAAAGATGAAGTAGAAGAGGAAGAAGAAGGGGAAGAGAAGGAAGAAGAAGAAGAAGAAGAAGAAGAAGAAGAAGAAGATGAAGTGGAAGAAGAAGAGAAGGAGAAGAAGAAGAAGAACATGAAGAAGAGGAAGAATAAGAAGAAGAAGAAGAAGAGGAAGAAGAAGAAGAAGAAGGAGAAGAAAAAAGGGAAGTAGAAGTAGAAGTAGAAAAAGAAAACGAAAAAGCGGTGGAAGAGGAATAAGAAGAAGAAGATGCTGAAGAAGAAGAAGAGGAAGAAGAAGAAAGTGGGAGAAACATGAAAGAAGAAAGAAGAAAGAAGAAGGAAGAAAGAACATGGAAGGAGGAAGAGAGAAAAAAGAAGAAGGAAGAAGGAAGAAATATGAGGAAAGAAGGAAGAAGGAAGATGGAAGAACAAAGAATGATGAAGTAGAAGAAGAAGAAGAAGAAGAAGAAGAAGACAAAAAAGCGATAGTGCAAAAGGAAGAAGAAGACAAAGGGGAAGTGAAATAAGAAGGAGAAGAGAGA
>JAIUJO010000171.1:635000-687500 GCA_023846275.1 Vanilla planifolia
AAGAAGGAGATGAAGAAGAAGAATAAGAACAAGAAGAAGAAGTCGAAGAGGAAGAACAAGAAAGAGAAGAAGAAGATGAAGAGGAAGAAGAGGAGACAGGGGAGGAAGAAGAAGAAGAAGAGGAAGAAATGGAAGAAGAGGAGGAAGAATAAGAGGAAGATGAGGAAGTAGTCGAAAAATAAGAGGAAGAGAAGGAAGAAGAAAACGAAGAAGGAAAATTGGAAGAAGAAGAAGAGGAAAATAAGGAACAAGAGGAGGAGGATGAAGAAGAAGTGACAAAAAGAAGAAGGAAAAGGAGAAAAGAAACGAAAAGAAGAAGAGGAAGAAGAAGAACAAGAAGTATAAGGAGAAGAAGTTGAAGAAGAAGAAGAAGAAGAAGAAGAAGATGAAGAAGAAGATGAAGAAGATGATGATGATAATGATGAAGAAGAAGAAGTAGAAGAAAAAGAAGAACAAGAAGAACAACAACAAGAAGAAGAAAAATGATAAGAAGAAGAGAAAGAAGAAGAAGAAGAAGAAGAAGAAGAAGAAGATGAAGAAGAAGATGAAGAAGATGATGATGATAATGATGAAGAAGAAGAAGTAGAAGAAAAAGAAGAACAAGAAGAACAACAACAAGAAGAAGAAAAATGATAAGAAGAAGAGAAAGAAGAAGAAGAAGAAGAAGAAGAAGAAGATGAAAAAGAAGAAGAAGAGGAGGAGGAAGAAGAAGAAGAAGAACAAGAAGAAGAAGGAGAAGAACAAGGGGAAGAAGAGTTTGATAAAGAAGAAAAAGAAGATGAAGATGAAGAAGAAGAAGAAACAGAAGTATTCGAAGAAGAAGAGAAATAAGAATAAGAAGAATAACAAGAAGAAGAAGAAGAAGAAGATGACAAGAAGGATGAGGAAGAAGAGGAGCAAGAAGAAAAAGATAAGAAAAAAGAAGCAGAGGAGTAGGTTGAAGATGAAGAAGAGGATGAAGAAGACGATGATGAAGAAGAAGATGAACGACAACAAGAAGAGGAATAAGAATAAGAAGAAGGAGAAGATAAGAAGAAGAAGAAGAAGAAACAAAAGAAGAAGAAGACCAAATAAAGAGGAAGCAATAAAAGAAGAAGAAGAAGAAGAAGAAGAAAAAGAAGAAACAGAAGAAGAAGAAGACAAAGAAGAAGAAGAAGAAGAAGAAGACTAAGAGGAAGAAGGGTAAGAGAAGGAAGAAGAAGAACGTGAAGGAAAAGAAGAAGCACAGGAAGGAGAAGAAGAAGAAGAAGAAGAAGGGGAAGAAAAAGAGGAAGAAGAAGAAGAAAAGAAATTGAAGAAAGAAGAAGAAGTGAAGTAGAAGAAGAAGATGAAGAGGAAGAAGAAGAAGAAGAAGATGACGAAGATGAAAAAGAATGAGAAGTAGATGAAGAGAAAGAAGAATATGAGGAAAAATTAGATTAAGAAGAAGAAGAAGAAGAGGAAGACGATGAACTAAAGGAGGCAAAAGAAGAAGAAGAAGCATAAAAAGAAGAAGAAGAAGAAGAAAAATAAGGAAAAGAAGAAGATAAAGAAGAACAAGCAGAAGAAGGAGAAGAAGAAGAAAAAAAAAAGAGGAAGAAGACGAAGAAGAAGAAGAAGAAGAAGAAGAAGAAGAAGAAGAAGAAGAAGAGGAAGAAGAAGAAGAAGAGAAAGAAGAAGGAGAAGAAGAAGAAGAAGAAGAAGTAGTAGTAGTAGTAAAAGAAGAAGTAGAAGAACAAAAAGAAGTAAAAAAGTGGGAAGATGAAGAGGAAGAAGATGGGGAAGAGAAGAAAGTAGAAGAAGAAGAAGATGAGGAAGAAGAAGAAGAGCAAGAGGAGAAAGATGAAGAAAAGGAGGAAGAAGAGGTAGAATAAAATGAAGAAGATGAAGGGGATGAAGAAGAAGAAGAAAAACAAGAAGAAGAAGAAGAAGAAGAAGAAGAATAATAAGAATAACTAGAACAAGAAGAAGAGAAAGAAGATGATGAGTAGGAAGAAGAAAAAGAAGAGAAAGAAGACGAAGAAAAAGAAGAGGAACTAGTGGAGGTAAAAGAAGAAGTGGAAGAAGAAGAAGAAGAAGAAAAAGAAGAAAAAGAAGAGGAAGAAGAATGAGAAAAAGATGTAGAAGAAGAAGAAGAAGAAGAAGAAGAGGAAGAAGGAGAAGAAGAAGAAGTCGAAGAAGAAGAAGGGGAAGAAGTCGATGAAGAAGAAGAAGAAGTTCAAGAAGTGGTAGTAGTAGAAGAAGACGAAGAAGCAGAAGAGGAAGATGAGGAATAAGATGAAGTCAAAGAAGAAGAAGTAGAAAAATAAGAAGAAGATAAAGAAAAAAAATGAAAAAAAGAAGAACAAGAAGAACAATAAGAAGAAGTAGAAGAAGTAAAGAAGAAGAAGAGGAGGAGGAGATTGAAAAAGAAGAAGAAGAAGAAAAAGAAGAAGTAGAAGAAGAAGAAGAAGAAGGAGAAGAGGAAGAGGAAGAAGAAGAATAGAAAGAGGAAGAGGAAGATAAAGAAGAAGGGAAAGAAGAAGAAGAAGGAGAAGATGAAGAAGAGAAAGAGATGGAAGAAGAAGAAGAAGAAGAAGAAGAAGAAGAAGAAGAAGAGGAAGATGTGGAAGTTAAGAAAGAAGAACAAGAAGAAGATGAGGAAGAATAAGAAGATGAAGAAGAAGTATAGCAAGAAGAAGAAAAGGAATAAGAAGAATTAAAGGAAGATGATGAATAAGTGGAGGAGGAAGAAGAAGAAGTACAAAAAGATGAGGAAGAAGAAGAAAAAGAAGGAAAAGAAGTAGAATAAGATGAAGAAGGGGAAGAAGAAGAAGAAGAGGAAGAAGAAGAAGAAGAAGAAGAAGAAAATGAGGAAGAGAAGGAAGAAGAAGAAAAAGAAGAAGAAGATGAGGAAAAAGTAGAAGAAGAATAAGGAAAGGAAGATAAGGAAGAAGAGGAAGATGAGTAAGAAGAAGAAGAAGAGGATGAGGAAGAAGAATAAGTAGAAAAAGAAGAAGAAGAAGACCATGAGGAAGAGGAAAAAGAGGAAAAGGATGAAGAAAATGAACAAGAAGAAGAAGAAAAAGAAGTAAAAGAGAAAGTAAAGAAGAAGAAGAAAAAGAAGAAGGAGTACAAGAAGAAAAAGAAAAAGAAGAAGAAGAAGAATAACGTGAAGAACAACAGGATGAAGAAGAGAAGATGCAAAAGAAGAAAAAGTGGAACTAGTGCAGGAAAAAAATAATGTAGAAGTCGAAGAAGAAGAAGAAGAAGAAAAGAAGAAAAAGAAGAGGATGGAGAACAAGAAGCAGAAGACAAAGAAGAAGAAGAAGAAGAAGATGATGATGATGAAGAAGAAGAAGAAGAAGTAGAAGAATAAGTTGAAGAGGAAGAAGAAGTAGAAGTTGAAGTAGAAGAAGAAGAAGAAAGGGGAGGAGATAAAGATGAAGAAGAAGATGTTGAGGAAAAAGGAGAAGAAGAAGAAGAAGAAGGCGAAGAAGAAGAAGAAGAAGAAGAACAAGATAGAAGGAGGAGGAGGAGGAAGAAGAAGAAGAAGAAGAAGAAGAAGAAGAGGAAGAAGAAGAAGAAGAATGAGAAGAATAGGAAGAAGAAGAAGAAGGGGTAGAAAAAAAGAAAAAGAAGAAGAATAAGAAGTGGAAGAAGAAGAAGAAAAAGAAGAAGAGAAAATAGAAGAAGAAGAAGAAGGAGAAAAAGAGGAAGGTGAGGAAGAAGAGAAAGAAGAACAAGAAGAAGTTTTGGTGGAACAAGAAGAACAATAAGAAGATGAAGAAGAAGGGAAAGAAGGAGAAGAGGAAGAGAAAGATGTGGAACCAAGGGAGGAAGAAGAAAAAGAAGTAGAAAAAGAAGAAGAACAACAAGAAAAGGAAGGAAAAGAAGAAGAAGAAGAAGAAAAAGAAAGAATAAGATGATGGGAGAAGAAGAAAAGAAGAAGAAGAAGAAGATGGGGAATTTGAATAAGAAGAAAAGAAGAAGATGGCAAAGAAGAAGAGGAGGAAGAAGAAGAGGAAGAATAGAAAGAAGAAGACAAAGACAGAAGTAGAAGAAGAAGAAGAAGACGAGGAAGATGAGGAAAAATAAGAAGAAGAAGAAGAAGAGGAGAGGAAGAAGAAGAAGATAATGATGATGTTGGTGATGATGAAGAACAATAAGGAGTAGTAGTTGTAGAAGAAGAAGTAGAAGAAGAAGCAGCAAGAAGAAGAAGAAGAAGAAGAAGTAGAAGAAGAAGAGGAGGAAGAAGAAGACGAAGAAGAAGAAGTAGTGGTAAAAGAAGAAGAAGAAGAAGAAGAAGAAGAAGAAGAAGAGGAGGAAGAAGAAGGGGTAGAGGAAGAAGAAGAAGAAGAAGAAGAAGAAGAGGAAGAGGAACAAAAATAGATGAAGAAGTAGAAGAAGAAGTAGAGAAGAAGAAGGGGAAGAAGAAGAAGAGGAAAAAGAAGAAGAATATGAAGAAGAAGAAGAAGTAGAGGAAGAAGAAGAGGAAGAAGAAGAAGAAGAAGAAGATGATGACAAGGAAGAAGAAGAAGAAGAAGAAGAATAAGGAAAACAAGAAGAAGAAGAAGAAGAAGAAGATGATGAAGAAGAAGAAAGAAGGAGAAAGAAGAATGAAGAAAGAAGAAAGAAGAGGGAAGAAAGAAGATGAAACAAGGAAAAAAGAAGATGGTTGTAGGAAGTAAGAAGAAAGAAGAAGGAAGAAGGGAGAAATAAGAAGGATGATAGAAGAAGCAAGATGAAAGAAAGAAGAAAGAAGAAGAAGAAGAAGATGAAGAAATGAAAGAGGAAGAGAAAAGGGAAAAATAAGAGGAAGAAGAAGACAAAGTGGAAATGAAAGAAGAAGAAGAACAAGAAGAAGAAGACAAAGAAGAAGAAGAAGAAGAAAAAGAAGAAGATAAAGAAGAAGAAGTAGAAGAAGAAGCAGTAGAAGAAGAAGAAGCAGCGGAATCAGGAGAAGATAAGGGAGAACAAGTAGAGGAAGAAGAACAAGAAGAAGAAGAAGAAGGAAAAGAAGAAGAAGAAGAAGAAGAAAAAAGAAGAAGAAGAGAAGAAGGAGAAGTAGAAGACAAATAAGAAGAAGGAGAAGAAGAATAGGAAATAGAAGAAGAAGAAGAAGAAGAAGATGAAGATGTTGAAGATGATGAAGAAGAAGAAGATGAAGAAGGGGAAGAGGAGAAGAAGAGAAAAAAAGAAGAAGAAGATGATGATGAAGAAGAAGTAGTAGTTCTAGTAGTAGTAGTAGTAGTAGTAGTAGTAGAAGAAGAAGAAGAAGAAGAAGAAGAAGAAGAATAAGATGAAGAAGAAGAAGAAGAAGAGGAAGAAGAAATGGAAGAAGAAGAGGTAGAAGAAGAAGGAAAATAGGAAGGAAAAAATGAGGAAAAATAAGAAGAAGAAGTAAGGAAGAAGAAAATAAAGAAGTAGAAGAAAAAAAGAAGAGGAGGAGGAGGAAGAAGAAAAGGAAGAATAAGTAGAAGAAAAAGAAGAGAAAGAAGAAGAAGAAGAAGAAGAAGGGAAGAAGTTGAAGAAGTAGAAGAGGAAGAAGAGGAAGAATAAGAAGAAGGAGAAGAAGGAGAAGAAAAAGAAGAAGAGAAAGAGGAGGAAGAAGAAGAAGAAGATGAAAAATGACAGGAAGAGTGCAAGAAGAACAAGAAGAAGATGAAGAAGCAGAAGAATAAGAAGAAGAAGACGAAGAGAAAGAATAAAATGACGAAGAAGAAGGAGAAGAAGAGGAAGATGAGGAACAGGAGGAGGAGGATGAAGAAGAGGAAGTTGAAAAGAAGAAGAAGGAGATGAAGAAAAAGTAGCAAATTGTAGAAGAAGAAGAAGATGATGATAATGATGAAAAAGGAAAAAGAAAAAGATGAAGAAGAAGAAGAAGGAGAAGAAGAAGAAGAAGAAGAAGAGAAAGAAGAAAAAGGAGAAGAAAAGAAGAAAAAGAAGAGGTAAAAACAACAAGAAGAATGAGAAGAGGAGGAAGATGTTGAAAAAAAGATAGAAGAAGAAGAAGATGATGAGGAAGAAGAAGTAGAGGAAGAAGAGAGAAAAAGAAGAGGAACAAAAAGAACAAGAAGAGTAAGCAAAAGAAGAGGAAGATAAGGAATAGAAGGAGGAGGAAGAAGAAGAAGAAGTTGAAAAAAAGAAGAAGAGGAAAAAGCAAGAAAAGAAGAAGAAGAAGAGATGGAGGAAGAGATGGAAGAAGAAGAAGATGATGATGAGGAAGATGATGAAGAAGAAGAAGAAGAAGAGGAAGAAGAAGAATAAAGAGGAAGAAAGAAGAATGAAGAAAGTAGAAAGAAGAAGGAAGAAAGAAGAAGGCAGTAGGAAGAAAGAAGAAGGAAGACGGAAGAAGGAAGAAACAAGAAGGATGATAAAAGGAGGAAGATGGAAGAAGGAAGAAAGAAGAAGAAAAAGAAGAAGAAGAAAAAGAAGAAGATGATGAAGAAAAGGAAGAGGAAGAGAAAGAGGAAGAAGAAGAGGAAGAAGAAAACAAAGTGAAAGTAGAAGAATAAGAAGAAGAGGAAGAAGAGGTCGAACAAAAAGAATAAGAAGAAAAAGAAGAAAAAGAAGAAGCGAAAGAAGTAGAAGAAGAAGAAGAAGCAAAGGAATCATAAGAAGAATAAGAAGATAAGGAAAAAGAAGTGGAAGAAGGAGAAAAGAAGAAGAAAAAGAAGATGAAGAGAAGAAGAAAAAGAATTAGAAGAAAAAGAAGAAGAACAAGAAAAAAAAGTAGAGGAAGAGGAAACAAAATAAGAAGAAGAAAAAGAAGAAGAAGAAGAAAAGCAAGAAGAAGAAGATGAAGAAGAAGAAGAAGGGGAAAAAGAGAAGAGGAAGGAGAAGAAGAAGAAGGAGAAGATAATGCAGAACAAGATGTAGTAGTAGTAGAAGAAGAAGAAGCAGAAGAAGAAGAAGGTGAAGACGAAGGTGAAGAAAAGAAGAAGAAGAAGAAGACCAAGAGGAAGAAGAAGACGAAAAAGAAGAAAAGAGGAAGAAAAAGACGAGAAAAATAATGAAGAAGAAGAAGACTACAAGAAGAAAAGGAAGAAGACGAAGAAGAAGAAGAAGGAGAAGAAGTGGAGGAAGAAGAAGAGGAAGAAGAAGAAGAAGAAGAAGAAGAAGAAGAAGAGGAAACATAATAATAATAAGAAGAAGAAGATGATGATGATGATGATGATGATGAGGAATAAAAAGAAAAAGGAGAAGGAGAAGAAGAAGAAGAAGAAAAGAAATGCAGGAGAAGAAGAAGAAGAGGAAAAGGAAGATGAGAAAGAAGTGGAAGAAGAACAAGAAGAGGAAGAGGGAGAAGTAGAAGAATAAGGAGTGGAAGAGAAAGAATAAGATGATGAAGAAGATGGAAATGAAGAGGAATAAGAAAAAGAGGAAGATAAGGAACAGGAGGAGGAGGATGAAGAAGAGGTTATTGAAAAAGAAGAAGAAGAGGAAGAAGAAGAAGAAGAAAAGGAAGTTGAAGAAGAAGAAGATAAAGATGAAGAAGAAGGAGAAGGAGAAGAAGAAGAAGAAGAAGAGAAAGATGAAGAAGAAAATGAAGAAGAAGAAGTAGTAGAAACAAGAAGAAGAAGAACAAGACGAGGAAGATGAGGAAAAGGAGATATAAGAAGAAGAAGAAAATGAGGAAGAAGAAGAAGAGGAATTGGAAAAACAAGAAGAAGATGAAGAAGAAAAGAAAGAAGGAGAAGAAGAGGAAAAAGAAGAAGAAGAAGAGGAAGAAGAGGAAAAAGAACAAGAGGAAGATGAGGAAGAAGGAAGGAATAAGAAGAGGAAGAAGATAAAGAAGAAGAATAGGAAGGAAAAGAACAATAAAAGGAAGAGGAAGGTGAGGAATAAGAGGAGGAAGAAGAAGAAGTTGAAAAAAAGAAGAACAGGAAAAAGTAAGGAAAGAAGAAGAAAAAGAAGAAGTAATAGAAGAAGAAGAGGAAGAAACAGAACAAGATGAAGAATAGGAAGATAAAGTAGGAGAACAAGAGGAAGAAGTAGAAGAAGAAGAAGAAGAAGGACGAGACAAAGGAGTGGAAGAATAAGAATAAGAAGAAGAAGTAGAAGAAGAAAAAGAAGAAGAAGAGAAGAAGAAGAAGAGGAAGAGGAAAAAGATTAGGAAGAAGAAGAAGAATAAGAAGAAGTAGATGAAGAGGGGTAAGAAAGGAAGAAGAAAATGAAGAAGAAGATAAAGAAGAAGTAGCAAAAGGAGAAGAAGCAGAAGAACACGAAGAAGAAGAGAAAGAAGAAGATGAAGATGAACAAGAAGAAGAAGAATAAGACGATGATGATGATGAACATGAAGAAAAAGAAAAAGAAGAAGAAGAACAAAAAGAAGAAGAGAAAGAAGAAGTTGAGGAAAAAGAAGATGAGGAAGAAGAAAAAGAAGAAGTAGAAGTAGAAGAAGAAGAAGAAGAAAATGAAGAAGAAAAAGAAGAAGAAGAAGAAGAAGAAGAAGAAGAGGATGAATGATAAGAAGAGAAGAAGAAGAAGAAGAAATAGAAGAAGAAGAAGAAGAAATAAAAGAAGAAGAAGAATAGGAAGAAGAAGGAGAGGAAAAAGAAGAAGAAGAAGAAGAAGAAGAAGGGAAAGAAGAAGAAGAAGAAGGAGTGGAGGAAGAAGAAGAAGAAGATGAAGAAGAAGAAGAAGAAGATGATGAGGAAGAAGTAGTAGAAGAAGAAGAAGAAGGAAGAAGAAGAAAGAAGAAAGAAGAAAGATGATGGATGAAAGAAGATGGAAGAAGTTGGAATATAGAAGTAAGGAGGAAGGAATAAAGAAGGATGAAGGAAGAAATAAGATGGGCAAAGAAAGAAGGATGGTTAAAGAAGGAAGATGAAGAAGAAGAAGAAGAGGGTGAAGAAGAGGTAGTGGTAGAAGAAGAGGAAAAGGAAGAGTAAGAGGAAGAAGAAGGCAAAGAGGAACTAGAAGCAAAAAAAGAAGAAAAAGAAAAAGAATGAAAAGAAGAAGAAGAAGAAGAAGAAGAAGTAGAAGATGAAGAAGAAGATGATGAAGTAGAAGAAGATGAAGAGGAGGAAGAAGAAGAGGAACAAGAAGAAGAAGAAGAAGAAGAAGAAAAGAAGAACAAGAAGAAGTAAAAGAAATAGATGTAGAAGAAGAAGAAGAAGAAGAAGAAAAAGAAGAAGTAGAAGAAGAGGAGGAGGCAAAAGAAGAAGAAGAAGAAGAAGAAGAAGAAGAAGAGGATGAAGAAGAAGAAGAAGAAGAAGAAGAAGGGAAGACGAAGAAGAAGAAGTAGAAGAAGAAGAACTGGAAGAAGAAGAAGACGAGGAAGAAGAAGAAGAAGAAGTAGATGAAGAAAGAAGAAGAAGAAGAAGTTGAGGAAAAAGAAGAAGAAGAAGAAGGTGAAGGCAAAGAAGAAAAGAAGAAGAAGAAGAAGAAGAAGAGGAGAAAGAAGAAGAAAAAGAAGAATAAGAAAAAGAAGAAAAAGAAGAAGAAGAACAAGAGCAATTAGAAGAAAAGTATGGAGAAGAATTGGAACAAGGAGGAGATGGGGAAGAACAAGAAGAAGAAAGGGAAGAAGGAGAAGATGAGAAGGAAGAAGAAGAAGATGAAGAAGTAGGAGAAAAAGAGGATGATGAAGAAGAAGAGGAGGAAGAAGAAGAAAAAGAAGAAGAAGAGGCAGATGAGGAAGAAGTTAAAGAAGAACATGAAGAAGATATGGAAGAATAAGAAGAAGAAGAAGAAGAAGATGAAGAAAGGAAACAAGAAGAAGAGGAAGAAGATGAAGTGAGAGAGGTAGATGAAGAAGAGGATGATGATGAACAAGAGGAGGAAGAACAAGTAGAAGAAGTATAAAAAGAAGAAGAAAAAGAAGGGAAAGAAGAAGAAGAAGAAAGCCAAGAAGAAGAAGGGGAAGAACAAGGAGAAGAAGAAGTAGGGGAACAAGAAGAAGAGGTCGAAGGAGAAGTACTAGAAGATGAAGAATAGCAAGAAGAAGAAGAAGAAGAAGAAACGTGAAGTAGACGAAGAAGAAGAGGATGAGGGAGATGAGGAAAAAGAAGAAGCAGAAGAAGATGATGAGGAAGAAGAAGTAGAGAAATGAGAAGAAGCAGAAGAAGAACAAGAAGAGGAAGAACAAGAGGAAGAAGAAGAAGAAGAAGAAGAGAAAAAGAGGAAAAGTAAGAAGAAGAAGGAGAAGAAGTGAAAGAAGAGGATAAATTAGAAGAAGAAGAAGAAGAAGAGGTATATGAGGGAGAAGAAGTAGAAGAAGAAGATGAAGAAGAACAAGAAGAAGAAGAAGAGCAAGAAGAACAAGTGGAAGAAGAAAAAGAAGAGAAAGTAGAAGATGAGAGAGTAGAAGATGTGAAAGTAGAGAAACTAGAGGAGAAAGAGCAAGAGGAAAAAGAATAAGAGGAAGAAGAGGAAGAAGAAGAAGAAAAGAAGTAGTAGTAATAGAAGAAGAAGAAGATGATGATGAAGAAGATGAAGAAGATGAAGAAGAAGAATAAAAGGAAGTTGATGAAGAAGAAGAAGGAGAAAAAGAAGTAAAAAAAGAAGAAATAGTTGTGGTAGAAGAAAAAGAAAAAGAAGAAGATGAAGAAGAACTTAAAGAAGAAGAAGATGTCGCAATAATAAGAGAAGAAGAAGAAGAAGAAGAACAAGAAGAAGAAGTTGAGGAAAAATAAGATGAAGAAGAAGATGAGGAAGAAGAAAAAGAAAAAGTAGAAGTAGAAGAAGAAGTAGAAGTAGTAGTAGAAGAAGAAGAAGAAGAAGAGTATGAAGAAGAAGAAGAAGAGTATGAATGATAATAAGAGAAGAAGAAGAAGAGGAAATAGAAGAAGAAGAAGAATAGGAAGAAGAAGGAGAGGAAAAAAAAGAAAAAGAAGAAAAAGAAGAAGAGGGGAAAGAAGAAGAAGAAGAAGAAGAAGAAGTGGAGGAAGAAGAAGAAGAAGATGAAGAAGAAGAAGATGATGAGGAAGAAGAAGTAGAAGAAGAAGAAGAAGAAGGAAGAAGAAAAAGAAAGAAGAAAGTAGAAAGAGGATGGATGAAAGAAGATGGAAGAAGCAGGAATATAGAAGTAAGGAGGAAAGAATAAAGAAGGATAAAGGATGAAATAAGTTGGACAAAGGAAGAAGGATGGTTGAAGAAGGAAGATGAAGAAGAAGAAGAGGATGAAGAAGAGGTAGTGGTAGACAAACAGGAAAAGGAAGAGTAAGAGGAAGAAGAAGGCAAAGAGGAATTGGAAGTAGAAAAAAAAGAAAAATAAAAAGAATGAAAAGAAGAAGAAGAAGAAGAAGAAGAAGAAGAAGTAGAAAATGAAGAAGAAGATGTTGAAGTAGAAGAAGTAGAAGAAGACGAAGAGGAAGAAGATGAAGAAGAAGAAGAAGAAGAAGAAAAGAAGAAGAAGAAGAAGAAGAAGAAGTAGAAGAAATAGATGATGAAGAAGAAGTAGAAGAAGAAGAAGAAATAGAAGAAGAATAAGAAGAGGAGGAGGAAGAAGAAGAGGAAGAAGAAGAAGAAGAAGAGGATGATGAAGAGGAAGAAGAAGAAGAAGAAGAAGAACGGAAGAGGAAGAAGAAGAAGAAGAAGAACTAGAAGAAGAAGAAGACAAGGAAGAAGAAGAAGAAGTAGATTAAGAAAGAAGAAGAAGAAGAAGTTGAGGAAGAAGAAGAAGGAGAAGAAGATGAATTCAAAGAAGAAAAGAAGAAGAAGAAGAAGAGGAGGAGAAAGAAGAAGAAAAAGAAGAAAAAGAAGAATAAGAAAAAGAAGAAGAAGAAGAAGAACAAGAGGAAAGAGAAGAAAAGTATGGAGAAGAATTGGAACAAGGAGGAGAAGGGGAAGAAGAAGAAGAAGAAAGGGAAGAAGGAGAAGACGAGAAGGAATAAGAAGAAGATGAAGTAGGAGAAAAAGAGGACGATGAAGAAGAAGAAGAGGAAGAAGTAAAAAAGGAAGACGAAGAGGCAGATGAGGAAGAAGTTGAAGAACATGAAGAAGATTAGGAAGAATAAGAAGAAGAACAAGAAGATGAAGAAATGAAAGAAGAAGAAGAGGAAGAAGAAGCAGTGAGAGAGGAAGATGAAGAAGAGGATGATGACGAACAAGAGGAGGAAGAACAAGAAGAAGAAGAAAAAAAAAGAAGAAAAAGAAGGGAAAGAAAAAGAAGAAGAAAGTCAAGAGGAAGAAGGGGAAGAACAAGGAGAAGAAGAAGAAGTAGGGGAACAAAAAGAAGAAGTAGACGGACAAGAACTAGAAGAAGAAGAATAGCAAGAAGAAGCAGATGAAGTAGAAGAAGAAGAAGGAGAAGAAATGGGAAGTAGATGAAGAAGAAGAGGACGAGGGAGATGAGGAAAAAGAAGAAGCAGAAGAAGATGATGAGGAAGAAGAAGTAGAGAAATAGGAAGAAGAAGAGGAGGAAGAAGAAGAGGAAAAGAGGAAGAGTAAGAAGAAGAAGAAGAAGGAGAAGAAGAGAAAGAAGTGGATAAATAAGAAGAAGAAGAAGAAGTGGTATATGAGGGAGAAGAAGAAGAAGAGGTATATGAGGGAGAAGAAGAAGAAGATGATGAAGAAGAACAAGAAGAAGAAGAAGAGCAAGAAGAACAAGTGGAAGAAGAGGAAAAAGAAGAGAAAGTAGACGATTAGATAGTAGAAGATGAGAAAGTAGATGAACTAGAGGAGAAAGAGCAAGAGGAAGAAGAATAAGAGGAAGAAGAGGAAGAAGAAGAAGAAAAGAAGTATTAATAGAAGAAGAAGATGATGATGATGAAGAAGATGAAGAAGAAGAATAAAAGGAAGTTGAAGATGAAGAAGAACTCAAAGAAGAAGATGTTGCAATAATAAGAGAAGAAGAAGAAGAACAAGAAGAAGAAGTTGAGGAAAAAGAAGAAAAAGAAGAAGAAGAAGGGTAAGAAAAAAAGAAGAAAAAGAAGAAGAAGAAGAAGACGAAGAGGAAGAAGAGGAAGGAAAGAAGAAGAAGAAGAAGAAGAGGAATATGAGGAAGAAGAAGAATAAGAAGAAGAGGAAGAAGAAGAATAAGAAGGAGAAGAAGTGGAAGAAGATGAAGAAAGACAAGAAGAAGAAAAAGAAAAGGAAGAAGTAGAAAAGGAATGAGAAGAAGAAGATGATGAAGAAGAAGAGAAAGGGGAAGAAAAAGTAGAAGAATAGGAAGAAGAAGAAGATCAAGTAGAAAATGGGGAAGAAGAGCAAGAAGAAGATTTGGAAGAATAAGAAGAAGAAGAAGAGAAAGAAGAGGAAGTGAAAGGAGAGGAAGAAGAAGAACAAGAAGAAGCAGAGGAAGATGAGGAACAAGAGAAGGAAGAAGAAGAAGTAGAAGTAGAAAAAGTAGTACAAGAAGAAGAGGAAACAAAAGAAGAAGAAGAAGAAGAAGAAGAAGAAAAAGGGGAAGAAGAAGAAGAAGGAGAAGAAGAAGCAGAAGCAAAAGAAGAAGAAGAAGAAGAAGAAGATGATGATGATGATGATGATGATGATGATGACGAAAGGGAAGAAGAAGAGGAAAAAAAGAAGAAGAGGAGAAAGAAGAAGAAAAAGAAGAAGAAGTGGAAGAAGAAGAAGATGACTAAGAAGAACAGAAGAAGATGAGGAAGAGGAAGAAGAAGCCGAAGAGGAAGAAGAGGAAGAAGAGAAAGAAGTGGAGGAAGAAGGACAAGAAGAAGAAGAAGAACAACAACAAGAAGAAAAGAAGTAGGCGAAGAGGAAAAAGGTGAAGAAGAAGAAAAAAAAAAGTAGTTTTAGTAATAGAAGAAGAAGAAGAAAAGGAAGAGGATGAGGAGGAAGAAGAAGAGGAAGAAGAGGAAGAATTAGAGGAGGAAGAAGAGGAAGAAAAAAAGGAAGAAGATGAAGAAAAAGAAGTAGGAGAATAAGAAGAAGAAGAAGAAGAAGAAGAACAAGAAGAAGAAGAGAAAGAAGAAGAAAAAGAAGAGAAAGTAGAAGCAAAGAAAGAAGAGGAACTACAGGAGAAAGAAGACATGGAAGAAGAGGAAAGGAAGAAGTGGATGCAAAAGAAGAAGAAGAAGTAGAAGAAGATGAGGAAGAAGAGCAATAGGAAGAAGTGGAAGCAAAAGAAGAAGAAGAGGAAGGATACGAAAAAGAAGAAGTAGAACATAAGGAAAAAGAATGACAAAGAAGTACAAGTAGAAGAAGATGAAGTACTAGTAGTAGTAGACGAAGAAGAATAAAAAGAAAAGCACAAGGAGGTGCAAGAAGAAGCAGAAGAACTGGAAGTAAAAGAAGGCAAAGGGACAGTGTAAGAAGAAGAAGAAGATGATGATGAAGAGGAAGAAGAAGAAGAAGAAGAAGAAGAAGTTTAAAAGCTAAAAAGAAGTAGAAAAATAAGAAGAAAATGAAGATAAAGAAAAAGAAGTGCATGAGGAGGAAGAAGTAGAAGAAGAAGTTGAATCAGAAGAAGAACGAGAAGAAATTAAAGAAAAAAAGAAGATGCAGATAAAGAAGAAGAAGAAGTACAAGAACAAGAAGAGGAAGAGGAAGAAGATGATGATGAAGAAGAAGAAGAAGAGAAAGAAGAAGAAGAAGAAGAAGAAGAGAAAAGGGAGAAGAAGATGATAAAGAAAGCAAAGAAGGAAAGAAGAAGAAGAATAGAAAGAAGAAGAGGAAGAAGAAGAAGAAGAAGAAGAAGAAGAAGAAGATAGGGAAGAAGATGGGGAAGAAGAAGAAGAAGTTGAAGTGGAAGAAAAAATAGAAAAAAAGTAGAAAGAAGAAAGAGGAAAGAAGACTTTAAATGGAAGAAGGAAGAAAGAATTTGGAAGAAGAAAAATGGAAGAAATAAGTAGAACGAAGGAAGGAGGAAGATGCAAGAAGAAAGAAGAAGGAGGTCGAAGAAGAAGAAGAAGAAGAAGAAGAACGAAGAAGATGAAGGTGAAGATGAAGAGGAAGAGGAAGAGGAAGATGAAGAGGAAGTGGAAGAAGAAGAAGTAGAGGAAGAAGAAGATGAAGATGAAGAAGTCAAAGAAGATGAAGTAAAAAAGAAGGCTAAAATGAAGAAAAAGTAAGATAAGAAAAAGAAGAAGAACAAGAAGATGTAGAAAAAGTAGAAGAAGAAGAAGAAAAAAAAAAGAAGAAGAGGCAGAAGAAGAAGAAACGGAAGTGGAAGAATAGGAAGAAGAAGAAGAAGAAAAAGATGAAGAGGAAGGGGAAGAAGAAAAAGAAGAAGAAAAGTAGAAGAAGAAAAATAAGAAGAAGAAGAGGAAGAAGTTGATGAGGAAAAAAGATGAAGAAGAAGAAGAAGAACAAGACGAAGAAAAAGAGGAAGAGGAAGAAGAACAAAAAGAATAAGAAGAAGAAGAATAATAAGAGGATGAAGAAGAAGAAGGAGAAGAAAAAGAAGAAGAAGAAGAAGAAGATAAAGAAGATTTTTTAAGAAGAAGAAGAAGAAGAAGAAGAAGAAGGAGAAGAAAGAGAAAAAGAAGATGAAGAAGAAGAGAAAGATGAGGGAGAAGAGGAAGAAGAACTAAGGAGATGAGGTAGAAGAAGAAGAAGAAGAGCAAGAGGAAGAAGAGAAAAAAGAAGAAGTAGAGGAAGAAGAAGAGGAAAATGAGGAACAAGAGTAGAACGAAGAAGAATAAGAAATTCAATTGAAGATGAAGAAAAAAAAGAAGGAAAAGAAGAAGAAGAAGAAGAAGGGGAGGAAGAAGAAGAAGAAGAAGAAGAAGCCGAAGAAGAAGTGGAGGAAGAAGAAGAGGACGAGATAGAAGAAGAAGAAGATGAAGTTTAGGAGGAAGAAGAAGAAGAGGATGAAGAAGTAGAGCAGGATGAGGTAGAAGAACAAGAGGAAGAAGAGGTAGAAGAAGAAGAAGAAAAAGAAGAGCAAGTAGAAGAAAAAGAAGAGGAAGAAGAAGAGGAGGAAGAAGAAGATGAAAAATAAGAAGTAGTAGTAGAAGAAGAAGAAGAAAAAAAAAAGAAGAAGAGCAAAAAGAAGTGGAAGAAGAAGATGAAGATGAAGAAGAGGATGAAGAGGAGGTAGAGTAGGAAAAAGAAGAAGTGCAAAAAGAAGAAGAAGAAGAAGAAAAAGAAGAAAAAGAGTGGAAGAAGGATGAGAAGAAATAGAAAGCAAAGAAGAAGTAGATTAAGAAGAAGATGAAGTAAAAGAAAAAGATGAAGAAGAAGAAGAAGAAGAAGAAGAAGGAGAAGTAGAAGTAGAAGAAGAAGAAGAACAAGAAGAAGAAGAAAACGAAGAAAAAATCCAAGAAGAAGAAGAAGAAGAAATAGAAGAAGGAGAAGAAGTAGAAGAAGAAGAAGAAGAAGAAGAAAAATAAGTAGTAGAAGAGGAGGAAGAAGAAGAAGAAGTAGAAGGGGTAGAAGAAGAAGATAAAGAGGAAAAATGAGAAGAATATGAAGAAGAGGAGGAAGAAGAAGAAGAAGAAGAAGAAGAGAAAGAGGAAAAAGAAGAAGAAGAAGAAGCAAAAGAAGATGATGATGAAGAAGAAGGAGAAGATCAAGAAGAAGAAGAAGCAGAAGAAGAAGACAAGGAGGATGTGGATGAAGAGGAAGAATAAGAAGAAGAAGAATAAGAAGAAGAAGAAGAGAAATAAGAAGAAGAAGAAGAAGAAGAGGAAAAAAAGAAATTGAAGAAGACGAGGAAGATTAGGAAGAAGAGAAGAGGAAGAATAAAAAGAACAAGATGAAGAAGAAGAAGAATAAAAAGACGAGGAAGATGAGGTAAAAGAAGACGTAGAAGAAGAAGATGAGAAAGAAGTAGAGGAAGAGGAAGAAGAAAAAGAAGATGTGGAAGAAGAAGAAGACAAAGAAGAAAAAGAAGAGAAGAAGAGGAGGAAGAGGAAGAAGAAGGGGAAGAAGAGGAAGAAAAAGAAGAAGAAGAAAAAGAATAAGAAGAAAATAAGGATGAAGAAGAAGAAGAAGAAGAAAGAAAAGAAGAAGAAGAGCAAGCAGAACAAGCGGAAGAAGAAGAAAAAGAAAGGAAAGTAGAAGAAGAGAAAGAATAGTAACTAGAGGAGAAAGAAAAAGCGAATGAAGAACAAGAGGAAGAAGATGAAGAAGAAGATGTAGAAGAAGATAAAGGAGAATAATAATAATAATAATAATAATAAGTAGAGGAAGAAGAAGAAGAATAAGAAGAAGTAGAGGAAGAAGAAGAAGAATAAGCGGGCGAAGAAGAAGTAGAAGAAAAAGAAGAAAAGAAGAAGTAGAAGACAAAGAAGAAGAAGATCAAGAAGAACAAGAAGATGAAGAAGAAGACGCAAAAGTAAAAGTAGTAGTAGTAGTAGTAGTAGTAGAAGAAGAAGAAGAAGAAGAAGAAGAAAAGGATGAGGAAGAAGTAGGAGCAGAAGAAGAACAAGTAGAAGAAGAAGAAGAAGAAGAAGAAGATGAAGAAGTTGAGGAAAAAGAAGAAGAAGAAGAAGAAGGTTAAGAAGAAAAGAAAGAAGAAGAACATGATGAAGAGCAAGAAAAAAGAGAAGAAGAAGAAGAAGAAGGCCAAGAAGAAGAAGAACAACGACAAGAAGAAGAATTAGAAGGAGAAGAAGAGGAAGATGAAGAAAAAAAAGAAGAAAAAGAAAAGGGAAAAGTAGAGGGGAAAAACAAGAAGAAGATGATGAAGAAGAAGAGAAAGAGGACGAAGAGAAAGAAGAAGAAGAAGAAGAAGAAGAAGAGGAAGATGAGTAAGAGAAGATGAGTAAGAAGAGGAAGAAGAAGAAGAAGAAGATGTAAAAGGATAAGAAGAGAAAGAATAATAAGAAGAAGAAGAGAAAGAAGAGGGAGAGGAAGAAGAAGAAGGAGAGGAAGATGAAGGAGAGGAAGATGAGCTATATTAGGGGAAAGAACAAGGAGCAGAGGTAGAAGAAGAAGAAGAAGAAGAAGGAAAAGATGAAGATGAACAAGAAGAAGAAGAGGAAGGGTAAGAAGCTAAAAAAGATCAATAGAAAGAAGTAGTAGTAGTAGAAGACAAAGAAGGAAAAGAAGGAAGAAGAAGAAGAAGAAGAAGAAAATGAAGAGGAAGAAGTGGAAGAGGAAGAGGAAGAAGAAGAAGAAGAAGAAAAAGAGGAAGAAGTAGAAGAAAAAGAAGAAGACAAACAAGAAGAAGAAGAGGAAGAAGAAGAAAAAGAAAAGAAAGTAAAAGAAATGAAAGAAGAGGAACTTGAGGAGATAGAAGAAGAGGAAGAAGAACAAGAGGAAGAAGAAAAAGAGGGACATGTGGAAGAAGAAGAAGAAGAAGAAGAAGAAGAAGAAGAAGAAGAAGAAGACAAAGAAGAAGGGGAAGAAGAAGAAGACGAAGGAGGTGAATAAGAAGAAGAAGAATAAGAGGAAAAAGAAGAAGAAGAAGAAGAAGAAGAAAAAGAAGAAGTAGAAGAAGAAGAAATAGTAGTAGTAGAAGAAGAAGTAGAAGAAGCAGAAGAAGAAAAAGAAGAAGAAGAAGAAGTTTGGGAAGAAGAAGAAGAAGAAGATGATAAGGAATGTGAAGAAAAAAGAAGAGGAAATAAGGAAAAGAAAGAAGAAAGTAGAAAGAAAAAAAAGAAGGAAGAATATAGATGGAGGAAGGAAGAAAAAAAGGAAGAAGGAAAAAGGAAGAAGGAAGAAATAAGTGGATCAAATGATGAATGAGGATGGAAGATGGAATAAGGAAGAAGGAGAAGAAGAAGACAAAGAAGAAGAGGAAGAAGAAGGAGAAGAAGAAGACAAAGAAGTGGAAGAGGAGGATGAAGGGGAGGAGGAAGAGGAAGCTGAAGAAGAAGACAAAGAGAAACTGGAAGTTAAAGAAGAAGAGGAAGAATAAAATGAAGAACAAGAAGTTGAAGAAGAAGAGGATGAAGAAGTTGAAGAAGAAGAAGTAGAAAAATAAGAAGAAATAGAAGAAGAAGAAGAAGTAGAAGAAAAGGATGAGGATGAGGATGAAGAAGAAGAAGAAGTTCAAGTAGTAGTAGTAGTTGTAGAAGAAGAAGAAGAAGAAGATAAAAAAGAAGATGAAGAAGATGAAGAAGAAGAGGAAGCAGAAAGGGAAGAGGAAGAAGAAGAAGAAGAAGAGAAATAAGAAGAAGAAGAGAAAGAGAAGTAGATGATGATGATGATGAAGTCAAAGTAGAAAAAGAAGAAGAAGAATAGGAAGAAAAAGAAGAAGTAGAAGTAGAACAGGAAGAAGAAAAAGGAGAAGAATAAGTTTGGGAAGAAGAAGAAAAAGAAGAAGAAGAAGAAGTAGAAAAAAGAAGAAAAAGAAAGAAGATAGAAGAAAGAAGGAAGATTAAAGTAATAATTAAACGAAGGAGAAGAAAAACTAGAGGATGAAGACTAGCAAGAAGAAGAAGTTGGAAGAAGAATAAAAAGAGGTAGAAGAAGAAGAAGAAGAAGAAGAGGAGGAGGAAGAAGTAGAAGAGGAAGAAGTTGAAGTAAAAGAGGAAGAAGAAGAATAGAAAGATAAGGAACAAGAGGAGGAAGTAGAAGAAGAAGAAGTACAAGAAGAAGAAGAAGAAGAAGAAGAAGGAGAAGAAGAAATAGAAAGAAAAGAAGAAGAAGAAGAAGAAGAAGAAGAAGAAGGGGAAGTCGAAGAACAAGAAGAAGAAGGGGAAGAAGAAAGAGAAGAAGAAGAAGAGAAAGAAGAAGACGAAGAAGAAGAAGGAGAAGGAGAAGAAAAAGAGAAAGAAGAAGGAGAAGAAGAAGGGGAAGAAGAAGAAGAAGAAGAAGAAGAAGTAGAACAAGAAGAGGAGGAAGAAGACGAAGAAGAAGAAGAAGAAGAAGAAGAAGAGCAAAAAGAAGAGGAAAAAGAAGAAGAAGCGGAAGAAGAAGAGGAACTAAGCAAGGAAGATGAGAAAGAAGAGGAAGAAAAGAAGAAGAAGAGCAAGACAATAAAGAAGAAGGAGATGGTGAGGAAGAGGAGGAAGATGAAGAGGAAGAAGAAGGAGTGGAAGAAGAAGAAGCAGAAGAAGAAAAACATGAAGAAGAGGAAGAAGAGAAAGAAGAAGAGGAAGAAGTAGTAGAAGAAGAAGAGGAGGAAGAAGAAGAAGAAGAAAAAGAAGTGGAAGTAGTTGTAGAAGAAGAAGAAGAAGTAAAAGAAGAAGAAGAAGAAGAAGAAGAAAAGCAAGAAGCGGAAGAAGAAGAAAAAGAAGTGGAAGAAGAAGAAGAGGAAGAAGAAAAAGAAGAGGAAGAAGAACAGGAAGAAGAAGGACATGAGGAAGAAGAAGAAGAAGAAGAAGAAGTGGAAGAAGAAGTAGAAGTAGAAGAAGCAGATGTAGTGGAAGAAGAAGAAGAAGGAGAAGAAGAAGTTGAGGAAAAAAAGAAGAAAAAGGGGAAGAAGAAATGTGTGAAGAATAAAAAGAAGAAGAAGAAGAAGAAGAAGAGGATGAAGAAGAAGAAGAAATGGAAGAAGATTAAGAAGAAGAAGAACCCGAAGAAGAAGAAGAAAATGAAGAAGAATAAGAAGAAGAAGAGGAAGAAGAAGATCATGAAGGAGAAGAAGAGGAAAATGGAGGGGAAGAATTAGAAGAAGATAAAGAAGAAGATGAAGAGGAGGAGGAGGAGGAGAAAGAAGAAGAAGAAGAATAAGAAGAAGAAGAAGAAGAATAAGAAGAAGAAAAAGAAGAATAAGAAGAGAAAGAGGAGGAGAAAGAAGATGAAGAGGAGGAGCAGAAGAAGAAGTAGAAGTTGAGGAAGAAGAGGAAGAAAAGTAAGAGGAAGAAGAGGAAGAAGAAGAAGAAGAAGGGGAAGGACAAGAACTGGAAGAAGATGAACTATAGGTGGAAAAAGAAGACGAAAAACTAGAAAAAGAAGAAGAAGAAGAAGAACAGCGGAAAAAGAAGAGAAATTAGAAGGAGAGGAAGAAGTAGAGGATGAAGAAGAGGAAGAAGAAGAAGACGAATAAGAAGAAGAAAAAGAAGAAGAATAAGAAGTAGAAGAACAAGAGGAGGAAGAAGATAAAGAATATGAAGTAGAAGAAGATGAAAAGGAAGAAGAAGTTGAATAACAAGAAGAAGATGAGAAAGAAGAAGAAGAAGAAGAAGAAGAAGGAGTAGTAGTAGTAGAAGAAGAAGAAGACAAAAAAGAAGAAGTAAAAGAAGAAGAAGAAAGAGAAGAAGAAAATGAAGAACAAGAAGAAGAGGAAGTTGAAGAAGAAGGTCAAGAAGAAGAAGGTAAAGGAGAAGAAGAAGAAGAAGTAGAAGAAAAAGAAGAAAAAGAAGCAGAAGAGAAAGAAGAAGAACAAGAAGAAGAAGTAGATGTTGAAGTAGAACTTGAAGTAGAAGTAAAGGAGGTAGAAGTAGGAAAAGAAGAATAAGAAGAAGTAGGAGAAAAAGAAGAAGAAGTAGTAGAAGAAGAAGAAGTAGTAGAAGAAGAAGAAGAAGATGAAGAAGAAGAATTAGAATATGAACAAGAAGAAGAAGAAGATGTACAAGAAAATATAGAAGAAGAAGATGATGATGATGTTGTTGATGATGAGGAAGAAGAAGAAGAAGAAGAAGAGGAGGAGATGGAAAAAGAAGAAGAAGAAAAGGAACAAGAACTTGAAGAAATGTAAGAAGATGAAGAACAAAAAGGGGAACAAGAAGAAGAAGTCGAAGAAGAAGAAGAGTTAGACAAAGAAGAAGAAGAAGAAGAATAAGAAGTAGAAGGAAAAAGGAAGAAGAAGTTGAAGAAGAAGAAGAAGGGGAAGAAGAAGAACATAAAGAAGAAAAAGAAGAAGAAGATGAAGAGGAAGAAGATGAAGAAGAAAAAGAAGGAGAAGAAGAGAAAGAAGAAGAAGAAGAAGAAGAATATTAAGAAGAAGAAGAATATTGAGAAGAAGAAAAATAATAAGAAGAAGACGAGAATGATGAGCGAGAAGAGGATGAACAAGAAGAAGAAGATGAGGAACAAGAAGAAGAGGACTAAGAAGAAGGTGAAGAAGAGGAAGAAGAAGATAGAGAAGAAGAAGAAGAAGAACAAAAAGAGGAAGAAGAAGAAGAAGAAGAGGAAGAAGAAGAAGAATAGAAAAATGAAGAGGTGGAAGAAGAGGAGAAAAAGAAGATGAAGCAGTAGCAGTAGAAGAAGAAGAAGAAGAAGAAGATGAAGAAGAAGAAGATGAAGAAGAAGCAGAAGAAGAAGAAGAAGAAGAAGAAGAAGAAGAGGATGAAGAAGTGGAAGAAGACTAATCGAAAGAAAAAGTAGAGAAAGATGAAGCAGATGATGAAGAAGAAGAAGAAGATGTGGAAGAAGAAGATGAGGAGGAGGAGGAAGAAGAAGAAGAAGAAATAGGGAAAGAAGAAGAAGAAGAAGAACAAGGGAAAGATGAAAAAAAAGAAAAGAAGAAGAACAAGAAGAAGAGAAATGGGAGGAAGATGTAGAAAAAAAGGAAAAAAAAAGAAGAAGACGAGGAAAAAGAAGAAGAAAAAGAAGACGAAGAGGAAGGGGAAATTGGAGAAGAAGAAGAGGAAGAAGTAGAAGTAGAAGAAGAAGAAGAAGAAGAAGTTGAAGAAAAAGAAGAAGAAGAAGCGGAAGAAGAAAAAAAAGAAGAAGAACAAGAAGAGGAAGAAGAAGAAGAAGAAGAAGAAAAGGAAGAAGAAGAAAAAGAAGAAGAAGAAGAAGAAGAACAACAACAACAACAACAAGGGGAAGAAGATCAGGAACGAGAAGAAGATGAACAACAAGAAGGGGAAGATCAAGAAGAAGATAAAGAAGAAGAGGAAGAAGTGGTGGAGGAGGAGGAAGAAGAAGTAGAAGAAGAAGAAAAGAAAGAGGAGAATAAAGAAGAAGAAGAGGAAGAGGAAGAAGAAGAAGAAAAAGAGGAAAAAGAAGAGAAAAGAGAAGGAGAAGAAGAAGTAGAAGGCGAAGAAGAAGAAGAAGAAAAATGAGAAGTGGAAGAAGAAGAAGAAGAAGAAAAAGAGGAAAAAGAAGAGAAAAGAGAAGGAGAAGAAGAAGTTCAAGACGATGATGATGAAGAACAAGAAGAAGAAGAAAAAGAAGAAGAGACAGAAGATGAAGAATAGGAAGAAGAAGAAGAAGAAGAAGAAGAAGAACAGAAAGAAGAAGATTAGTAAGAAGAAGATGATGAGAAAATAGAAGATGAAGAAGAAGTGGTAGAAGAACGAGAAGAAGAGAAAAAATAAGAAGTAAAAGAAAAAGAAGAGAGAGAAGAAGAAAAGGAAGAAGAGGAAGAAGAGGAAGTTGAAGAAGAAGTTCAAGAAGAAGAAGAAGAAGTAGTAGTAGAAGAAGAAGAAGAAGAAGAAGAAGAAAAAGAGGAGGAAGAAGTAGAAGAAAACGAAGAAGCAGAAGTTGAAGTAGAACTAGAAGTAGAATAAGAAGTAAAAGGAGTAGAAGTAAATGATGAAGATGAAGAAGAAGAAGAAGAAGTAGAATAAGAAGTATCAATAGAAGAAAAGTTGAAGAACAAGAAGAAGAAGATAAAGAAGAAGAAGAATAAGAATATGAAGAAGAAGAAGAAAAAGAAGAAGAAGAAGAAGAGGAGGAGGAGGAGGAAAAAGAAGAAGAAGTAGAAAATGATGAAGACGACGAAAAAGTGCAAGAAGAAGAAGAAGAAGGGGAAGAAGAAGAAGTGGAAGAAGAAGAAGAAGAGGAACAAGAAGAAGAAGAAGAAGAAAAAAACGATCTACGAGAAGAAGAGGAAGATGGGGAAGAAGAAGAAGATAAAATAGACAAAGGAGAAGAACATGAAGAGGAAGAAGAAGAAGAAGATGATGATGACGAGGAGGATGAGGAAGAAGAGGAAGAAAAAGAAGAATAAGATTAGGAAGAAAAAGATGAGGATTACGAAGAAGTTGATGAAGATGAAGAAGAAGATGAAGAAGAACAACAAGAACAACAGCAACAACAAGTGGAATAAGAGGAAGAAGAAGAAGAAGAAAGGGAAGAAGAAGAAGTGGAAGAAGAGGAGAAAAAAAAAAGATGAAGCAGCAGAAGAAGGAGAAAAAGAAGAAGAAGAAGAAGAAGAACAAGAAGAAGATGATGTTGAAGAAGAAGAAGAAGAAGAAAACAAAGATAAAGAAGAAGACTAAGAGGAAGGAAAAGTACAAAAAAAGGAAGAAGATGAAAAAGAAGAAGAATAAGATAAGGTAGAAGAAGTAGAAGAGGAAGAAGTAGATGTGGAATAAGAAGAACAAGAAGAAGGGGAAGAAGAAAGGCAAAATGAACAAGAAGTAGAAGAAGAAAAGGAGGAGGTAGAAGAAGATGATAAAGTAGAAGAAGAATAGGAATGAGAAGAAGAAGAAGAAGAAGAAGGGGAAGAAGAAGAAGAAGATGATGATGAAGAAGAAGAAGTGGAAATAGATGATGAAAAAGACGAAGAAGAAGAAGACAAAGAAGGGGAAGAAGAGAAGAAGAAGAAGAAGAGGAATAAAAAGGAGAAGAAGACGAAGTAGTAGTGGTAGTCTTCGAAGAAGAAGAAGAAGAACAAGAAGAAGATGAAGATGATGAAGAAGAAGAAGGAGAAGAAGAAGAAGAAGGCAAAAGGAAGAAGTAGAAGAAGAAGAAGGCAAAGAAAAAGAAGAAGATGAGGAAGAAAAAGAAGAAGAAGAACAATTGGAAGGAGGAGAAGAAGAAGAAGAAGAAGAAGAAGAGTAAGAATAAGGAGTAGAAGAAGAATAAGAGGAAGAAGAAAACGAATAGCAAGAATAAGAATCAGAAGAAGAAGAAGCAGAAGAAGAGGAAGAACAAGAAGAAGGAGAAGTAGGAGAAGAAGAAGAAGAGGAGGAGGGGAAAGAAGAAGAAGAAGAAGAAGATGATGATGATGAAGAAGAAGAGGAAGACGAGGAAGATGAGGAAGAAGAACAAGAAGTAGATGAGGAAAAAGTAGATGAATAAGAAGAAGAAGAGGAAAAGATAGAAGAAGAAGACGAAGAAGGAAGAGAAGAAGAGGAAGAAGAAGAAGTGGAAGATGAGGAACTAGAGGAGGAAGAAGAAGAATAACAAAAACAAAAAGAAGAATAAGACTAAGAAGAAGAAGAAGAAGAAAACTATGAAAAGAAGAATAGGTAAAAGTAGAAGAAGAAGCAGAAGAAAAAGAAGTAGAGGAAGAAGAAGAAGAAGAAGATGATTATTATGATGATGATGTTGATGTAGTAGTGGAAGAAGAAGAAAAAGAAGAAGTAAAAGAAGAAGAAGAAGAAGAAGATGATGATGATGAAGAAGAAGAAGAACAAGAAGAAGAGACCTTAGAAGAAGAAGATGAAGAGGATGAAGAATAGGATGAAGCAGAAGAAGAAGAAGAAGAAGAAGAAGAAGAAGAAGAAGAAGATGGGGAAGAAGGAAAAGAAGAAGAAGTGGAAGAAGAAGAAAAAGAGGAAGAAGAAGAAGAATAAGAAGTAGAAGAGGAAAAAGAAGAAGAAGAAGAAGAGGAAGAAGAAGAAGAAGTGGAAGAAGAAGTTAAAGAAGAAGAAGTAGAAGATGAAGGGAAGGAGAAAAGAAGGAGAAGAAGAAGAGAACAAAGAAGAAGAAGAAGTAGAAGAAGACAAGGAGGATGAGGGAGAAGAGGAGGAAAAGTAGAATAAGATTAGGAAGAAGAAGAAGAGGTTTAGGATGAAGTTGAAGAAGAAGAAGAAGAAGAAGGAGAAGAAGAAGAAGAACAACAACAACAACAACAAGAGGAATAAGAGGAAGAAGAAGAAGAAGAAGAAGAAGAAGAAGGGAAAGACGAAGAAGTGGAAGAAGAGTAGAAAAATAAGAAGAAGCAGTAGAAGAAGAAGATTTAAAAGAAGGAGAAGAAGAAGAAGAAGAAGAAGAAGAAGTGGAAGAAGGGAAAGAAGAAACACAAAATGAACAAGTCGTAGAAGAAGAAGGGGAGGTAGAAGAAATGAAGAAGAAGAAGAATAGGAAGGAGAAGAAGAAGAAGAAGAAGGGGAAGAAGAAGAAGTAGATGAAGATGAAGGGGAAGAAGAAGAAGAAGAGAATGGGAGTAAGAAGAAGAAGGGGAGGAAGAAGAAGAAGAAGAAGAGGAAAAAGTAAAAGAAGAAGATTAGGAAGAAGAAAAAGAATAAGAGGATAAAAAAGAAGTGGAAGATGAAGAAGAAGAAGAGGAAGAAGAAGAAGAGGTAGATGACGAACAAAAGGAGGCAAAAGATGAAGAAAAAGTAGTAAAAGAAGAAGAAGAAGAAGAAGAAGGGGAAGAACAAGAAGAAGAGGAATAAGAAGAAAAAGAAGTGGAAGAAGAAGAAGAAGACGAAGAAGAAGAAGAAGAAAAAGAAGCGGGAATAAGAATAAGAAGTAGAAGAGGAGGAAGAAATTGAAGAAAATGAAGAAGAAGAAGTAGATGATGATGATGATGATGATGAAGAAGAAGAAGTAAAAGTGGAACAAATGGAACAAGAGGAAGTCAAAGAATAAGGAGTAGAAAAAAAGAAGTTGACGAAGAAAAATAAGCAAAAGAAGAAGAAGAAGAAGAAGAAGAAGAAGAAGAAGTAAAAGAACAAGAAGAGGAGGAAGAAGAAGAAGAAGAAAATGAAGACTAAGAAGAAGAAGGAGAAGAAGATCAAGAAGAGGAAGAGCAAGATAAAGAAGAAGAGAAAGAAGGAGAAAGAAGAAGAAGAAGAAAGAAGAAGAAGAAGAAGAGAAAGAATAGGAAGAAGAAGAAGAAGAAGAGGAAGATGAGGAAGAAGAGATAAAAGAGCAAGAAGAAAATGAGAAAGAAGAAGAAGACGAGGAAATAGAAGTAGTAGAAAAAGAAGAAGAAGAGGAAGAAGAGAAAGAAGAAGAGGAAGAAGAAGAAGAGGAAGATAAGGAACAAGTGGAGGAAGAAAAAGAAGAAGAAGTACAAAAAAGTAGAAGAAGAAGAAGAAGAAAAAGATAGGAAAGAAGTAGAAGAAGATGAAGAAGGGGAAGAAGAAGAAGAAGATGATGATGATGAAGAAGAGATAAAAAAAGGAGAAGAAGAAGAGGAAGAAGAAGAAGAGGAAAAAGAAGAACAAAAACTGATGGAAGATGAGGAAGAAGAGGCTGAAGAGGAAGAAGACGACGAAGAGGGTGAGGAAGAAGGATAGGATGGAGAATAGAAAGAAGAAGAAGAAAAAGAAGAAGCGGGAAGAAGAAAAAGAATATGACAAGGAAGATTAGGAAAAACAAGAAGCAGAAGAAGAAGTTAAGAAAGAAGATGAAGAGGAAGAGGAAGAAGAAGAAGAAGAAGAAGAGGAAGAGAAGAAGAGGAGGAAGAGGAAGAAGAAGAGGAAGAAGAAGGGTTGGAAGAAGAAGAAGAATAAGAGGAAGAAGAAGAAGAAAATTTGAGGAAGAGGAGGAAGAGGAAGAGGAAGAACAACAAACAGAAGAAGAAGAAGAGCAAGAAGAAGAAGAGTTAGATGAAGAAAAAGAAGAGAAAGAAGAAGAAGAGAAAGAAGAGGAACTAGAGGAGAAAGAGGAAGAGGAAGAAGAACTAGAGGAAGAAGAGAAAAAAGAATAAGAAGAAGAAGTAGCAAAAGAAGTTGAATGAGAAGAAGAAGAAGAAGAAGAAGAAGAAGTAGAAAAAGAAGAAGAAGAAGTGGATGAAGAAAAGGAAGAGGAAGAAGAAGAAGAAGACGTAGAAGAAAAGAAGAAGATGCAGAAGACAAGGAAGAAGAAGAAGGAGAAAAAGAAGAAGAGGAAGAAGAAGAAGTATAAGAAGAAGAAGTAATAGTAGTGCCAGCAACGATAGAAGAAGAAGAAGAAGAATACGAAGAGGAAGAAGAACTAGTAGTAGTAGTAGTAGTAGAAGAAGAAGAAGAAGAAGAAGTTGAGGAAAAAGAAGAAAAAGAAGAAGAAGAAGAAGAGGAAGAAGAAGAAGGGGAGGAAGAAGAAGAAGAAAAGGAAGAAGAAATAAAAGAGGAAATATAAGAAGAGGAAGATGAATAGGAGGAGAAAGAGGAGGAAGAAAAACAAGAAGAAGAAGAAGAAGAAGAAGAAGAAGATGAGGAGGAGGAAGAATGAGAAGAAGAAGTGCAAAAAGAAGAAGAAGAGAAGTAGTAGAAGAAGAATAAGGAGAGTAAGAAGAAGGAAAGGAGGAAGTTGAAGAACATGAAAAAGAAGAAGAAATAGTAGAAGAAGAGGAAGAAGAAGAAGAAAAAGACGAAGAAGAAAAAGGGGTACAAGTGGAACAAGAGAAAGTTGAAGAAGAGGCAGTAGAAAAAGAAGAAGAAGAAGAAGAAGAAAAAGAAGAAGAAGAAGCAGAAGAAGAAGAAGAAAAAGAACAAGAAGAAGTAGAAGAAGTAGAAGAAGATGAAGAGGAGGAAAAAGAAGAAGAAGAAGAAGAAGCAAAAGAAGAATGAGAAGAAGAAGAAGTAGAAGAAGAATAAGAAGAAGAAGTACTGGAAGAGGAAGAGTAACATAAGGAAGAAGAAGGGAAAGAAGAAGAAGAAAAAGAAGAATTAGAGAAATAAGTGGAAGAAGAAGAAGAAGAAGAAGAAGAAAAAGAAGAAGAGGAAGATGAGGATGAAAAGGATGAACAAAACATAGGTAAGGAAGCAGAAGATGATGAAGAAGAAGAAGAAGTAGAGCAAGAAGAAGAAGTGGAAGAGGAACAACAAGAAGAGGAAGAGAAAGAAGAACAGGAAGTTGAGGAACATGAGGAGCAAGAAGTAAAAGAAGTTTAAAAAAAGTAGGGGTAGAAGATAAAGAAGCAAATGGAGTAGAAGAAGATGAAGAAGGGAAAGAAGAAAAAGAAGAAGAAGAAGAAGAAATAAAAGAAGTAGCAGAAGAAGAAATAGAAGAAGAAAATGAGGAAGATGAGAAAGAACAAGAAGAAGAGGATGAGGATGAAGGAGAAGAAGAAAAATAGAAAGAAGATGAAGAAGAAGAAGAAGAATAAGAATAAGAGGTTGGAAGAAGAAGAAAAAGAAGAAGATGAGGAGGATGAGGAAAAAGAAGTAGAAGAAGATGAGGAAGAAGAAGTAGAGGAAGAGGAGGGAGAAGAAGAGGAAGAAGAAGAAGTGGAAGAAGAAGACTAAGAAGAAGAAGAAGAGGAAGAGGAGGAAGAAGAAAAAGAGGAAGAAGAAGAAGTAGAAAATGTGAAAGAAGAAGAAGAAGAAGGGAAAGTACAAGAACAAGAAGAAGAGTAAAAAGAAAAAGTGGAAGAAGTGGAAATAGAAGAGAAAGTAGAGGAAGTGAAAGAAGAGGAAGGAGAGGAGAAAGAGGAAGTGGAAGAAGTATAAGAGGAAGAAGAGAAAGAAGATATAGAAGAAGAAGATGAAGAAGAAGAAGAAGCTTGAAGAAGAAGGAGGAGATGAAGATGAGGAAGAATAGGAAAAAGAGGAAGAAGAACAAGCAGAAGATGAGGAAGAAGAAGAAGTAGAAGAAGAGAGAGAAGAAGAGGACGAAGATGAAGAAGAAGAGAAGAAAAGGAAGAAGAGGAAGAAAAAGTGGAAGAAGAAGAAGAGGTAGAAGAAGAAGAAAAAGAGGAAGATGATGATGAAGAAGAAGAAGAAGAAGACGAACAAGAAGAAGAAGAAGATCAAGAAGAAGAATAGGAAGAAGTAGAAAAAGAAGAGAATGTAGAAGAAGAGAAAGAAGAGCAACTAAAGAAGAAAGAAGAAAAGGAAGAAGAACAAGAGGAACATGGGGTGGAGGAAGAAGAAGAAGAAAAAGAAAAAGAAGAAGAAGATGAAGAAGGAGAAGAATAAGAAGAAGTAAAAGAAGTGGAAGATAAAGAAGAAGAAGAAGAGGAAGAACAAAAAGAGGAAGTAGAAGAAAAAGTAGTAGTAGTACTAGTACTAGTAGCAGATGAAAAACATGAGGAGGATGAGGAGGAGGAAGAAGAAGAAGACGAAGTAGAAGAAGAAGAAAAAGTAGGAGAAGATAAAGAAGAAGAAGGAGAAGAAGCGGAAGAAGAAGGAGAAGAGGAAGAAGAACAAGAAGCAGGATAAGAAGAAGAAGAAGTGAAAGAAGACTAAGAGAAGAGGAAGGAGAAGATGATGAAGAATAAGAAGAAGAAGAAAAGGAAGGCATAAAATTAGAAGAAAAGGAAGAAGAAAAAGAAGAAGAAGAAGTTTGGGAAGAGGAAGAAGAAAAAGTAGAAGAAGAAGAAGATGATTATGATGAGGAAGACAAACAAGAAGAAGAAGGAAAAAAAGAAAGAAGAAAGCAGACAGTAGGAAGAAGAAGGAAGAATTTAGATGAAAGAAGGAAGAAAGAAGGATGAAGGAAGAAGAAAGAAGGAAGAAATAAGTAGAATGAAGGAAGAAGAAAGATGGGAGAACGAAGATATAAGAAGAAGAAGAAGAAGAAGATGATGAAGAAGTCAGAGAAGAAGAAGTAGAAAAACAAAAAGATGATTAGGAAAAAGAAAAAGAATAAGAAGAAGAGGATGATGAGGAAAAAGAAGAAGAAGAAGAAGAAGAAAAAAGAGAAGAGAAGAAGAAGCTGACGATGACAAAGAAGAAGAAGAAGAAGGTGAAGAAGAAGATAGGAAGAAGAAGAAGAGGAAGAAGAGGAAGAAGTAGAAGAATAAGAAAAAGAAGAAGAAGAAGAAGAAGAGGGAGAAGAAGAATAGCAAGAAGAAGGAGAAGAAGAAGAAGAAGAAGTGGAAGAAGAAGAAGATGAAGATGAAGAGGAAATGTAGAAGAAGAAGAAGAAGAAGAAAAAGTAGAAAAAGCAACAGAAGAAGAAGAAGTAGAAAAAGTAGTAGTAGAAGAAGAAATATAAAGGAAAGAAGAAGAAGAAGAAGAAGAAGTGGAAGAATACGAAGAAGTGGAAGAGGAAGAGGATGAGGAATAGGAACTGGAAGAAAAAGAAGAAGAGGAAGAACATGAAGAAGAAGAAGAAGAAGAAGAAGATGATGATGATGATGATGATGAAGCAGTAGAAGAAGGAGAAGGAGAAGAAAAAAATGCATAAGAAATGGAAGAAGAAGAAGGAGAAGAAGAAGAAGCACAAGAGAAGAAGTAGAAGAAAAAGAAGAAAAAGAAGAAGAAGAAGAAGAAGAAGAAGAAAAAGAAGAAGAAGAAGAAGAAGAAGAAGAGGAAATAGAAGAAAAAGAAGAAGAAGAAGAAGAAGAGGAAGAAGAGGAAGAGGAATAAGAAGAAGAATAAGAAGAAGAAGGGGAAGAATAAGAAGGGGAAGAAAAAAAAAGAAGATGAAAAAGAAGAAGATGAAGAAGAAGTAGTTGTAGAAGAAGAAGAAGCAGAAGAAGAAGAAGTAGAAGAAGAAGAACAAGAAGAAGAAGAACAAGATAAGGATAAAGAAGAAGAAGAAGAAGAAGAAGAAAAACAAGAAGTTAAAGAAGAAGATGCTGAAGAACAAGAAGAGGAGGAGGTGGTAGAAGTAGAAGAAGGGGAAAAGGAAGAAGGAAAAGAAGAAGAAGAGGATGAAGAAGAAGAAGAAGAAGATGAAGAAGAAGAAGAAGAAGATGAAGGATTGGAAGAACAAGAAGAAATGGAAAGAAGAAGAAGAAGAAGAAGAAGCGAAAGATGAGGATGAAGAGGAAGAAGAACAAGAAGAAGATGAGCTTGAAGAAGAAGAAAAAGAAGAAGTAGAAGAGAAAGAAGAAAAAGCAACGGAAGAAGAAGAAGAAGAGGAAGAAGAAGAGAAAGAAGTTTTGGAACATGAGGAAAAGGAAAAAGAACAAGAAGCAGAAAAATAAGAAGAAGAAGAAATAGCAGGAAAAGAAGAAGAAGGGAAAGAAGAGGAAGAAAAGGAAGAAGAAGTGGAAGAACGTAAAGAAGAGGGAGACGAGGAAGTTTAGAAAGAAGAGATAAAAGAAGAAGAAGAAGTTGAGGAACAAGAAGAAGTGGAAGAAGTAGAAGAAGACGAAGAAGAAGAAGAAGATGAAGAAGAATAGGAAGAAAAAAAGAAGAACAAGAAGAAGAAGTGGGAAAAAGAAGACGATGAAGAAGACGAGGAAGATGACGAAAAAAGAAAGAAGAAGAAGAAGAAGATGAGAAAGAAGAAGTAGAAGAGGAACAAGAAGAAGATGAAGAAGAAGAGGATGATGGGGAAGAAGTAGAGGAAGAATGGAAGAAGAGGTGAAAGAGGAAGAATCAAATGGAGAAGAAGAGGAGGAAGAGGATAAAGAAGAGGAAGAAGAAGGAGAAGAGAAAGAGGAAGAAGAAGAAGAAGACGCAGAAGAAGAACAAGAAGAAGAAGAAGAAGAGGAACAAGAAGAAAAGTAGCGAAAGAAGAGGAACTAGAGGAGAAAGAAGAAGAGGAAGAAGAACGAGAGGAACAAGTGGAACAAGAAGAAGAAGAAGTAGAAGAAAAACAAGAACAAGAACAAGAAGAAGAAGGAGAAGAAAAATAAGTAGTAGAAGAAGAAGAAGAAGAAGAAGAAGAGGAAGAAGAAGAAGAGGAAGAGGAGGACGATGACGAAGAAAAAGAAGAAAAACAAGAAAAGAAGAAGTAGAAGTAGAAGAGGAAGAAAAAGAAGAAGAAGAGGAGGAAGAAGAAGAAAAAGAGAAGGAGAGGAAGGAATAGAGGAAGAAGCAGAAATGGAAGAAGAGGAAAGACGGGAAGTTGAAGAAGAAGTAGAACAAAAAGAAGAAAAAGAAAAGAAAGAAGGCAAAGAAGAAGAAGAACAAGAACATGAAGAATAAGTAGAAGAAGTAGAAAAAGAAGAAGAAGAAGAAGTGGGGGAGGAAGAAGAAGAAGAGGAAGGGGAAGAAGAAGAAGAAGAAAAAGACGAGGAGGAGTAAGAAGAATAGGAAGAAGAAGAAGAACAAGAGGATGGGGAAGATGAACAAAAAAAAGAGAAAGAGGTGAAAGAAGAAGCAAAAGAAGAGTCAAAGATGATAAAGAAAAGGAACAAGAACAAGAAGAAGAAGAGGGAGAAGAAGAAGAAGAAGGTGAAGAAGATGAGCAAGAGGAAATAGAGGAAGAAGAAGAAGAAGAGGAGGAAGAATAAGAATAGGAAGAGTATTAACAAGAAGGGAAAGAAGAAGAAGAACAAAAAGAAGAAGAGGAAGAACAAATAGGAGGAAAAAAGGAGAAGAGGATGAAGAAAAGGAAGAAGAAGAAGTAGTAGAAGAAGGAGAAGAAGAAGTGGAAGAAGAAGAAGGAGAAGAAGAAGAAGAAGAAGAGGAATAAGAAGAATAGGAAAAGAAAGACGAAGAAGAAGAAGAAGGGGAAGAAGAAGAAGAAGGGGAAGAAGAAGGAGAAGAAGAAGGAGAGGAAGATGAAGAAAAAGAGGAGAAAGAAGAAGAAGAGGAAGAGAAAAAAGGTCAATAAGAAGACAAAGATGAGGAAGAAGAGGAGGAGGAAGAAGAAGAAGAAGAAGAAGAAGAAGAGGCAGAAGAAGAAAAAAAAGAAGAGGAAGGAGATGAAGAGGAAGATGAGGAACAGTAGGAGGAAGAATAAGATGCAATAAAAGAAGAAGATAAACTAAAAGAAGGAAAAGAAGAAGAAGATAACAAAGAAGGGGAAAAAGAAGAAGAAGAAGAAGAAGTGAAAGAAGAAGACGAAGAAGTAGAAGAAGAAAAAGAGGAAGAAGACAAGAAAGATGAAGAAGAAGAGGAAAAAGAAGAAGAAGAAGAAGAAGAAGAGGAAGAGGACGAAGAAAAAGAAGAAGAACAAGGGGAGGAAGAAGAAGAAAAGGAAGAGGAAGAGGAAGAGGAAGAAGAAGTAGAAGATGTAGATGAAGAAGTAGAGGAAGAGGAGGAAAAGGAAGAAGAAGAGTAATAAGAGGAAGAAGAAGAGGAGGAAGTAGTAGTAGTAGTAGAAGAAGAAGAAGAAGAAGAAAAAGAAGAAAAAAAGAAGAAGAAGAAAAAGAAGTAGAAGAAAGGCAAGAAAAAGAAGAGGAAGAAGAAGAAGAAGAAGAGGAGACAGAAGAAGAAGAGTAAGAGGAACTAGAAAAGCAAAAGGAAGAAGAAGATGTAGAAAAGTAGAAGAAGATGATGTAAAAGAAGAAAAAGAGGAGGAAGAAGATAGAGGAGAAGTAGATGAAGAAGAAGAAGAAGAAGAAGAAGAAGAAGAAAAAGAAGTAAAAGAAGACGAAAAAATAGAAAAAGAGGAAGAAGATGAAGAATGGGAAATAGAAGAAGAAGAAGAGAAAGAAGAAGATGAAGAAGAGATGTAGAAGAGGAACAAGAGGAAGAATAAGAAGATGAAGTAGTAGAAAACAAAGAAGAAGAAGGAGAAAAAGAAGTACAAAGAAGCATTACTAGATGAAGATGAAGAAGAGGAAGAAGATGAAGAAGAAGAAGAAGAAGAAAAAGATGAAGAAGAAGAGGAGGAAGGAGAAGAAGAAGAGGAAGGAGGAGGATGAGGAGAAGAAGAAGAGAAAGAAGAAGAAGAAGAAGAAGAAGTAGGAGTAGAAGAAGAAGAAGGAGATGAGAAAGAAGAAGAAGAAGAAAAAGAAGAAGAAGTTGAAAAAGATGTAGAAGAAGTGGAAGAAGAGGTGGATGAAGAACAAGAAGAAGAAGGAGAAGAAGTAGAAGAAGGAGGAGAAGAACAAGAAGAAAAAGAAGGCAAAGATGAAAACAACATGAAGAAGAGGAAGAAGAAGAAGAAGAATAAGAAGGCAAAGAAGACAAAGATGTTGAAGGCAAAGAAGAAGAAGAAGAAAAAGATGAAGAAAAAGAAGTAGAAGTAAAAGAAGTAGAAGAAGAAAATGAAGAAGAGGATAAGGAGGAGGAAGAAGAAGAAGAATAAGCAAAAAAATAAGAAGAAGAAGAATAAGAAGGAGAAGGTGAAGAAGAACAAGAAGAAGAAGAAGAGGAAGAGAAAGAAGAAGAAGAAGAGAAGTAGAAGAAGAAGGCTCTGATGAAGAAGAAGAAGAAAAATAATAAGAATAGGAAGAAGAAGAAGAAGAAGAAGATATGGAGGAAGAAGAAGAAAAAGAAGAACAAAAGGAACAAAAAGAATAAAAATATGATGTGGAAGTAGAAGAACAAGAACGAGAAAGAAAGTTGAAAGAAGAAATAAGAAAGTAGAAAGAAGAAAAAAGAAATTAAATGGAAGAAGGAAAAAAGAAGAAGGAAGAAGAAAGAAAGACAAACGAAGAAGATTGATCAAAGATGAATGATGGAAGAAGATGAAGAAGAAGAAAAAGAAGAAGAAAACGAAGAATAAAAAGAAGAAAAAGAAAAAGTAGAAGATGAAGAAGTAAAAGAAGAAGAAAAAGAAGAAGAAAAAGAAAAAGAAATGGAAGAAGAAGAACAAGAAAAAGAGAAGAATTTGAAGACAAAGAAGAAGAAGAGAAGAATTTGAAGACAAAGAAGAAGAAGAAGAGGAAACAAAAGAAAAGAACAAGAAGAAGAAGAGGAAGAGGAAGAGGAAGAAGAAGAAGAATAAGAAGATGAAGATGAAGAAGAGCAAGAAGAGAAGAAGAAGAGCAAGAAGAAGACGAAGAAGTTGTAGAAGATGAAGAAGCAGAAGAGGAAGAAGAAGAAGAAGAAGAAGAAGAAGAAGAAGAAGAAGAAGAAGAAGAAGAAGAAGATGATGATGATGAAGAAGAAGAAGAAGAAGAAGAAGAAGAAGAGCACAAAAGGAAGAAGAAACAAAAGAAGAAGTAGAAGAAGAAGAAGAGGAGGAGGAGGAGGAGGAAGAAGAAGAAGGAGAGGAAGAAGAAGATGTAGAAAAAAAGAAGAAGAAGAAGTGCAAGAAAGAGAAGCGAAGGAAGATGAAGAAGCAGAAGAAGAAGAAGAGGAGCTAGAGAAGGAAAAGAAGAAGAAGAAGAAGAAAAATAAGAAAAAGAAGAGGAAGAAGAACAAGAAGAAGTAGAAGATGAATAAGAACAAGAATAAGAATACAAATAAGAAGGAAAAAAAGTAGAAGTTGAGGAAAAAGAAGAAGAAGAAGAAGAAACTTAAAGGGAAGAAAAAATGAAGAAGAAGAAGAAGAAGGGAAGAATGAAGTAGAAGAAGTAGAAGATGAAGAAGAAGAAGTAGAAGAATAGGAAGGAGAAGAAGAGAAAGAAGAAGAAGAATGGGAAGAAGAAGAAGAAGAAGAAGAGGAAGAAGAAGAAGAGATAGTTGAGGAAGAAGAAGAAGGGAAAGAGGAGGAAGAAGAAGCAGAAGAAGAGGAGGTGAAGAAGAAGAGGATGAGGAAAAAGAAGAAAATGAGCAAGAAGAAGATGAAAAGTAAGAAGAAGGAGAAGAAGAAGAAGAATAACATGAACATGAAGAGAAAGAAGAAGTTGAGGTGGAAAAAAAAGACAAATAGAAAAATAATAAGAAGAACAAGAAGAAGAAGAAGAAGAAAAAGACGAAAAATAAGAGGAAGGAGAATGAGAAGTAGAAGTAGAACATTAAAAAGAAGAAGAAGAAGAAGAAGAAGAAGATGATGAAAAGGAAGAAGAAGAAGAAGAAGAAGAAGAAGAGGAAGAAGATGAAGAATAGGAAGAAGAAGAAGAAGAGGAAGAAGAAGATGAGAAAGAAGAAGAAGAATAATAAGAAGAAGAAAAGGAGGAGAAGGGAGAAGAAGAAGAAGATAAAGAAGTAGAAGAAGAAGAAGTAAAAGTAGAATAAGAAGAAGAAGATAAAGAAGAGGAAGGAGAAGAATAGGAAGAAGTATAAGTAGAAGTAGAACTAGAAGTAGAAGAAGCACAAGTGAAAGAAGAAGAAGAAGAAGAAGTAGGAGAAGAGGAAGATATAGAAGAAGGACAAGGAGAAGAAGAACAAGAAGAAAAAGATGAAGAAGAAGAAGAAGAAGAAGTTGAAGAAGAAGAAGAAGAAGAAGAATAGGAAGAGAAAGAAGAAGAAGAAGAAGAAGAATAAGAAGAATAAGAAAAAGAAGAAGAAGAAGAAGAAGAGGAAGAAGAGGACGAAGAAGAGGAAGAAGAAGAAGAAGAAGAACAAGGGGAGGAAGAAGAAGTAGAAGAAGTGGAAGAAGAAGAAGAAGAGGAAGAAGAAGAAGAAGAAGAAGAGAAGAAGAATAAGAAGAATATGAAGAAGAAGAAGGAGGAGAAGAAGAAGAAGAGAAAGAAGAAGAAGATAAAGGAGAAAAAGAAGAAAAAGATGAAGAGGAAGAAGAAGAAGAAGAAGAGTAACAGAAAGAAGAAGAAGAAGAAGAAGAAGATGACGTGGATGAAAAAGATGAGGAAGAAGATGAAGAAGAAGGCGAGCAAGAAGAAGAAGAGGATTAGGAAGAAGATGAAGAACAGGAAGAATAAGATGATGAAGAAAAAGAAGAACAACAACAAGAAAATGAAGAAGAAGAGGAAGAAGAATAAGAAGATGATGAAAAAGTGAAAGAAGAGGAGAAAAAGAAGAAGAAGCAACAACACAAGAAGAAGAGGAAAAAGAAGAAGAGTTGATGAAGAAGAAGTAGTAGAAGAAGAAAAACAACAACAACAAGATGAAGATGAAGAAGAAGAGGAGGAAGAAGAAGAAGAAGACAAAGAGGAAAAGGTAGAAAAAGATGAAAAGGATGTAGAAGATAAAAATGAAGATGCAAAAGAAAAAGAAGAAGAGGAAGAAATTGATGAGGAAGAAAAAGAAGAAGGAGGAGGAAGAAGAAGAAGAAGAAGAAGAGATGGAGAAGGAGGAAGAAGAAGAAGAAGAAGAACAGGAAGGAGAAGAAGAAGAAGAAGAAGATGAAGAAGGGGAAGAAGAAGAAGAAGAAGAAGGGGAAGAAGAAGAAGAAAAGGAAGATGAAGAAGGAGAAGGTGAAGAAAAGAAAGAAGGAAAAGAAGAAGAAGAAGAAGAGGAAGAAGAACAAGAACAAGAGGTAGTGGAAGAAGAAGAGAAAGATGAGCAATAAGAGTAGGAAGAAGAAGAAGAAGAGGAAGAAGTGTAAAAAGAAGAAAAAGGAGAAAAAGAACAAGTGGAAAATGAGGAAGAAGAAGAAGACGAGGATGACGATGAAGAAGAGGATGAAGAAGAAGATGAGAATGAGGTTGAAGATGAAGAGGAAGAGGATGAAGAAGAAGAAGAAGATGAGGAAGAGGAAGAAGTGGAAGAGGATGAAGAAGAAGAAGAAGAACAAGAAGAGAAGGAAGAAGTAGAAGAAGAAAAAGAAAAGAAGAAGATGTACAAGAAGAAGAAGACTGAGAAGCAGAAGAAGAAGAGCAAGAAGAACAATAGGACGAAGAAGAAGATCATGAGGAAGAAGAAGAAGACGAAGAAGAGGAACTAGAGGATGAAAAGGAAAAAGAAGAAACAGAAGAAGAAGAAGAAGAAGAAGAAGAAGAAGAAAAGAAGAAGAAAAAGAAGAGGAAGGATTACAACAAGAAGAAGTAGAAGATAAAGAAGAAGAGGAAGAAGAATTTGAAATAGAAGAAGAAGAAGAAGAAAAAGAAAAAGTTAAGGAAAAAGGAGAAGAAGAAGATGAACAAGGGGAAGAATAACATGAAGGAGATGAAGAAGAGGAAGAAGAAAAAGAAGATAGAAGGAGGAGGAGGAAGAAAAAGAAGAAGAAGAAGAAGGAGAAGAAGAAGATGAAGAAGTAGTAGTAGAAGAAGAAGAAGAAGAAGAAGAAGAAAAAGATGAATATTAAGAAGAATAACAGGAAGGAGAAGAAATCAAAGAAGATGAAGAAGGGAGAAGAAGAGTAAAAAGAAGGAGAAGAGGAAGAAGAAGAAGAAGAAGAAGAAGAAGAAGTAGAGAAAGAAGTAGAAGAAGAGGAAGAAGGAGAAGAAAAAGGAGAGGAAGATTAGGAAGAAGAGGAAAAAGAATAAGAAGAAGATGATGAAGAATAAGAAGAACAAGAAGAAGAAAAAGAAGAGAAAGAAGGGTAGAGGAAGAAAAAGAGGATGAAAAAGGGGAATTAGAAGAAGAGGTAGATGAGGAACAAGGTGAGGTAGATGAAGTAGAAGAAGAAGACGAAGAAGAAGAAGAAGAAAAAGAAGGAAAAGAAGAAGAAGAAGAAGAAGAAGAAGAAGAGGAAGGGAAGAAGAAGTAGGAGAAGAAGAAAAAGAAGATGAAGAAGAAAACGAAGAAGAAGAAGAAGAAGAATAGGGAGAAGAAGATTTGGAAGACAAAGAAGAAGCAAGAAGTAGAAGAAGAAGAAGAAGATGATGACTAGGAAGATGGGATAAAAGAGGAGAATCAATAAGAAGAAGATGAGGAAGAAGTAGAAGAGGAGAGCAAGAAGAAGATGAAGAAGAAGAAGAAGAAGAAGAAAAAGAGGAAGAAGAAGTTGAAGGTAAGAAGAACAGGTGGAAGAGGAAGAAGAGGACGAAGTAGAAAAAGAGGAAGAAGAGGAAGAAGAAGAGGAAGAAGAAAAAGAAAAATAGGAAGAAGAAGAAGTAAAAGAAGAAGAAGAAGGAGAAGACGACGAAGTAGAAGAAACAAAAATAGAAGAAGATGAAGAAGAAGAGGGAAAAAGAAGAATAAGAGGAGAAAGAAGAAGAAGAGAAAGAAGACGAACTAGAGGAGTAAGAAGAAGAGGAAGAAGTAGATAAAGAATAAGAAAAAGAAGATGAAGAAAAAGTAGTAGTAGTAATAGTATTATTATTAGAAGGAGAAGAAGTAGTAGAAAAAGAAGAAAATGATGAAGAAGAAGAAGTAAAAAGAGGAGAAGAGGAGGAGGAAGAAGACAAAGAAGAAGAAGTAGAGGTAAAAAATGAAAAGAAGAAGAAGAAGAAGATGATTAAGAAGAAGATGAAGAAGAAGGTGAAGAAGTTGAGAGAGAAAAGAAGAAGTAGAAGAGGATGAAGAAGGGGAGGAGGAGGAAGAAGAAGAAGTAGAAGAAGATGAAATGGAAGAAGAAGAGAAGGTGAAGAAGAAGAAGAAGAAGTTGAAGAAAAATAAGAAGAAGAAGAAGAGGAAGAATAGGAAGAGGAAGAAGAAGGAGAAGAAAAAAGGGAAGAAGTAGAACTAGAAGTAGAAGAAGAAAAAGAAGAATTGGAGGTAGAGGAATAAGAAGAAGAAGAAGAAGAAGAAGAAGAAGAAGAAGAAGAAGAAGCAGAAGAAGGAGGGAGAATGATGAAAGAAGAAAGAAGAAAGAAGAAGGAAGAAAGAAGATGGAAGAAAGAAGAGAGAAAAAGGAAAAAGGAAGAAGGAAGAAATATGAGGGACAAAGGAAGAAGGAAGATGGAAGAACGAAGAATAAAGTAGAAGGAGAAGAAGAAGAAGAAGAAGAGGTAGTGCAAGAGGAAGAAGAAGAGCAAGAAGAAGACAATGTGGAAGTGAAATAAGAAGAAGAAGAGGGAGAAAAAGATGAAGAAGAAGAAGAAGAAGAAGAGGAAGTATCAGAAAAAGAATAAGAACAAGAGGAGGAAGAAGAAGTGGAAGAGGTGGAATAAAAAGAAGTAGATGTAGAAGAAGATGTAGAAGAAGAAAGGGAAGAAGAAGAAGATGAAGAAGAAGTAGAAAAAGTAGAAAGGGAAGAAGAAGAAGAAGAAAGAGAGGAAGAGAAGAAGAAGAAGAAGACGAAGAGGAAGAAGATCTAGTAGTAGTAGTAGTAGAAGAAGTAATAGTAGATGAAGAAGAATAGGAGGAGGAAGAAGACGAAGAAGAAGAAGTAGAAGTAAAAGAAGAAGAAGAAGAAGGAGAAGAAGAAGGTGAAGATTAAGAAGCAGAATAAGAAGAAGAAGAAGAAGAAGAGGATGAAGAGGGGGAAGAGGAGGAGGAAGAAGGAGAAGGAGAAGAAGAAGAAGAAGAAGAATAAGAACTGAAAGAAGAAAAGAGGAAAGAGAATAAGAAGAAGAAGGGGAAGAAGTTGAAGTAGAAGAAGAAGGAGAAGAACAAAAAGAGGAAGTGGAGGAAGAAGAAGCAGAAGAGGAAGAAGATGAATAAGTAGTAGTAGTAGTAGAAGAAGAAGAAGAAAAAGAAGTAGAAGAAGTAGTAGAAAAAGAAGAAAAGGAAGAAGTAGAAGAAATAGTAGAGGAGGAGGAAAAAGATGGAGAGGAAGAAGTAGAAGTAAAAGAAGAAGAAGAGGAAGATGATGATAAAGAAGAAGGAGAAAAAGAAGAAGAGGAAGAGGAGGAGGTAGAAGAAGAAGAAAGAGAAGAAGAAGAAGAAAGAAATGAAGAAGAAGAAGAAAAAGAAGAAGATAAAGAAGAAGGGGAAAAGAAGGAAGAAGAAGTATAAGAAGAAGAAGAGGAAAAGGAAGAGAAGAAGAAGAAGAAGAATGGTAATATGAAGAAAAGCAGAAAGAAGATGAAGAGGAAGAAGGAGAAGAAATAAAACTAAAGAGAAAGAAGAAGAAGAAGAAGAAGTGGAGGAAGAGGAAGATAGAAAGGAGAAAGAAGAAAGAAGAAAGAAGACGGAAAAATGAAGATGCAAGAAGGAAGAAAGAAAAAGATAGAAGGAAGAAGTAAGAAGGAAGAAGGAAGAAATAAGAAGGATGAAGGAAGTTGGAAAATGGAAGAATGAAGAAGATGATGAAAAAAACAAGAAGAAGAAGATCAAAAAGATGAAGAAGAATATGAAGAAGTGGAAGAGGAAGAAGTGGAAGAAAGAGGACAATGTGGAAGTGGATGAAGAAGTAGAAGAGGAAGAAGAAGAAGAAGAAGAATAAGAAGAAGAATAAGAATAAGAAGTAGAAGACAAAGTAGAAGAGGAAGAAGAAGAAGAAGAAGAAGAAGAAGAAGGAGAAGAAGGAGAAGAAGGAGAAGAAGGAGAACAAGAACCAGAAGTAGAGGAATAAGAAGAAGAATAAGAAGAAGAAGAAGAGGAAGAAGAAGTGGAAGAAGAAGAAGAAGAAGTAGAAGAAGAAGTAGATATAGAAGCAGAAGATGGAGAAAAAGAAGAAGAGGAAGATGTAAAAGAAAAAGAAGAAGATAAAGATGAAGAAGAAGAAGATGAACAAGAAGAAGAGATAAAGGAAGAAGAAGATTAGGAAGAAGAAGAAGAAGATAATGATGAAGAAAGAAGAAGAAGTAGAAGGCAAAGAAGAGGAAGAAGAGAAGAAAAAGAAGAAGAAGATGAAGAAAAAGAAGTGTAGTAGTGGTAGTAGTAGAAGAAGAAGAAGATGATGATGAAGACGAAGAAGCAATCGAAAAAGAAGAAAACAAAGATGAAAAAGAACAGAAGAAGAATAATAAGAAGAAGACAAAAAAGAAGAAGAAGAGGAAGAAGAATACGAGGAAAAAGAAGAACAAGAAGAAGAACTTGAAGAAGAAAGAAGAAGAAGAAGAAGAAGAAGAGTAGGATGAAGAAGAAGAAGAAGAAAAGGAAGAAGAAGATGAAGAAGAAGAAGAAGAGGAATACGAAGGAGATGAAGAAGAAAGGGAAGAAGAAGACTAAGAACAAGAAGATGTCGAAGAGGAAGAACAAGAAAGAGAAGGAGAAGTTGAAGAAGAAGAAGAGGAGAAAGGGGAGGAAGAAGAAGAAGAAAAAGAAGTGGAAGAAGAGGAAGAAGAACAAAAGGAAGAAGAGGAAGTAGTAGAAAAATCAGAGGAAGAGAAGGAAGAAGAAGACGAAGAAGAAGGAAAAGAGGAAGAAGAAGAAGAGGAAAATAAGGAACAAGAGGAGGAGGATGAAGAAGAAGTACAAAAAGAGGAAGGAGAAGAAGAAAAGGAATGAAAAGAAAAAGAGGAAAAAGAAGAAGACGAAATAGAAGAAGAAGTAGAATAAAAAGAAGTTGAAGAAGAAGAACATGAAGATGAAGATGAAGAAGAAGATCAAGAAGAAGATGATGATGAAGAAGAAGAAGAAGAAGTAGAAGAAAAAGAAGAAAAACAAGAATAAGAAGGAGAAGAAAAATTATAAGAAGAAGAGAAAGAAGAAGAAGAAGAAGAAGAAGAAGAAGAAGAAGAAAAAGAAGAAGAAGAGGAGGAGGAAGAAGAAGAAAAAGTAGAAGAAGAAGAAGAAGAAGAAGAAGAAGATGGGGAGGAAGATGTTGATAAAGAAGAAAAAGAAGATGAAGATGAAGAAGAAAAAGAAACAAAAGAAGAGAAAGAAGTACAAGAAGAATAATAAGAAGAATAACAAGAAGAAGAAGTAGAAGAAGAAGATGACAAGAAGGATGAGGAAGAAGAGGAAGAAGAAGAAGAAGATGAGGAAAAAGAAGTAGAGGATTTGGATGAAGATGAAGAAGAGGAAGAAGAAGACAATGATGAAGAAGAAGATGAACGACAATAAGAAGAGGAAGAAGAAGAAGAGAAGAAGAAGAAGCAACAGAAGAATAAGAAGACCAAATAAAGAGGAAGCAGTAGAAGAAGAAGTAGAATAAGGAGAAGAAAAAGAAGAAGAAGAAGATGAAGACAAGGAATAAGAAGAAGAAGACTAAGAGGAAGAAGGGAGGGAGAAGGAAGAAGAAGAACTTGAACAAAAAGAAGAAGTATGGGAAGGAAAAGAAGATGAAGAAGAAGAAGGGGAAGAAAAAGAAGAAGAAGAAGAATTAAAGAAATAGAAGGAAGAAGAAGAAGTTGAGGAAGTAGAAGAAGAAGAAGATGAAGAGGAAAATTCAGAAGAAGAGGAAGAAAAACAAGAAGAAGATGTCAAAGATGAAAAAGAATGGGAAGTAGATGAAGAGAAACAAGAATAAGAGGAAAAAGTAAATGAAGAAGAGGAAGAGGAAGATGATGAACTAAAGGAGGTAAAAGAAGAAGAAGAGTCATAAAAAGAAGAAGAAGGAGAAGAAAAAGAGGAAAAAAAGAAGATAAAGAAGAAAAAGTGGAAGAAAAAAAAGAAGAAGAAGAGAAAAAAAGAGGAAGAAGACGAAGAAAAAGAAGAAGAAGAAGAAGAAGAAGAACAAAAGGAAGAGGAAGAAGAAGAAGGAGAGAAAGAAGAAGAAGAAAAAGAAGAAGTAGTAGTAGTAGTAGTAGAAGAAGAAGAAGTTGAAGAATAAGAAGGAGAAAAAGAAGTAGAAAACATGGAAAGATGAAGAGGAAGAAGATGAGGAAAATGAGAAAGAAGAAGAAGATGAGGAAGAAGAAGAAGAGCAAGAGGAGAAAGATGAAGAAGAAAAGGAGGAAGAAGAGGAAGAATAAAATGAAGATGATGAAGAGGATGAAGAAGAAGAAGAAGAAGAGGAAGAGGTGCAAGAAGAAAAACAAGAAGAAGAAGAAGAAGAATAAGAATAACTAGAACAAGAAGAAGATAAAGAAGATGGTGAGGAAGAAGAAGAAAAAGTAGAGAAAGATGAAGAAGAGAAATAAGAGAAATAGTGGAGATAAAAGAAGAAGTGGAAAAAGAAGAAGAAGAAGAAAAAGAAGGAAAAGAAGAGCAAGAAGAATGAAAAGAAGAAGTAGAAGAAGTAGTAGAAGAAGAAGAAGATGACGAAGAAGAAGAAGAAGAAGTGGAAGAAGAAGAAGAGGAAGAAGTCGATAAAGAAGAAGAAGAAGAAGAAGAAGAAGAAGAAGTTCAAAAAGTGGAGGAAGAAGAAGAAGAAGACGAAGAAGCAGAAGAGGAAGATGAGGAACAGGTGGAAGTGAAAGAAAAAGAAGTAGAAGAAGAAGAAAAAGAAGAAAAGAAGAAGAACAAGAAGAATAAGAAGTAGAAGAAGTGAAGAAGAAGAAGAGGAGGAGAATGAAAAAGAAGAAGAAGAAGAAAAAAAAGAAGGAGAAGAAGAAGAAGAGGAAGGAGAAGAGGAAGAGGAAGAAGAAGAATAGAAAAAGAAGAAAAGGAAGATAAAGAAGAAGGGAAAGAAGAAGAAGAAGGAGAAGATGAAGAAGGGAAAGAGGAAGAAGAAGAAGAAGAAGAAGAAGAGGAAGATGTGGAAGTTGATGAAGAAGAACTAGAAGAAGATGAGGAAGAACAAGAAGATGAAGAAGTAGAGCAAGAAGCAGAAAAGGAACAAGAAAAATTAGAGGAAGATGAGGAATAAGAAGAGGAGGAGGAGGAAGAAGAAGTACAAAAAGATGAGGAAGAAGAAGAAAAAGATGGAAAAGAAGTAGAATAAGATGAAGAAGGGGAAGAAAAAGAAGAAGAAGAGGAGGAAGAAGAAGAAGAAAAAAAGATGAAGAGAAGGAAGAAGTAAAAGAAGAAGAAGATGACGAAAAAGTAGAAGAAGAAAAAGGGGAGGAAGATAAAGAAGATGAGGAAGATGAGTAAGAAGAAGAAGAAGAGGATGAGGAAGTAGAAGAAGAACACGATGAGGAAGTAAAAAAAGAGGAAGAGGATGAAGAAAATGAACAGGAAGAAGAAGAAAAAGAAGAAGAAGAGGAGGAGTAGAAGAAGAAAGAGAAGAAGAAAAAGAAGGAGTACAACTAGAAAAAGAAAGAGAAGAAGAAGAAAACTAACATGAAGAATAATAGAATGTAGAAGAGAAGATGCAAAAGTGGAACTAGTGGAGGAAAAAAATAATGTAGAAGAAGAAGTAGAAGAAGAAGAAGAAAAGAAGAAAAAGAAGAGGATGGAGAACAAGAAGCAGAAGACAAAGAAGAAGAAGAAGAAGAAGAAGAGGAAGAAAAAGAAGTAGAAGAATAAGACGAAGAGGAAGAAAAAGTAGAAGTAGAAGTAGAAGTAGAAGAATAAGAAGAAGATGGAGATAAAGAAGAAGAAGTTCATGTTGAGTAAGAAGAAAAGAAGAAGAAGATGAAGCAGAAGAGGAGGAAGAAGAAGAGGAAGAATAGAAAGAAGAAGAATTAAAAGAAGAAGACGAAGATAGAAGTAGAAGAAGAAGACGAAGATAGAAGTAGAAGAAGAAGAAGAGGAAACGAGGATGAGGAGGAAAAACAGGAAGAAGAAGAAGAAGAAGCTGAAGAAGAAGAAGAAGAGGAGAGGAAGAAGAAGAAGAAGATAATGATGATGATGGTGATGAAGAAGATCCATAAGAAATAGTAGTAGTAGTAGTAATAGTAGTATTAGAAGAAGAAGAACTAGAAGAAGAAGTAGGAAAAAAAAGAAAAAGAAGAAGTAGAAGAAGAAGAGGAAGAGGAAGAAGACGAAGAAGAAGAAGTAGTAAAAAAAAAAGAAATAGTAAAAGAAAAGAAGAAGATGCAGAAGAAGAAGAAGAAGAAGAAAAAGAAGAAGAAAGGGAGGAAGAAGAAGAAGGGGAAGAGGAGGAGGAAAAAGAAGAAGAAGAAGAAGAAGACTAAGAAGAAGAGAAGAAGACTAAGAAGAAGAAGAAGAAGAAGAAGAAGTAAAAGATGAAGAAGATGAAGAAGAAGAAGAGGAAAAAGAAGAAGAATAAGAAGAAGTAGAAGAAGTAAAAGGAGAAAAATAATAAGAAGAAGAAGATGAGGAAGAGGAAGAAGAAGAAGAAGATGATGACGAGGAAGAAAAGGAAGAAGGAGAAGAAGAAGAAGAAGTAGAAGAAGAAGAAGTAGAGGAAGATGAGGAAGAAGAAGAAGAAGAGAAAGAAGAAGAAGAAGAAGAAAGAGGGAGAAAGAAGAATGAAGAAAGAAGAAAGAAGAGGGAAGTAGGAAGATGGAAGAAGGAAGAAAGAAGAAGGAAGTAAGAAGAAAGAAGAAAGAACAAGGAAGAAGGGAGAAATAAGAAGGATTATAGAAGAAGGAAGATGGAAGAAAGAAGAAAGAAGAAGAAGAATAAGAAGAAGAAGAAGACGAAGAAAAGGAAGAGGAAGAGAAAAAGGAAAAAGACGAAGAGGAAGACAAAGTGGAAGTGGAAGAAGAAGAAGAACAGGAAGAAGAAGACAAAAAAGAAGAAAAAGAAAAAGAAGAAGATAAAGAAGAAGAAGAAGAAGAAGTACAAGAAGAAGAAGAAGCAGAGGAATCAGAAGAAGATAAGGAAGAATAAGTAGTAGAAGAAGAAGAAGAAGGAAAATAAGAAGAAGAGAAGAAGCAGAAGTAGAAGACAAATGACAAGAAGAAGAAGAAGAACAGGAAGAATAAGAAGAAGAAGAAGAAGAAGAGTAGGAAATAGAAGAAGAAGAAGACGAAGATGTTGAAGATGATGAAGAAGAAGATGAAGAAGGGGAAGAAGAGAAGAAGAAGAAGAAGAAGAAGAAGAGTAAGAAGAATAAGATGAAAAAGAAGAAGAAGAAGAAGAAAAAGAAAAAGAAGAAGAAGACAAAGAGGAAGAAGAAGACATAGAAGAAGAAGAAATACAGGAAGGAAAGAATGAGGAAAAAGAAGAAGAAGAAGAAGTATGGAAGAACAAAATGAAGAAGCAGAAGAAGAAGAAGAAGAAGAAGAAGAAGAGGAAGAAGAAAACGAATAACAAGGAGAAGAAACAGAAGAGGAGGAAGAAGAAGAAGAACATCAAGAATAAAAAGAAGAAGGAAGAACCAGAAGAGGGAGAAGAGAAAGAGGAGGGAGGAGAATAAGAAGAAGAGGAAGAAGAAGATGAAAAACAAGGGGAAGATGAGGTTGAAGTGCAAATAGAAAAAGAAGAAGATGAAGAAGAAGTAGAAGAATAGGAAGAAAAAGACGAAGAGAAAGAATAAGAAGATGAAGAAGAACGAGAAGAAGAGGAATAAGAAAAAGAGGAAGATGAGGAACAGGAGGAGGAGGATGAAGAAGAGGAAGTTCAAAAGAAGAAGATGAAGATGAAGAAAAAGTAACAAAAGTCGTTGAAGAAGAAGAAGAAGAAGATGATGAAGAAGAAGAAAAAGATGATGAAGAAGAAGAAGGAGAAGAAGAAGAAGAAGCAAGAGAAGAAGAAGAAGATGAAAAAAAGAAGAAGAAAAAGAAGCAAAAATAAAACGAAGAATGAGAAGATGAGGAAGATGATGAAAAAGAGATAGAAGAAGAAGATGAGGATGAAGAAGTGAGGAAGAGGAAGTGGGAGAATAGGAAGAAGAAGAAGAAAAGGAGAGGAAGAAGGAAAAGAAGAAGAAGAAGAGGAAGAAGAGGAAGAAGAACAAGAAGAAGATGAGGAGGAAGATGATGAATAAGAAGAAGACAAAGAAGAGAAAGAAAAAGAAGAGGTAGAAAAAGAACAAGAAGAGTAAGCAGAAGATGTGGAAGATGAGGAATAGAAGGAGGAGGAGGAAGAAGAAGAAGAAGTTGAAAAAAAGAAGAGGAAAAAGCAAGAAAAGAAGAAGAAGAAGAAGAAGTGGAGGAAGAGGAGGAAGAAGAAGAAGAAGATGAAGAAGATGATGAAGAAGAAGAAGAAGAAGAATAAAGAAGGAGAAAGAAGAATGAAGAAAGTAGAAAGAGAAGGAAGAAAGAAGATGGAAGAAAGATGAAAGAAGATGGAAGAAGGAAGAAAGAAGACAGAAAAAAGAAAGAAGAAGGAAGAAGGAAGAAGGAAGAAGGAAGAAGGAAGAAATAAGAAGGATGATAAAAGAAGGAAGATGGAAGAAGGAAGAAAGAAGAAGAAGAAGAAGAAGAAGAAGAAGAAGAAATAGAAGAGGAAGAAGAAGAAGAAGAAGAAATAGAAGAAGAAGACAGCAAAAAAGAAGAAGAATGGGAAGAAGAAGAGGAACAAGAAGAATTAGAAAAGGAGAAGAAGGAAAAGAAGTAGAAGAAGAAGAAGAGGAAGAAGAAGAAGAAGAAGAAGTGCAAGCCATAGAAGATGAAGAAGAAGAAGAAGAAGAAAATGAACAAGAAGAAGAAGAAGAATATGATGATGATGAAGAAGATGAAGAAGGAGAAGAAGATGAAGAAGATGAAATAGAAGAAGATGAAGAAGAAGAAGAAGTTGAGGAGGAATCAAAAGAAGAAGAAGTAGAATTAGAAGAAGAAGTAGAAGTAGTAGAAGAAGAAGAAATAGAAGAAGAGGCAGGATAAGGAGAAGAGAAAGAAGAACAAGAAGAAAAAATAGAAGAGCAAGAAGATGAAGAGGAAGAAGAAAACAACATAGAGGAATAAGAAGAAGAGGAAGAAGAACAAGAACAAGAATGAGAAGAAAAAGAAGAAGAAGAAGATGAAGAAAAGGAAAAAGAAGAAGAGGAAGAGGAAGCAGACATAGTAGTAGAAGAAGAAGAAGAAAAGAAGAAGAAGAGTAAGATAAGAAAAAGAAGAAGAAACAGGAAGGAAGAAGGAATAAGGAAGAAATAAGAAGGATGATAAAAGAATGAAGATGGAAGAAGGAAGAAAGAAGAAGAAGAAGAAGAAGAAGAAGAGGAAAAAGATGAAAAGGAAGAGGAAGAGAAAGAGGCAGAAGAAGCCAAAGTGGAAACAGAAGATTAAGAGGTAAAGGAAGAAGAAGACGAAGAAAAAGAATAAGAAGATAAAGAAGAAAAAGAAAAAGAAGCAAAAGAAGTAGAAGAAGAAGAAGAAGCTAAGGAATAAGAAGAAGAATAAGAAGATAAGGAAAAAGAATTGGAAGACAAAGAAGAAGAAGAAAAAGAAGAAGAAAAGAAGAAGAAGTAGAAGAAAAAGAAAAAGAACAAGAAGAAAAAGGAGAGGAAGAGGAAACAGAAGAAGAAGAAGAAGAAGACAAAGAAGGGGAAGAAGAGAAGAGGAGGAAGAATAAGAAGAAGGAGAAGATAATATAGAACAAGTAGTAGTAGAAGTAGTAGTAGTAGTAATAGTAGTAGTAGAAGAAGAAGTAGAAGGTGAAGACGAAGATGACGAAGAAGAAGAAGAAGAAGAAAACAAACATGAAGAAAAAGACGAAGAAGAAGAAGAAAAGAGGAAGAAAAAGATGAAAAAAATGAACAAGAAGAAGAAGAAGACTAGAAGAAGAAAGTGAAGAAGAAGAAGAAGAAGAAGACGAAGAAGAAGAGGAGGAAGAAGAAGAGGAAGAAGAAAAAGAAGAAGAAGAAGTAGAGGAAACATAAGAAGAAGAAGAAGAAGAATAAAAGGAAGAAGAAGAAGACGAAGAAGATGATGATGAGGAGTAACAAGAAAAAGGAGAAAAAGAAGAAGAAGAAGAAGAGGAGGAGAAATAAGAGGAGAAGAAGAAGAAGAGGAAGAGGAAGATGAGGAAGAAGTGGAAGAAGAAAAAGAAGTGGAAGAGGAAGAAGTAGAAGAATAAGAAGAAAAAGGGGAAGAGACATAATAAGAATAAGAGGAAGATGAGGAACAGGAGGAGGAGGATTAAGAAGAGGTTAAAGAAAATTAAGAAGAAGAGGAAGAGGAAGAAGAAGAAGAAGAAGAAGAAGAAGAAGAAAAGGAAGTTGAAGAAGAAGAAGAAAAGGAAGTTGAAGAAGAAGAAGAAAATATGAAGAAGAAGGAGGAGAAGAAGAAGAAGAACAGAAAGAAAAAGAAGAAGAAGAAGAAGTAGCAGAAACAAGAAGAAGAAGAAGAAGACGAGGAAGATGAGGAAAAAGAGAAAGAAGAAGAAGAGGAGGAATAAGAAGAACAAGAAGAAGAAGAAGAAGAAAAGGAAGTAAGAGAAGAAGAGGAATAAGAAGAAGAAGAAGAAGAAGAGGAAGAAGAACAAGAGGAAGATGAGGAAGAAGAACGGAATTAGAAGAAGAGGAAGAAGAGAAAGAAGAAGAGGAAGGAAAAGAACAATAAGAGGAAGAAGAAGAAGAAGAGGAAGATGAGGAATGGGAGATGTAAGAAGAAGTTGAAAAAAAGAAGAAGAGGAAAAAGTAAGGAAAGAAGAAGAAAAAGAAGAAGTGGAAGATGAAGGGAAGAAATAGAACAAGAAGAAGAATAAGAAGAGAAAGTACAAGAAAAAGAGCAAGAAGCAGATGAAGAAGAAGTGGAGGAAGGAGAAGACAAAGAAGAAGTGGAAGATGATGAAGAAGAAGAAGTAGAAGAAGAGAAGAAAAAGAAGAATAGACGACAAGAAAGAAGGAGAGGAAAAAGATAAGGAAGAAGAAGAAGAAGTAGATGAAGAGGGGAAGAAGAGAAGAGAAAAATGAAGAAGAAGACGAGGAAGAAGTAGCAAAAGAAGGAGAAGAAGCAGAAGAAGGCGAAGAAGAAGAAAAAGAACAAGATGAAGTAGAAGAAGTAGAAGAATAAGACGATGATGATGATGAAGACAAAGAAGAAGAAGAAGAACAAAAAGAAGGAGAGGAAGATGAAGTTGAGGAAAGAGAAGATAAAGAAGAAGATGAGGAAGAAGAAAAAGAAGAAGAAGTAGAAGAAGAAGAAGAAGAAGAAGAAGAAGAAGAAGAAGAAGAGTATGAAGAAGAAGAAGAAGAAGAAGAAGAAGAATTGGATGAATGATAAAAAGTGAAGAAGAAGAAGATGAAGAAATATATGAAGAAGAAGAATAAGAAGAAGAAGAAGAGGAAAAAGAAAAAGAAGAAGAAGAAGGGGAAGAAGAAGTGGAGGAAGAAGAAGAAGAAAATGATGAAGAAGAAGAAGATGAGGAATATGAAGTAGAAGAAGAAGAACAACAAGGAAGAAGAAGAAAGAAGGACGAAGAAAGAAGAAGGATGAAAGATGATAGAAGAAGTAAGAATATAAATGGAAGGAGGAAAGAATAAGGAAGAAGGAAGAAATAAGATGAGGAAAGGAAGAAGGTTGGTTTAAGAAGGAAGATAAAGAAGAAGAAGAGGACGAAGAATAGGAAGAGGTCGACGAAGAGGGAAAGGAAGAGTAAGAGGAAGAAGAAGGCAAAGAGAAACTGTAAGCGAAAAAAGACGAGGAAGAAGAAGAAGTGATGAAGAAGAAGTAGAAGAAAAAGAAGAAGAAAAAGGAGAAGAAGAAGAAGAAGAAGAAGAAGAAGAAGACGAAGAAGAAGAGAAAGAAGAACAAGAAGAAGAAGACGAAGAAGAAGAGAAAGAAGAACAAGAAGAAGAAAAGAAGAAGATGAAGACGAGGGCAAGGAAGAAGAGAAGAAGAAGAAAAAGAAGAAGGCAAAGAAGAAGAAAAAGTAGCAGTTGGAAAAAGAAGAAGAAAAAGAAGAAGAGGAAGAAGAAGTAGAAGATGAAGAGGGAGAAGAAGATGAGGAAGAAGAAGAAGAAGAGAAACTAGAAGAAGAAGAAGAAGAAGAGGGGGAGGAGGAGAAGGAGGAGGAGGAGGAGGGGGAAGAAGAAGAAGAAGAAGAAGTAGAAGAAGAAGAAGACGAAGATGATGATGATGAAGAAGAAGAAGAAGAGGAAGAAGAAAAATAGGAAGGGGAAGAAGAAGAAGAAGAAGAAGAACAAGAGGAAAGGGAAGAAGGAGAAAAATAAGAAGAAGAATGTGAAAAGCAAGAAGAAGAAGTAGAAGAAGAGAAAGGGTAGGAAGTTAAGCATGAAAAGCAAGAAGAACAACAAGGAAATTAGAAAGAAGTAGAAGAATAAGAAAAAGAAGTGGAAGAGAAAAAAGAAGAAGATGAAGAAGAAGAAGAAGAAGAGGAAGAAGAGAAAGATGAGCAATATGAGGAGGATAAAGAAGAGGAAGTGGAAAAAGAATATTAAGAAGAATAAAACAAGTAGGAGAAACACAAGAAGAAGAAGAAGAAACACAACAAGAAGATAAAGAAGAAGAGAAAGACGAAGAAATACAGGAAGAAGATAAAGAAGAAGAAGAGGGAGGAGAAGAAGAAAAAGAGAAAGAAGAAGTTGAATAAGAAGAAAAAGAAAGAAGTATAAAGAAGAAGAAGAAGAAGATGTTGAGGAAGATGAGGATAAAGAGAAAGATGAATAAGAAGAAGAAATGAAGAAGATGTGGAAGAATATAAAGAGGAAGCGAAAGAACAAGAACAAGAAGAAGGAGAAGAGGAAGAAGGAGAGGAAGAAGAAAGAGAGGGGGAAGTAGAAGAGGAATAAGAAGAAGAAGAAGAGAAAGCAAAAGAAGAATATGAAGAAGAAGAAGAAGAAGAAGAAGGAAAAGAAGAAGAAGAATAAGAAGGGGAAGAAGAAAAAGAAGAAGCTGGAGAAGGAGGAGAAGAAGAAGAAGAAAAGGAAGGGGAGGAAGAAGAAGAACAAGAGGAAGAAGACGAAGAAGAAGAAGATGAAGAGTAGAAAGAAGAGGAAGAAAAATAAGAAGTTGAGGAAAAAGAAGAAGAAGAAGAAGAGCAAGAAGAAGAAGTGGAAGAAGAAGAAGAAGAAGAGGAAGAAGAAGTGGAAGATAAGGAACAAGAGGAGGAAAAAGAAGAAGAACAAAAAGAAGAAGAAGAAGAAGAAAAAGAAGGAAAAGAAGAAGAAGAAGAAGAAGAATTGAAAGAA
>JAIUJO010000171.1:692500-702500 GCA_023846275.1 Vanilla planifolia
AAGAAGAAGAAGGGCAAGAAGAAGAAGAAGAAGAAGAAGTGGAAGACATAAAAGAAGAAGAAGAAGAAGAATAAAAAGAAGAGGAGGAAGAAGAAGAAGAAGAGGAAGATAAGGAAGTAGAGGAAGAAGAAGAAGAGGAATAAAATAAGGATGAAGAAGAAGAAGATGACGATGATGAAGAAGAAGATGAAGAAGAAGAAGATAAAGAAGAAGAAATAGGAGAAGATGATGATGAAGAAGAAGAAGTGGAGGAGAAATCAGAAGAGGATGAAGCAGAAGAAGAAGAACAAGTATAAGAAGAAGAAGAAGTAAAACTAAAAGTAATAGAAGAAGAAGAAATAGAAGATGAAGAAAAAGGAGGAGGAGATGAAAAGAAGAAGAAGAAGAACAATTAGAAGAGGAAGAAGAAGAAGAAGAAGGAGGAGGAGGAGATGAAGAACAAGAAGAAGAAGACGAAGAAGAAAAACAAGTAAGGGAAGAAGAAGAAGATGAAGAAGAAAAGTAAAAAGAAGAAGTGGAAGAGGAAGAAGATAGTAGTAGTAGTAGAAGAAGAAGAAGAAAAGATGAAGAAAAGAAGAAGAATAAGAAAAAGTGGAAGAAGAAGAAGAAGAAAAGGAAGATGAGGAAGAAGAGTAAGATGACGAATACAAAAATGAGGAGGAAGAAGAACAAGAAGGGGATGAAAAAGAAGTAGATAAAATAGAGGAAGAAGATATAGATTAGGGATTAAGGTTTAGGGCTTAGTCATTATGGACTAGTGATTTGGCATTTAGGAATACAGATTAAAGATTAGAGAGACGGATTAGGGAGTAAGGATTTAGGAGTTAGCAATTTTAGATTATTATTTAGAGTATAGGGTTTAGGGATTAGGGACTAAGAATTAGGGAATAAATTTTAAGGATTACGGATCAGGGATTAGAAATTTAAGATTTAGAATTAAGGGACTAATTATTAAGGATTAGGGGTTAAAGGTTATGGATTTAGGATTATGGATTAGTGTAAGGAATATGGATTAATGATGAAGGTTTATGGATTAGAGATCAGAGATTAGTGATGCATGGTTTGAGATTAGATGTTAGAGATTAAAGATTAACGATTAAGCAATTAAGATTAGCATTGGAGAACGTGAAGGAGAAGGAGAAAGAAAAAGAGAAGAAGGAGGAGGAGGACAAGAAGAAGAAGAAGAAGAAGAAGAAGAGGAAGAAGAAATAGAAGAAGAAGTAGAAGTAGAAGAAGTAGAAGAAGAGCAAGAAAAAGAGGAACAACAAGAACAAGAAAAGAAGAAGGAGAAGAAGAAAAAGAAGAAAAAGAAGAGGAAGAAGATGAGGAAGAAGAAAAAGAAGAAGAAGAAAAGGAAGTCTAAGAAGAAGGGGAAGAAGAAGTAAAAGAAGAAAAAGAAGGAGAGGAAGAAGAAGAAGAAGAAGAAGAAGAAGATGAACAAGAAAAAGAAGAAGAAGAGGAAGATTTGGAAGAAAATGAAGAAGATGTTGAAAATGAGGAAGAAGAAGAAGAAGACGAAGGGGAAGAAGATAAAGAAGAAAGTGAAAAAGAAGAGGAAGAAAAAGAAAAGGAAGAGAAAGTTGAGATGGATTAGAATTAATGATTAGGTGTTAGCAATTATGGACTAAGGAATGAAGGATTAGAGATTAGGTATCAGGGAATATGGATTAATGATTAGGGAGGGGACCAATTAGGGTTTGGGATTAAGGATTTGGGAGTTAGCAATTAGGGATTTAGGTTTAGGGATTAAGGATTAAGGGTTAAGGAGTAGGGATTAATGAATAAATAGTAGGGATTAAGGATTAGAGATTAGGGATTAGGGATGATGGATTACTGTTTAGGAATTAGTGATTAAGGATTAAAAATTAAGGAATTAATTATTAAGGATTATGGATTTAAGATAAGGGATTAGGAAATAAGGATTAGGGATTATGCAGTAGAGATTAGTGATTTGGAATGTTGAATTTAGGATTAGATTAGGGATTAGAGATTAATGGATAAGCATTACCATTAGAGATTTGGGATAAGGGATTAATGATTAGGTATTTATGATTAAAGATTAAGGATTGAGGATTAAGGCCTCAAGATTATGGATTAGGGATTAAGTATTAGGGATTAGAGTTTAAGAATTAGAGATTGGGGATTAGAGGTTAAGGATTTAAGATTAAGGATTGGAGATTATGGATAGATTAGAGAATAGGGATTATGGATTAGGCATTAGGGATTGGGATTAATGGGAAGAAAGAAAGAAGAAGGGAGAAAGAAGAAAAAAGAAGGAAAAATAAAGAGGAAGAGGAGGAAAAAAAGAGGAAGAAGAAGAAGAAGAAGAGGGAGAAGAAGAGGAAGAATAAAGAAGAAGGAAGAAGGATGACAAAAGGAGGAAGGAGGAAGGAAAAAGGAAGATGAAAGAAGGAAGGAGAAAGGAAGAAGGAAGAAGGGAGAAAGAAGAAAAGAGAAGAAAGAAGAAAGAAGAAAGAAGGAAGAAGAAGAAGATGAAGAAGAAGGAGAAAGAGAAGGAGAAGGAGGAGGAGGAGAAGGAGGAGGAGGAGGAGGAGGAGGAGAAGGAGATGGAGAAGGACAAGGAGGAGTAGGAAAAGGAGTAGGAGAAGGAGAATAAGAAGGAGAAAGACAAAGAGAAGGAGAAGGAGAAGAAGGAGAAAAACCTATAGAAGAAGAAGAAGAAGAAGAAGATGAAGTAACAAAAGAAGAAGAAGAAGAAGAAGAAGAAGAAGAAGAAGAAGAAGAATAAGAAGAACAAGAAAAGAAGGAGGAGAAGAAGAAGAGGAAGAAGAAAAAGGGTAAGAAGTGGAAGAAGAAGAAGAAGAAGAAAAAGACAGAAGAAAAAGATGTTGAACGAAAAGAAGAAGAAGAAAAAGAAGAGGAGGAAGAAGTAGAAGTGAAAGATGAAGAAGAATAAGAAGAAGAGGAAGAAGAAAAAAATGAGGAAGAAGAAGAAGGGGAAGAAAAAGAAGAAGAAGAAGAGGAAGAAGAAGAGGAAGAAAAAGAAGAAGAAAAGGAAGAAGAGACGGGTTAAGGATTTTTGGTTAGGGATTAGAGATTAAGGATTAAGGTGGAAGGGTTTATGGATTAGGTAAAATAGATTACGAATTAGTGAAGGATGGATTGGGGATTAGAGATTAAGTATTAGAGATTAGAGATTTGGGATTTAGGGGGAGGGGATTTAGTTTTGGGTAATAAGGATTAGAGATTATAAATTAGTAATTAGGGATTGGGGTCTAGAGATTAAGTGATATAGATTAGGGAGTAGGGATTAGAGAATAAGCAATAGGAATTAGGGATTAAGGATTAAAGATTAGGGATGAGAAGATTAACGATTAAGGATTGCATATTAGGGATTAATGGTTAAGGGATTAATTATTAAAGATTAAGGATTTAGGATTAGGGAGTATAAATTAGAGAATAGGGATTAGGTATTAGAGTTAGTGATTAAGGATTCAGAACCAAGTTTTAGAGATTAAGGATTAGGCATTAGAGATTTGAGTTGGTGATTATGGATTAGGGTTTAGGGATTAGGGATTAGGGATTAGAGATTAGGGATTATGGATTATAGAATAGGGATTAGGGATTAAAGATTATGAAGAATGAAGTAGAAGAAGATAAGAAGGAGACATAGGAAAAAGAAGAAGAAGAAGTAGAGGAAGAACAAGAGGAAGAATAAAGAAGAAAGAAGAAAGAAGAAAAAAGAAGGAAGAAAGAAGAAGGAAGAAAGAATAAGGAAGACAGAAGAAGGAAGGATAAAGGAAGAAGGAAGAAGATTGAGGGAATGAGAAAGAAGAAAGAAGAAAAGAGAAAGAAGAATGAAGAAAGAGGAAAGAAGTAGAAGAAGACGAAATAGAAGAAGTAGAAGAAGGATGTGGACAAGGAGAAGGAGGAGAGGAAGGAGAAGGAGATGAAAATAAGAAGGAGAAGAAGAAGGAGAAGGAAATGGAGAAGGAGATAGTGAAGGAGAAGAAAAAGGAGAAGAGGAAGTTGAAAGAGAGGGAGAAGGAGAAAAAGAAGGAGAAGAAGAAGGAGAAGAAGAAGAAGAAGAAGAAGAAGAAGAAATAGAAGATGATGATGAAGAAGAAGAAGAAGAAAAAGAAGCATAAGAGGAAGAAGAAGAGGAAGAAGTATTATAAGAAAAGAAGAAAATGGTGAAAAAGAAGGGGAAGAAGAAGAGGAGGAGGAGAAAGAAGTGGTAGAAATAGAAGACAATGAAGAAGAAGAAGAAGAAGAAGAAGAGGAAGAGGAAGAAGAAGAAGAAGAAGAGAAGGAAGAAGAAGAAGAAGAAGAAGAAGAGCAAGAGGAAGAAGAAGAAGAGTAGGATGGGGTAGAGAAAAAGAAGAAGATGAGGAAGAAAATGAAGAAGAAAGGGAAGAAGAAGAAGAAGAAGGGAAAGAAAAAGATGAATAAAAGGAAGAAAAGATGGATTAGGGATTAAGGTGGGAGGGATATAGGATTAAGTGCTAGAGATTAATGATTAGGGATTATAAATTAAGTATTAGGATTTAGGGATTATGGATTAGGAATTCGGGAGTAAGGATTAGGAAATAAGTAATAGGTATTATGGATTAAGGACTATAGATAAGGGATTAAGGTTAAGGATTAAGGATGATGGGAATAATTGTTAGGGATTAAGAATTAGGCATTAAGGATTATGGGATTAATTACTAAGGATTAGGGATAAGGGATTAGGGACTTTGGATTTAGGATTACGAATTAAGGAATAAAGATTAGGAATTAAGGATTAGAGATTAGTGATTAGGCATTCAAGATTAAGGATTATGGATTAAGGGTCAGGGATTAAAGATTAGAGATTAGGTGATTAGGAATTGGATCAAGATTTGGGATTTTGGATAACAGATTAGCCATTAGAGATTAAGGATTATAGATTAGAATTAAGGATTAGAGATAAGTGATTAGAGATAAGTGATTAGAGATTAAGGATTAGGGATTATAGATCATAGATTAGGGTTTAGGTATTAGGGATTAAGGTTTAGGGATTAGAGATTAAAGATTAGAGAATAAGGATTAAGGATTAGGCATTAGGGATTATGGATAGGCTAAGGATTAGGGATTAGTGATTAGGGATTAGGGATTTAAGATTAAGAATTAAAGAGGGATTTATTAGGAATTACAGATTAGAGATTAGGTAAGGAGAGATTAGGGAGTAGGGATTAGAGAATAAAGATTAAGGTTTACAGAGAAGAAGATGAAGAAGTAGAAGAAGAAGAAGAAGAAGAAGAAGAAGAAGAACAAGATTAGAAGAAGAATAAGAAGTAGAAATAGAAGAAGAAGAAGAAGAAGAAGAAGAAGAATAAGAATAAGAAAAAGAAAAAGATGAAGAAGAACAAGAAGAAGGAATAAAGAAGAACTAGAAGAAGAAAGAGAAGAAGAAGAAGAAGAAAAAGAAGAAGAAAATGTAGACGAAGACGAAGAAGAGGAGGAAGAAGAAGAAAACGAAGAAGTAAACGAAGGAGATGGAAAAGAGTCAGAAGAAGAAGAAGAAGAAGAAGAAGAAGGTTAAGTAGTAGAAGCAAAAGAAGAGGAAGATGAAGTGCAAAAAGAAGAAGAAGAAGAAGAAGAAGATGAAGAAGTAGAAGAAGAAGAGCAGAAGAAAAAGAAGAAGTTGAAGAAGAAGATTAAGAAGAATAAGAAGATGAAGAAATAGAAGAAGAAGAAGAAGAAGAAGTAGAAGAAGAAGAAGAAATAGAAGAAGAAGAAGGAGGAGGAGGTAGTGGAGGAGGAGAAGAAGTAGAAAGAGAGAAAGAACAAAAACAAATTGAGGAAGAAGAAGAGGAAGAAGAGATAGAAGAAGAAGAACAAGAATAAGAAGAAAAAGAAGTACAAGAAGAGGAAAAAGAAGAAGAGGAAGAAAATGAAGATGTTGTAGAAGTAGAAGAACATGAACAAGAATATGAAGAAGTGGAGTAAGAAGAAGAATTAGAACAAGAATAAGGGAAGAAGAAAAGAAGAAGAGGAAGAAAATGAAGATGTTGTAGAAGTAGAAGAACATGAACAAGAATATGAAGAAGTGGAGTAAGAAGAAGAATTAGAACAAGAATAAGGGAAGAAGAAAAGAAGAAGAAAAATTAGAAAGAGAAGGAGAAGAAGAAGATGATGAGGAAGAAGAGGAAGAAGAAGAGGACAAAGATGTGGAGAAGATGAGGAATAAGAGGATGAAGAAGAAAAAATAAAGGAGGACCAAGAAGAAGAAGATAAAGAAGAAAAAGAAGAGATGGATTAGGGGTTAGGGTTCAAGGCCTAGGTATTTGGGATTAGGGATTAAGAAATGAAGGATTAAAGGTTAGGCATCTCAGAATATCGATTGAAGGTTTGGAAGGGAAGGATTAAGCATTAGGGATTAGGGATTTTTTAGTTAGTAATTAGGGATGATGTATTAGTGATTGGGTATTAGGGATTAGTGTTTAGGTATTAAAGATTAGGGAATAAAGATTAAGAATTAGATATAAAGGATTATAGATTAGTGATGGACAAGTGATTAGGGATTAAGTATTATGGATTAGGGAGAAGGAGGAAGGAAGATGGAAGAAAGAAGAAAAAATAAGGAACAAAGAAGAAGAAGAAGAGGAAAAAGCATAAGAAGAAAAAGAAGAAGAAGAGAAAGAATAAAAGGAAAAATAAAGAAGAAGGAAGAAGGAAGAAGGAAGGAGGAACGAAGAAAAATGAAGGAAGAAGGAAAAAGAAAGAAGAAAAAAGAAAGAAGAAAGAAAAAAGAAGAAAGAAGTAAGAAGAAGAAGAAGAAAAACAAGAAGGAGGAAAGAAGGAGGTGGAGAAGGAAAAGCAGGATGAGGAGATGGAGGAGGACAAAGAGAACGAGAAGGAGAAGGCAAAGGAGAAGGAGAAGGAGATGGAGAAGGAGAAGGAGTAGGAGAAGGAGGATTCGGAGAAGGAGAAGGACAAAGAGAAGGAGAAGGAGAAGAAGGGGGAGAAGAAGAAGAAGAAGAAGAAGAAGAAGATGAAGAAGGAAAAATAGAAGAAGAAGAAGAAGAAGAGCAAAAGCAAGAGGAATAAGAAGAACAAGAAAGGAAAGAGAAGAAGAAGAAGAAGAAGAGGAAGAAGAAGATGAGGAAGAAGAAGATGAGGAAGAAGAAGAAGAAGAAGGGGAGGAAGATGAAGAAGAAGAAGAATAAGAGGAAGAAGATGATGAAGAAGAAAAAGAAGAAAAGAAAGAAAGAAAGAAGAAGAAGAAGAAGAAGAAGAAGAAGAAGAGGAGGATGTAGAAGAAAGAGAAGAAGAAGTTGAAGATGTTGAAGAAGAGGGAAAAGAAGTAGAAAATGAAGATGTAGAAGAAGAAAAGGAAGAAGATGAAGAAGAGGAAGAAGAAGAAGAAGAAAAAGAAGAAGAAAAGGTATTAGAGATTAAGGAATGAAGGAATAGAAATAAAGATTAAGGGAATAGGGATTTAGGATTAAAGGTTAGAGATTAGTGATTAAGAATATTAGAGATTAGGGATTAGAGATTAATAGTTTAGGATTACAATTTCAGATCAAGTATTTAGGATTTGTGATTAAGGATTAGGGATTTGGGATTAGAGATTAGAGATTAGGGATCATGAATTATAGATTAGGGATTAAGGATTAGGGATTAGGTATTAAGGATTAGAGTTTAGAGATTAAAGATTAGGAATTAGAGGTTAGGGATGAAAGATTAAGGATTAGATATTAAGGATAGATTAGTGATTTGGGATTAAGGATTAGGGATTAGTGATTAGGGATTAAAGAGAAGGCAGAGGGTAGAAGGAAAATAGAAGAAAGGAGAAAGAAGAAGAAGAGGAAGAAGAAGAAGAAGAGGAAGAAGTGGAGGAGGAATAAAGAAGGAAGAAGGAAGAAGGGAGAAGGAAGAAGGAAGGAGGAAGGAGGAAGGAAGATGGAAGAAGGAAAGAGGAAGGAAGAGGGAAGAAGGAAGAAGAAAGAACAAGGAAGGAAGAAGGAAGAAGGAGAAGAAGAAGAAGAAGAAGTTAAGAATTAAAGATTAATGAATAAAGATTAGGGATGGATTAGTGATTAAGGATTAGGGAGGTGGAAGGAAGAAAGATTAAAGAAGAAAGAAGAAAGAAGAAAGAAGAAAAAGAAGAGAAGGAAGAAGAAGAGGAAACAAAAGAAGAAAAAGAAGAAGAAGATTAATAAGAATAGGAAAATAAAGAAGAAGGAAGAGGGAAGAAGGAAGAAAGAAGAAGGAAGAAGGAAGGAGGAAGGAAGAAGGATGACGGAAGAAGGAAGAAAAAAGAAGAAAGAGGGAAGAAAAAGAAGAAAGAAGTAAGAAGAAGAATAATAAAAAGAAGGAGAAAGAGAAGGAGAAGGAGGATGAGGATTAGGAAGAGAAGGAGAAGTTGAAGGTCAAGGAAAAGGAAAAGGAGAAGGCGATGGAGACGGAGAAGGAGACGGAGGAGTAGGGGCAAGGAGAAGCAGAAGGATAAACAGAAAGACAAAGAGAAGGAGAAGGAGAAGGAGAAGGGGAAGGGGAACGAGAACATCATGACAATGATGAAGAAGAAGAAGTAGAAGACAAAATAGAAGAAGAAGAAGAAGAAGAAGAAGAAAAAGAGGAATAAGAAGAACAAGAAAATAAGAACGAGAAGAAGAAGAAGAAGAGGAAGAAAAAGATGAGGAAGAAAAAAGAAGATGAAGAACAACAAGAATTAGAGGAAGACGAAGAAGAGGAACAAGAAGAAGAAGAAGAAGAAGAAAAAGAAAAAGAGGAGGAAGAAGAAGATGAATAAGAAGAAGAGGAAGAAGAAGTATAAGAAGAAGAGGAAGATATGGAAGAAGAGCTAAATGAAGAAGAAAATGAGGAAGAAAAAGAAGAAGATAATGAATAAGAAGAAAATGAAAAGGAAGAAGAAGAAAAAAGAAGATGAGAAAGAAGGGATGGATTAGGAATTACAGGTTAGGGGTTAAGGATTCAGGATTAGGGATTAAAGATTAAGTAATGAAGGATTAGAGATTTTAGATTAGGGATTAGGGATAAGGGAATAAGGATTTATGATTATAAATTACAGATTAGTGATTAAGGGTGTAGAATTTGGCATTAGATATTAGAGATTAATGGATTGAGATTACTATTTGAGATTAAGGATTATGCATTAAGGATTTATGATTAAGGATTAGGGACTAGGGATTAGAGATTTGGGATTAAGGATTATAGATTAGGGATAAGGGATTAAGGATTAGGTATTAGGGATTAGGGTTAAGAGATTGGAGATTAAGGAATATAGGTTAGGGATTAAAGATTATAGATTTAGGATTTATTAGCAATTAGTATTAAGAATTAGGGATTGGGGATTAATGGGAAGGAAGAAGGTAGAAGAAAGATAGAGGAAAGAAGAAAGAAGAAAGAAGAAGAAAGAAGAAGAAAGAAAGAAAGAAGAAGAAGAGAGGATAAAGAGGAGGAAGAAGAAGAAGAAGAGGAGGAGGAATAAAGTAGAAGGAAGAAGGAAGAAGGAAGAAAGAAGGAGGAAAGAATAAGGAAGACAAAGGAAGGAAAGAGAAAGGAAGAAGGAAGAAGAAAAAAGAAGAAAGAAAAAAGAAGAAAGAAGAAAGAATGAAGAAGAAGAAGAAGAAGAAAAAGGTGAAAGAGAAATAGAAGGAGGATGAGGAGGAGGAGAAGGAAATGGAGAAGGAGAAGGAGAAGGTGGAGTAGTAGATGGAGAAGGAGAAGGTGAAGGAATAGGAGAATGACAAAGAGAAGGAGGAGTAGAAAAAGGAAAAGCTGTAGTAGAAGAAGAAGAAGAAGAAGAAATAAAAGAAGAAGAAAAAGAAGAGGAAGAAGAAGTGGAAGAAGAAGAAGAAGAGGAAGATGAAGAGGAATAAGAAGAACAAGAAAAGAAGACGAAGGAGAAGAAGAAGAAGAGTAAGAAAAAGAAGAAGAAGAGGAAGAAAAAGAAGAAGAAGAAGAAGAAGAAGAGGAATATGAAGAGGACAGAGAAGTAGAAGAAGAAAAAGAAGAAGAACAAAAAAAGAAGTCAAAAAAGAAAAAG
>JAIUJO010000171.1:707500-710000 GCA_023846275.1 Vanilla planifolia
AAGAAGAAGAAGAAGGTGAAGAAGGAATAGAAGAAGAAGAAGAAGAGGAAGAAGTTGAAGAAGATGACGATGAGGAAGTAGAAGAAAAAGAAGAAGAAGAAAAAGAAGAATAAGAAGAGCAAGAAGATGAAGAAGAAGAAGATGATGATGATGTTGATGAAGATGAACATGAAGAAGACGAAGAAAAAAAAAGAAGAAGAAGAGGAAGAAGAAGAAGAAGAAGAGGAGGAGGAGGAAAAGGAAGTAGAAGGGGAAGAAGAGGGAGAAAAACAAGAGGAGTCAGAAGAAGAAGAAGATGACGACGAATAAGAATAAGAAGAAGAAGAAGAAGAAGAAGAGGAAGAAGCAAAGTAGAGGAAGGAGAAGAAGAGGAATAAGAAGAAGAAGAAGAGGAAGAAGTGGTAAAAGAGGAGGGGGAGGAAGAAGAAGAAAAAGAGGAAGGAAGAAGAGGAAGAAGAAGAAGAAGAAGAGGAAGAAGAAGAAAAGGAAGAAGAGGAAGAAGAAGAGGAAGAAGAGGAAAAAGAAAAAGATGAAGAAGAGGAAAAAGAAGAAGAAGAAGAAGAAGAAGAAGAGAAGAAGAAGAAGTTGATGATGATGATGAAGAAGAGGTAGAAGAAGAAGAAGAAGAAGAAGAAGAAGCAGAGGAAGAGGAAGAGGAAGAAAAAGAAGAAGAAGAAGAAGAGGAATTAAGGAGGGAAAAAGAAGGATAACTGGAAGAAGAAGAAGAAGAAGAAGAAATAGAAGAAGAAGCTGAAGGAGATGATGAAGAAGGAGTTGAAGAAGAAGTTGAAGAAGAAATAGAAGAAGAAGCTGAAGGAGATGAAGAAGAAGAAGAAGAAGAAGAAGAAGGAGAAGTAGGGGAAGGACAAGAAGATGAAGGAGTGGAAGAAGATGAGGAAGAAGAAGAAGGAGAAGGAGAAGGAGAAGAAGAAGAAAAAGAAGAATTGGGAGAAGTAGAAAAAGACGAAGAAGAGAAAGAGGAGGAAGAAGAAGTGGAAGATGAAGAGGAAGAGGAAGAAGAACAATAAGAAGATGAGGAAGAAGAAGAAGAAGAAGAAGAAGAAATGGAAGAAGAAGAAGAAGATGAAGAAGAAGAAGAAGAGGAAGAAGATGCAAAAGAAGAGGAAGAAGAAGAAGGGGAAGAAGATGAGGAAGTAGACCCAGAAGAAGAAGAGGTAGAAAAGTGGAGGAGGATGAAGAAGTACAAGAAGAGGTAGAAAGAAGACGAAGAAGAAGAAGAAGAAGAAGAGGAAAAGAAGAAAAAGAAGAAGAAGGAGAAGAATAGGAAAAAGTAGAAGATAAAGATAAAGAAGAAGAAGAAGATAATGAAGAAGATGAAGAAGGAGAAGTAGGAGAAGAAAATGTTGAAGAAGAGGAAAAAGAAAAAGAAAAAGAAGAAGAAGAGAAGTAGAAGAAGAAGAAGATGATGATGAAGAAGAAGTAGAGGAAGAAAGAGATGAAGAAGAAGAAGAAGAGGAATTAAGGAGAAGAAGAAGAAGAAGAAGAAGAAGTGAAAAAGAAGTGGAAAAGGAAGTAGTAGTAGTAATAGTAGTAGAAGAAGAAGAAGAAAAAAAAGAAGAATTTTAAGACGAAGAAGTTAAAGAAGAGCAAGAATAAGAACAAAAAGAACAAGAGAAGAAGAAGAAGAAGAAGAAGAAGAAGAAAAGGAAGAAGAAGAAGAGGAAGAAGAGGAAGAACAAAAGAAAAAAGAAGAAGTGGTAGAAGAAGAAGAGGAAGAAGAGGAAGAAGAAGAAGAAAAAGAAGAAGAAGAAGAGGAAAAGGAAGAAGAAGAAGAAGAAGAAGAAGAGGAAGAAGTAGTAGTAGTAGTAGTAGAAGAAGAAGAAGAAGAAGAAGAAGAAGAAGAAAAAGAAGAAGTGGGAGAAGAGGAAGAAGAAAAAGAAGAGGTAGAAGAAGAAGTAGGAGAAGAGGAAGAAGAATAAGAAAAAGAAGAAGAAGTGGAAGAAGAAGAAGAAGAAAAAGAAGAAGAAGATGATGATGACATTGAAGAAGAAGAAAAAGACAAAGTAGATGAGGAAAAAGAAGAAGAGAAAGAAGAAGTAGAAGATGAGGAAGAAGAAGAAGAGTAGGAAGAAGAAGAAGCAGAGAAAGAAATGGAAGAAGAAGAAGAAGTAGAAGAAGAATTAGAAGAGCTAGAAGAAGCAATAGAAGTGGATAAAGAAGAAGATGAAGAAGAAGAAAACAAGAATAAGAAGAGGAAGAAAAGGATGAAGAAGAAGAAGTAGAAGAAGAGTAAGAAGAGGAAGAAAAGGATGAAGAAGAGGAAGAAGTGAAAGAAGAAGAAGAGGAAGAAGATGAAGAAGTTGATGGAGAAGAAGAAGAAGAGGAAGATGAAGAAGAAGTAGTGGAAGAAGAAGCAAAAGAGGAAAAAGAAGAAGAGGAGGATGGAGAAGAAGAAAAGCTAGAAGAAGAAGAGGAAGAAGTGGAAAAACAGGCGAAAGAAGTAGAAGACAAAGAAGAAGAAGAAGAAGAAGATGATGAT
>JAIUJO010000171.1:712500-747500 GCA_023846275.1 Vanilla planifolia
TAGTAGAAAAAGATGAAGGAGATGATGAAGAAGAAGAAGAATAAGAAGAAGAAGTGAAAAAAGAAGAGGAAAAGGTAGTAGTAGTAATAGAAGAAAAAGAAGAATTGGAAGAAGAAGAAGTTGAAGAAGATGAAGAAGAAGAAAAAAAATAAGAAGAGAAGAAGAAGTAGAAATAGAAGAAGAAGAAGAAGAGGTAGAGGAAGAAGAAGAGCAAAAAGAAGAAGTGGTAGAAGAAGAAGAAGAGGAGCATGAAGAAGTGGAAGTAGACGAAGAAAAAGAAAACAAGAAGAAGAAGAAGAGGAGGAAGAAGAAGAAGAACTGGAAGAAGAAGAAGAAAAGAAAGAAGAAAAAGAAATGGATTCTTCTTCTTTTACTTGTTCTCCTTCTCCTCCTCCTTCTTCTCCTTCTCCACCTTCTCCACGTCCTCCGTCTCCTTCTCCTACTAGTATTTCCTTTTCTTCTTCTATTTCTTCGTCTTCTCCTTCTTCTTCTTATTCTTTCTCTTCTTCTACTTCCTCTTCTACATTTTCCTCTTCTTTTTTCTCTTCTTCTTCTTCTTTTTCTTCTTGTTCTTCTCATTCATCTCTTCTTCTTCTTCTTCTTCTTCTTCTTCTTCCACTTCCTATTCTTCTTGTTCTTCTTCTTCTTCTTCTTCTTTCACTTTTTCTTTTTCTTCTTCTTTGTCCTCCTGTTCATATTTTTGTTCTTTTCCTTGTTCGTCCTCTTCTTCTTCTTCTTCTTCTTCTTCTTCTCTTTCTTCTTCTTCTCCTTCTCCTTTTCTTCTTCTTCTTCTTCTTCATCTTCTTCTTCTTCTACTTGATCTTCTACTTCTTCCCGTTATTCTTCATAATCTTTAATCCTTATTCCCTAATCCTTAATCTATAATGCCTAATCGATCCTTCCCTAATCCCTAATCAATAATCCTCAAACTTTAATCCCTAATCCATCCTTAATCCGTAGTTTCTAATCATTAATCTCTAATCTCAAATCCGTAATCTCTAATCCCGAAACTCTTATCCCTAATATTAATCTCTAATCATTAATGCTTAATCTATAATCTAATCCCTAACCCTTAATCCATAATCCCTAATCTCTAATCCTAAATCCTTAATCTTTAATGTGTAATCTCTAATCTTTAATCAATTATAATCACTTAATCTCTTGTCCCTAATCCTTATCTCTAATTCTTAATCTTGAATCTAAAATCCTCAATAAATAATCTCTAATCTTTAATCCCTAATCTCCATTTGCATAATTTCAAATCCCTAATCCTTAATACGTAACCTACAATCCTTAGTAACTAATCCCTTAATCCATAATCCCTAATCATTAATCCCTTAATTCTTATTTCTGAATCCTTAATCCCTAATCCCTAATCCCTATTACTTATTCCTTAATGTCTGCTCTTTAATCCTTTATCCTCAACCTCTACACCCTAATCTTTAATTGCTAATCCATAATCTCTAATCCCTAATCCTTAATCCCTAATCTGTAACTCCTAATCGCTAACACCTAATCCCTAATCCCTAACCCCTAATCCTTAATCGCTAATCCATATTTTCTTCCCCTTCTTCTTCTTCTTCCTCTTCTTCCTCCTCCTCTTCTTGTTCTTCTTTCTCATCTTCTTCTTCTTCTTCTTTCTCTTCCTCTTCTTCTTGTTTAGCTTCTTCTTCTTCTTCTTCTTCTACCTCTTCCTCTCATTCTTCTTCTTCCTCTTCTTCTTTTTCCTCTTATTCTTCTTCTTATTCTTCTTCGACTTTTTCTTCTTCTTCTACTATTGCTTCTTCTTCTGCCTCTTTTTCTTCTTCTTATTCTTCTTCTTCTTCCTCCTCTTCTTCTACTTATTATTCTCCTTCAACTTCTTCTACTATCGTCTTATTCTTTTTCTTGTTCTTCTTCTCCCTAATCCATAACCACTAATTGCTAATCCTTAATCCATCTCTTTTTCCACTTTATCTTCTTCTTCTTCTTCCTTTTATTCTTCTTCTTCTTCCTTATCTTTTACTACTTCTTCTTTCTCTTCTTCCACATCTACCTCTTATCCTTTTTGTTCTTCTTCTTCTTCTTCCTCTTCATCTTCATCTTCTTCTTCCACATCTTGTTCTACTTCTTCTTCTTCTTGTTGTTGTTGTTCATCTTCTTTTCTTATTCTTCTTCTTTTTCTTCTTCTTCTCCATTTTCTTATTCTTCTTGTTCTTCTTGTTTGCCTTCCCCTTCTTCATCCATTTTGTCTACTTCTTTTTCTCCTTCTTTTTTTATTCTTTTTGTTCTTCTTCTTCTTCTTCTTATACTACTTCAACTTCTTCTTCTTTTTCTTCTTCTGGTTCTTCTTCTTCCTTTTCTTCTTCTTTTATTTCTTCTTCTTCTTCTTTTCCTCCTCCTCCTCCTCTTTCTTCTTCTTCTTCTTCTTCTTCCCTTTCTTTTTCTCCTTCTCCTTCTACTTCTCCTTCTCTTTCTACTTCTCTATCTCCTTCTCCTTATCCTTCTCCCCCTCCCTCTCTTTCTCATTCTCCATCTCCTTTTTCATCGTTTCGATGTCCTCTTCCTTCTCCTTCATCTTCTACCTTTTCTTCTTCTCCTTCTTCATCTTCTTCTCCAACTTCCTCCTGTTCTTCCTCTACTTCTTGCCTTCTTCTTTTTGTTCTTCTTCTTCGTCTTCTTCTTCCACCTCTTCTTCTTCTTATTCTACTTTTTCCTCTTCTTTTTCATCTTCTACTTCTTCGTCTTCTTCTCCTCCATCTTCTTCTTATACTACTTCTTCTTCTAATTCTCCTTCATCATTTTCTCCTTTTCCTTCTTCTTCTTCTTCTTCTTCTTTGTCTTTTTCTTCTTCTTATTCTTATTTTTCTTATTACTCTTTTTCTTCTTCTTCTTTTCCTCCTATTCTTCTTCCTATTCTTTCTTCCTCTTTTGTTTCTTGTTCTTCTACTTCTTCTTCTTTTTCTTCTTCATCTTCTCCTTCATTGTCTTCTTCTTCTTCTTCTTCTTCTTCTTCTTCTTCTTATTTGTCTTCTTCTTCTTCTCGTTCTTCTTCGTAATCCTTTATCCATATCCCTTAATTCCTAATCTATAATGCCTAATCCATCTCTCCTTAATCCTTAATATCTAATCCCCAAACCTTAGTCACTAATCCATCCTTAATCCATAATTTCTAATCCTTAATTCTTAATCTCTAATCCCTAAACCCTAATCCTCAACACTTAATCCCAAATCCTTAATCCTTAATTTATAATCAATAATCCCTAATCCTTAATCCCTAATCCCTAATCCCTAATCCTTAATCCCTAATCTTTAATTCTTAATCCTTAATCCTTAATCTATAATCCTAATTATAATCACTTAATCTCCTATCCCTAATCATGAACTCTAATTCCTAATCCTTAATCTCAAAACCTTAATCGCTAATCTCTCATCCTTAATCCCTAACCTTAATTACCTAATTTGTAATCCCTAATCCTTAACACCTAACCAACAATCTTTAGTAATGAATCCCTTAATCTATAATCCTAAATCCCTAGTCCTTAATCTGTAATCCCTAATACTTATTCCATAATCCTTACTCTTTAATTCCTTATCCTTAATATCTAAACCTTAATCCTTAATTACTAATCCATAATCTCCAATCCCAAATCTTTAATCCCTAATACCTAATAATTAATCCCTAACACCTAATCCTTAACCCCTAATCCCTTATACATCTTTTCTTCCCCTTCTTCATGTTTTTCTCTTCTTCTTCCTCTTCTTCTTCCTCTTCTTCTTCTTCTTCTTTCTCATCTTCTTCTTTCTCATCATCATCATCTTCTTCTTCTTCCTCAACTTCCTCTTCTTCTTATTGTTCTTCTTCTACTTCCTCTTCATCCTCTTCTTCTCCTCCATCAACTTCCTCTTCTTCTTCTTCTTCTTCCTTTTCTTCTTCTTCTTCTTCATCTTCTTCTTTTTCCTCTTTTTATTCTTCTTCATCTTCTTCTTCTTCATCTTCTTCTTCTTCTGCTACTTCATCTTTATCTTTTCTTCTTCTTCTTTCTCTTTTTACTCTTCTCCTTCTTTCTATTCTTCTACTTCTTCTTCTTCTACTTCTTCTTCTTCTTCTTCTTCTTCCTCTTCCTCTTCTTCTTCTTCTTCTTCTTATCGTTCTTCTTCTACTTCTTCTCCCTCTTCTTCTTCATCTTCTTCCTCTTCCTCTTTTTCTTCATCTTTTTCTTCTTCAACTTCTACTACTTCTTATTCTTCTTCTTCTTCTTCTTCTTCTTCCTCTCCTTCTTCTTCATCTCTCTAATCCTTAACCCATAATCACTAATCCCTATTCCCTAATCCATCTCTTCTTCCTCTTCCTTTTCTTCTTCCTCTTCCTCTTATTCTTCTTGTTCCTCATCTTCTTCTTCTTCCACTTTTTCCTCATCTTCCTCTTTTTTCTTTTCTTCTTCTTCTTCTTCCTCCTCGCCTTCTTCTTCTTCATCATTTTCTTCTTCCTCTTCTTCTTCCTATTCTTTTCTTCTTTATCTTCCTCTTCTTCTTCTTTTTCATTTTTTCATTCCTCTTCTTCTTCTTCATTATCTTTTTCTTCTTCTTCTTCGTTATCTTTTTCTTCTTCTTCTTCTTGTACTTCCCCTTCTTCAACACTTTCTTATTTTTCTTCTTCTTCTTTTTCTTCATCTCTTAGTTTTCCTTCTTCTTCTTCTTCTTCTTCTTCTCCTTCTTCTTCTTCTGCTCCTTCTCCTTCTTCTTCTTCTCCCTCTTCTTCTTCTTCTTCTTCTTCTTCTTCTTCTTCCTCTTCTTCTTCACTTCTTTTTCTTCTTCTATTTCCTCTTCAACTTCTTCTACTTCTTATTTTTCTTCTTCTTCGTCTCTCTAATCCTTAACCCATAATTGCTAATCCCTAATCCATCTTTTCTTCCTCCTCCTTTTCTTCTTCTTCCTTTTCTTCTTCTTCCTCTTCTTCTTCTTCTTCCACTTCTTCCTCTTCTTCCTTTTCTTTTTCTTCTTCTTCTTCCTCCTTGTCTTCTTCTTCTTCATCATTTTCTTCTTCCTCGTCTTCTTCCTGTTCTTTTTCTTCTTCATCTTCCTCTTCTTCTTTTCTTCTTCTTCTTTCTCTTTTTTTTCTTCTTCTTCTTCTACTTCCTCTTCTTCTTCATCACTTTCTTCTTCTTTTTCTTATTCTTCTTTTTCTTATTCTTCTTTTCTTGTTATCCATCTTCTTCTTCTTCTTCCCCTTCTTCTTCTTATTTTTCTTCTTGTTCTTCTAGTTTTTCTTATTCTTCTTCTTCTATTTCTTCTTCTACCTCTTTCTCATTTTCTTCTTCTTTTTCTTCTTCTTCTTCTTCTTCTACTTCTTCTTCTTATAGTTCTTCTTCTTGTCATCCTCGTTCTCCTTCCTCTTCTCCTTCTCCTTCCCCTTATCTTTGTCCTTCTCCTTCTCCTTTTGCTTCTCCTACTCCTTCACCTTCTCATCTCCATCTTCTCATTTTCCTTCTCCATCTCCTTATCGTTCTCCTTCTTCTCCTCCTTCTCCTTGTCCTACTGCTTCTCCTTCTTCTTCTCCTAGTTGTTGTTCTTCTTCTTCTATACTTTCTTCTTCTTCTTTTCTTCTTCATAATCCTTAATCCTTATTCCCTAATCCCTAACCAACCCTTAATCCATAGTTCATAATCCTTAACCCCTAATCTCCAATCCCTAAACCCTAATCTCTAATACATAATCTCCAATCCATAATCCTTATTGAATAATCCATAATCTCTAATCCATAATATCTAATCCCTAATCCTTATTCCCTAATCTACAATCGATAATACTAACTATAATCGCATAATCATTAGTCCCTAATCCAAAACCTCTAATCCCTAATCTTGAATCTCGAATCCTTGATAAATAATATCTAATCCTTAATTCCTAATCTCAATTTCCTAATCTGTAATCCCTAATCCTTAATACCTAATCCATAATCCTTAGAAATTTATCCCTTAACCCATAATCTTTAATACCTAATCCTTAATAACTAATCCCTTAATCCTTAATCCCTAATCTCTAATCTTTAATCCTTAATCCATATTACTTATTCATTAATCCCTACTCCTTAATCCTCTATCCATAATCCTTAATTTTGAATCCGTAATCCCTAATCCCTAATCCCCAATCCTAAATCCCTAATCCTTAATCCTTAATAGCTTATCTCTAATCCTTAACCCCTAATCCCTAATCCATCTCTTCTTTTGTTTCTTCTTCTTCTTCCACTTCTTCTTCCTCTTCTTCTTCTTCTTCTTCCCCTTCTTCTTTCTCATCATCTTCTTCTTCCTCTTCTTCATCTTCTTGTTGTTGTTGTTCTTGTTCTTCCTCTTCTTCTTCTTCTTTTTCTTCTTCCTCTTCTTCTTCTTCTTCTTCTTCTTCTTCTCTTTCTTCTTCTTTCTCTTCTTTTTCTTTTTCTTCTTCTTCTTCTTCTTCTTTTGTTCTTCATCTTCTTTCTTTTCTTCGTTCTCTTCTTCTTTTCTTCTTCTTCTTCTTCTTCTTCTCCTTCTTGTTCTTTTATTTCTTCTTCTTCTCCTTTATCTTCTTCTTTTCTTGACCTTCTCTTTTTTCTTCTCTTTCTCCTCCTTCTTCCTCCTCTTTTATTGCTTTGACTACTTCTCAATAATCCTTAATCCTAAATCCCAATCATAATACCTTAATCTCTAATGAATAATCTCTTATAAGTAATTTGACTTTTGAAATCCCTAATCTCTAATCCCTAATCCATAAACCTTAATTCCTAATTCCTTTTTCTTAATCCAAAATCCCTAATGCTAAATCCTTAATCTTTAATAATTAATCTCTTAATCGTTAATCCATAATCCTTAATCATTAATCTCTTCATCCCTAATACTTAATCCTTAGTCCCTGACCTCTTCATCCCTAATCCTTAATCCCTCGTCCCTATCACTTATTCTCTAATCCTTACTTCTTATTTTGTAATACTTAATCCCTAAACCCTAATCTCTAATTACTAAACAATAATCCCAATTCCCTAATCTCTAATCCCTAATGCCTAATATCAAATCTCTCCCTCCCTAATCAATAATATGTACTCCCAAATTCCTAATCCCTCCCTTTTTAGTCCTTATCCCAAGTCCATAATCCTAATTATAATTGCTTAATCTGTGATCCTAATCCCTAATCTTTAATCTCTAATCCTGAATCTCGAATCCTTAATCACTAATCTCTAATCTTTACTCCTAAATAAATAATCCTAAATTTGTCTCTTTTTTCTCTTCTTCTTCTTCTTCTTCTTCCCCTTCTTCTTTTTTTTACTTTTTCTGCTTCCTCTTTTTCTTCTTCTTCTTCTTTTATTTCTACTTCTTCTACTTCTTCTTCCTCTTGTTCTTCTTTTCCTTCTTCTTTTTCTCCTTTATCTCCTTTTCTTCTTCTTTTTCTCCTTTATCTCCTTTTCTTCTTCTTTTTCTTCCCATTCTTCCTTTTTTTCTTCTTATTTTTCCTTTTCTTCTTACTTTTCAATCATTTCTTCTTCTTCCTCTTCTTTTACTTTTTCCTCTTCTTCCTCTTCTTCTTCCACTTGTTCTCCTTCTTCCTCATCTTCTTCATCTTCTTCTTCATCCTCTTCCTCATCTTCCTCTTGTTCTTCTTCTTCTTCTTCGTCTTCATCTTTTTCTTGTTCCTCCTCTTCTCTTTCTTCTTATTCCCTTATTGTTCTTCTTCTTCTTCCTCCTCACCCTTTACTTCTTCTTCAACTACTTCTTTTCATCTTCTCCTTCTTCCTCTAATCCTTCCTCTTCTTCTTCTTTTATTCATCATCTTCTTCTCCTTCCTTTTCTTCTTCTTCTTCCTCTTCTTATTCTTCTACTACTTCTATTTCTTTCTCTTCTTCTTCCTCCTTCTCTTCTCTTTCTTCTTCTTCTTCTCCCTCTTCTTCTACTTTTCCTTCCTCTTCTTTGTCTTCCTCCTCTTCTTCTTCTTCAACTTCTTCTTCTTCTTCTTCTTTTTCTTCTTCCTCTTCTTCTTCTTCTAATTGTTCTCCTTCTTCTTCTTCTTCTACATCCTCTTCATTTCTTTATTCTTCTTTTCGTTCTTCTTCTTGTTCTTTTTTTTCTTCCTCTTTATTTTCATCTTCTTCTTCTTCTTCTTCTTGTTCTTCTTCTTTTTCTTCTTCTTCATCCTCTTCCACTTTTTCTTCTTACTCCTCTTCTTCTTCCTCTTCTCCCTCCTCTTCTCCCTCCTCTTCTTTTACTTCATCTTCTTCCTCTTCTTCATCTTCTTCCTCTTCTTCTTCAACTTCTTCTTCTTCTTCTTTTTTTCTTCTAACTCTTCCTCATCGTCTTCATCTTCTTCCTCTTCTTCCTCATTTTACTCTTGTTCTTCTATTTCTTCTTCTCCTTCTTCTTCTTCTTCTTCTTCTACTTCTACTATTATTTCTTCTTTTTCCTCTTGTCCTTCATCCTCTTCTTCTTCTTCTTCTTCTTCTACTACTTCCTCATCTTCGCTTTCCTCTTCTTCTTTCTCTTCTTCTTCTTCTTCTTCATCTTCTTCCTTTGCTTCTTTGTCTTCTTCTTCTTCTTCTTGTACTTCTTTTACCTCTTCTTCTTCTTCCTCTTCTTCTTCTTTTTGTTCTACTACTTCTTCTTCTACTTCTTGTTCCTCTTCTTCTACTTCTTGTTCTTCTTCTTCTTCTTCTAAGTCTTCTTCAACTTCTTCTTCTTCTCCTTCTTCTTCTTCCACATCTTTTTTCTCTTCTACTTCTCCTTTTTCTTCTTCCTCTTCTACGTCTTCATCTTCTGTTACTACTACTACTTCCTACTCTTGTTCTCTGTCCTATTCTTCTTCTTCTTCTACTTCCACTTCTTTTTCTTCTTCTTCTTCTTGTTGCTGCTCTCCTTCTTTTTCTTCTTCTCCTTCTCTTCTTCTTCTTCTTCTACTTCTTTTACTAATTGATCCTCTTCTTCTTCTTCTTACCCTTCTTCTTCTTCTTCTTCTTATTTTTATTCTTATTCTTATTCTTATTCCTATTCTTCTTCTTCTTTTTCTTTTTATTCTTCCTTTTCTTCTTCTCCTTCCCTTGCTCTTCTTCCTCTTCTTCCTATTCTTCTTCTTCTTCTTCTTCTTCTTCCTCTTCTTCTTCTTTTTCTTCTTCCTCTTTTCTTCTTCTTCATATTCCTCTTCTTCTTCTTCTTCTTCTTTTCTATTTCTTCTTCTTCTTATTCTTCTTCTTCTTCTTCTTCTTTTTCCTCTACTTCTACTTCTTCTCCTTCTCCTTCTCCGTCCCCATCTCGTTCTGGTTCTCTGTCTCCTTCCCCTTCCCTTTCTACTTCTCTCTCTACTTCTCCTTCTTTTGCTCCTTCTTATTCTTATTATTCTTCTCCTTCTCCACCTTCTCCACGTCCTCTTCTGCATTCTCCTTCTTCTACTTCCTTTTCTTCTTCTACTTCTACATCTTCTTCTCCTTTTTCTTCATCTTCCTGTTCTACTTCTTCTCTCCTTCTTTTTGTTGTTCTTCTTCTTTTGCTTATTCTTCCTCTTCTTCTACTTGTTCTACAACTTTTTTCTCTTCTTTTACCTCTTCTTCTTATTTTTCTTCTTGTTCTTCTCATTCATCTTTTCTTCTGCTTCTTCTTCTTCTTCTTCTTATTCTTATTTTTATTCTTAGTCTTCTTGTTCCTCTTATTCCTTTTCTTCTTCTTGTTCTTCCTCTTCTTCGTCTTCCTATTAATATTCCTATCCTTTTTCTTATTTTTCTTCTTCTTCTTCTCCTTCTTCTTCTTCTTCCTTTTCTTCTACTTCTTCTCCTTCTTTTATACTTCTTCTCCTTCTTCTTCTTCTTCTTCTTTGCCTTCTTCTTCTTCCTCTTCTTCTTCTTCTTCTTCTTCTTCTTCTTCTCATTCCTCTTCGTAATCCATAATCTTTATTTCCTAATCCCTGATCTATAACGCCTAATCGATCCCTTCCTAATCCCTTTTCTCTAATCCTCAAACTCTAATCGTTAATCCATCCTTAATCCATAATTCCTAATCCTTAATCTCTAATCTCGAATCCATAATCTCTAATCCCTAAACGTTAATCCGTAATACTTAATCTCTAAACCTTAATCTATAATCTAATCCCTAATCCTTAATCCATAGTGGCTAAACTCTAATCCTAAATCTTTAATCCTTAATCTATATTCTCTAATCTTCTTCATCTTCTTCTTCATGATCATCATCTTCCTCCTCTTCCTCTTCTTCCTCTTCCTCTTCTTCTTCTACTTCTTCTTCTTCTTCTTCTTCTTCTTTTTCTTTTTCTTCTTCTTCTTGCTCTTGTTCTTCTTCCTCTTCTTTTATTTCGTATTCTTTTTCTTTTTCTTCTTCTTCTTCCTCATCTTCATCTTCTTCTCCTTCTTCTTTTCCTTCTCCTTCTGCTTCTCCTTGTCGTTCTCCTTCTACATCTCTATCTCCTTCTCTTTATCCTTCTCCTCCTACCTCTTGTTCTCATTCCCAATCTCCTTCTCTGCCTTCTCCAAGTTCTCCTTCTCCTTCTCCTTCTCCTTCTTCCTTTTCTTCTTCCCTTTCTTCGACTTCTTCTCCTTTTTCCTCATCTTTTTTTGCTTTTTCTCTTCTTCTTTTTGTTCTTCTTCTTCTTCTTCTTCCACTTCTTCTTCTTGTTCTACTTTTTGCACTTCATTTTAGACTTCTTCTTCTTCTTGTTCTTCTTGTTCTTCTTCTTCTCCTTCATCTTCATCTTCTACTACTACTACTTCTTCTACATCATCCTTTTCTCCTCTTTCTTCTTCTTCTTCTTCTTTGTCTTTTTCTTCTTCTTATTTTTATTCTTCTTGTTCCTCTTCTTCTTCTTCTTCTTCTTCTTCCTCTTCTTCTTCTTCATGTTCTTCATCCTCCTCTATTTCTGGTTCTTCTACTACTTCTTCGTCTTCTTCTTCATCTTCTCCTTCTTCTTCCTCTTCTTCTTCTTCTTTTTCTCCTTCTTCTTGTCCTTCTTCTTCTTCTTCTTCTTTTTCTTCTTCTTCTTCATCTTTTCCCCATCTTCTTCTTCTTCTACTTCTTCTACTTCTTCATCATCATCTTCTTCTTCTTCTTCTACAACCTCTTCTTCTTGTTCTTCTTTGTAATCCTTAATCCTTATTCCCTAATCCCTAATCTATAATGCCTGATCCATCTCTCCTTAATCCCTAATCCTAATCCCCAAACCCTGACCATTAATCCATCCTTAATCGATAATTTTTAATCCTTAATCCCTAATCTCTCATCGTTAAACCCTAAGCCTTAACACTTTATCCCAAATCTTTAATCCCTAATTTATAATCAATAATCCCTAATCCTTAATCCATAATCCCTAATCTCTGCTTTTTAATCTTTAATCCTTAATCTATAATGCTTAATCATTAATCGTATTTATAATTGCTTAATCTCTTATCCCAAATCCTTAATCTATAATTCATAATCTTGAATCTCAAATCCTTAATCACTAATCTCTCATCCTTAATCCTTAATCTTAACTACCTAATTTGTAATCCCTAATCATTAATACTTAACCTAAAATCCTTAGAAAATAATCCCTTAATCTATAATCCCTATTACTTATTCTTTAATCCTTACTCTTTAAACCTTTATCCTTAATTTCTAAACCTTAATCCTTAATTACTAGTCCATAGTCTCTAATCCCTAATCCTTATTCCTAAATCCCTAATCCTTAATTCCTAACACCTAATCCCTAAACCCTAATCCCATATACATCTTTTCTTTCCTTCCTCTTCATCTTATTTATTTTCTTCTTCCTCTTCTTCTTCTTCTCTTTCTCATCTTCTTCTTCTTCTTTTTCTTCTTCTTCCTCCTCATCTTTCTCTTCTTTATCATTCTTCTTCTTCCTCCTCTTCTTCTTCTTCATCATCTTCTTCTTCTTCTTCTTCCTCTTCTTCTTCTACTTCCTTTTCTTCTTCTTCTTCTTATTCCTCTTCTTATTCTTCCTTTTCTTCTTTTTCTTCTTCTTCTTCTTCTTCTTCGTCTACTTCTTCTGTTACTTCTTCTTCCTCTTCTGCTCCCTTATCCTTTCATCTTCTTCATCTTTTCATCTTCTTCATCTTTTTTTTCTTCCTTTTCTGCTTCTCCTTCATTCTATTCTTCTACTTATTCTTCTTCAACTTCTTTTTCTTCTTCTTCTTCTTCTTCTTATTCTTCTTCTTCCTCTTCTTCTCCTCCTCCTTCTCTTTCCTCCTCTTCTTCTCCCTTTTCTTGTTCTTCTTCTTCTTCTTCTTCTTCTACGACCTCTTCTTCTCGTTCTTCTTTGTAATCCTTAATCCTTATTCCCTAATCCCTTTTCTATAATGCCTGATCCATCTCTCCTTAATCCCTAATCCCCAAACCCTAATCATTAATCCATAATTTTTAATCCTTAATCGCTAATCTCTAATCCCTAAACCTTAATCCTAAATTCATAATCCAAAATCCTTAATCCATAATTTGTTATCAATAATCCCTAATCCTTAATCCCTAATCTCTACTCCTTAATCGTTAATCCTTAATCTATAATTCTTAATCCTTAATGGTAATTATAATTGCTTAATCTCTTGTCCCTAAACCTTAATCTCTAATTCCTTATCCTGAATCTCAAATTCTTAATCAATAATCTCTCATCCTTAATCCATAATCTTGATTACCTAATTTGTAATCCCTAATCATTAATACCTAACCTAAAATCCTTAATAATTAATCCCTTAATCTATAATCCCTAATCCTCAATCTTTAATCCCTATTACTTATTCTTTAATCCTTACTCTTTATTCTTTATCCTTAATCTCTGAACCTTAATCCTTAATTACTAATACATAATCTCTAATCCCTAATCCTTAATCCTTAATGCCTAATCTTTAATCCCTAACACCTAATCCCTAACCCTTAATCCCATATACATCTTTTCTTCCCCTTCTTCTTTGTCTTGTTTCTTTTCTTTTTCCTCTTCATCTTCTTGTTTCTCTTCTTCTTCTTCTCATCTTCTTCTTCTTCTTTCTCTTCTTCTTCCTCCTCATCTTTCACTTCATCTTCTTATTCTTCTTATTCTTCCTTCTCTTCTTCCTCTTCTTCTTCTCCATCATCTTCCTCTTCTTCTTCTTCCCTTTCTTCTTCTTCTTCTTATTCCTCTTCTTATTCTTCTTTGTCTTCTTCTTATTCTTCTTCTTCTTCTTCTTCTCCTTCTGCTACTTCTTCGTCTTTTGCTTCTTCTTCTTTATCTTTTCATTTTCTTCTTCTTTTTCTTCTTCCTTGCCTCTTCTCCATCTTTTTATTCTTCTATTTCTTCTTCTTCTATTTCTTCTTTTTCTTCTTCTTCTTCTTCTTCTTCCTCTTCTTCTTCTCCTCCTCCTTTTTCTTCTTCTTCTTCTCCCTCTTCTTCTTCTTCTTCTTCCTTTTCTTCTTCGACTTCCTTTTCTGCTTCTTATTGTTCTTCTTCTTCTTCTTTTTCCTCTTCTTCCTCTTCGTCTCTTTAATCATTAACCCATAATCTCAGTAATCCCTAATCCATCTCTTCTTCCTCTTCTTCTTATTGTTCCTTTTTGACTTCTTCCTCATCTTCTTGTTCTTCTTCTTCTCCTTCTTACTCATCTCCCTCTTCTTCCTTTTCTTCTTCTTCTTTATCCTGCTTTTCTTCTTCTTCATCTTCATTTTCTTGTTCCTCTTCTTCTTCCTCTTCTTCTTCTTCTTCATTTTCTTCTTCTTCTTCTCTTCTTCTTTGTCTTCTTTTTCTTCTTCTTCTTCTTCTTCTTCTTCTCCTTCCTCTTCTTCTTCATCACTTTCTTCTTCTTCGTTTTCTCCTTCTTCTTTTCTTGTTATTCTTCTTTCTCTTCTACTTCCCCATCTTCTTCTTTTTCTCCTTATTCTTCTTGTTTTTTCTTATTCTTCTTCTTCTATTTCTTCTTCTTTTTCTTCCTACTCTTTTCTTCTTCTTTTCTTCTTCTTCTTCTTCTTATTCTTCTTATTCTTCTTCTTCTTCTTCTCATCCTCTTCTCCTTCCTCTTCTCCTTTACCTTCTTCTTATCTTTCTCCTTCTCCTTCTCTTTATTTCTCCATCTCCTTCTCATTTTCCTTCTCCTTCTCTGTCTCATTCTCCTTCTCCTTCTCCTTGTTTTTCTTCTTATTCTTCTAGACTTCTTCCTCTTGTTCTTCTTTGTAATCCATATCCTTTATTCTCTAATCACTACTCCTTAATTTTTCCCTCCCTAATCTCCAATCCCTAATCCTTAATCTGTAGTTCTTAATCCAACCCTCCCTAATCCCTAACCAACCCTTAATCCCTAATTCCTATTCCTTAGTCCCTAATCTCTAATCCTTAAACCATAATCCTTAATACCTAATCCCTACCTAAATCGTTAATTTATAATTAATAATCTCTAATCTTTAATATCTTATTCCTAATCCTTATTCCCTAATCTATAATTGATAATCCTAACTATAATCGCTTAATCTTTATTCCCTAATCCCTAATCTCTAATCCCTAATCTTGAATCCCGAATCCCTGATAACTAATCTCTAATGCTAAATTTCGAATCTTAATTTCCTAATCTGTAATCCCTAATCCATAATACTTAGTAATTTAACCCTTAATCCTTAATCTTTAATGCCTAATCCTTAATAATTAATCCCTTAATCCTTAATACCTAATCTCTAATCCTTAATCCTTAATCCTTATTACTTATTTAATAATCCTTACTCCTTAATCCATTATCCATAATCCTTAAACCCTAATCCTTAATTGCTAATCCATAATCCCTATTCCTTAGACCTTAACACCTTATCTCTAATTGTTAACCCCTAATCACTAATCCTTAATCCATCTCTTCTTCCCTTTCTTCTTCTTCTTCTTCCACTTCTTCTTCCTCTTCTTCCCGTTCCTTTTCTTCTTCTTCCTCATTATCTTCTTCTTCCTCTTCTTCCTCATCTTCCTCTTCTTTTTCTTGTTCTTGTTCTTCCTCTTCTTCTTCTTCTTCTTCTTCCTCTTCTTCTTCTGCTTCTACTTCTTCTTTCTCTTCTTGTTCTTCCTCTTCTTCTTCTACATTTTCTCCTTCTTTTCTTACTCTTATTCTTCCTCTTCTTCTTTCACTTCGTTTTTTCATCTTCTTCTCCTTCTTCTTCTTCTTTTACTTCTTCTTCTTCTCCTTCGCCTTCGTCTTCCTCCTCTTCTTCTTCTTCTTCTCCATCTCTTTCTTCTTTTCTTTCACCTTCTTCTTATCTTTCTCCTTCTCCTCCTTCTACGGCTTCTCCTTTTACTTCTCCATAATCTTTAATCCTAAATCCCAATCATAATCCCTTAATCTCTAATCAATAATCTCTTATACCTAATCTTACTTTTGAAATACCTAATCTATAATCCCTAATCCTTAATTCCTTTTTTCTAATCCATAATCCCTAATGCTAAATCCTTAATCTTTAATAATTAATCCCTTAATCCTTAATCCATTATCCCTAATCATTAATCCCTTCATCTCTAATCCTTAATCCCTAGTCCATAACCCATAATCCTTAATCCCTCATCCCTATCACTTATTCTCTAATCCCAACACCTTAATTTGTAATCCTTAATCCTAAACCCTAATCCCTAATTACTATTCCATAATCCTAACTCCCTAATATCTAATCTCTAATGGCAAATATCAAACCCCTCCCTCCCTAATCCTTAATCCTTAATACCTATTCTCTAATCAATAATTCCTCCCTCCCTAATCCATAATCTATATTCCCAAATTCTAATCCCTTCCTTTTTAATCCCTAATCCTAAATTTAGAATCCTAATTATAATTACTCAATCTATAATCTTAATTCCTAATCTCTAATCTCTAATCCTGAATCTCAAATCTCTAATCACTAATCTCTAATCTTTAATCCCAAATTGCTAATCCCAAGTCTATCCCTTCTTCCTCTTCTTATTCTTCTTCTTCCTCTTCTTCTTCCTCTTCTTCTTCTTCTTCTTCTTCTGCTTCCTCTTCTTCTTCTTCTTCTTCTACTTCTTCGTCTTCCTTTTCTTCTTCTTCCCCTTCTTCTTTCTCTCCTTCTTCTTCTTTTCTTGTTCTTTTTCTTCCTCTTCTTCTTCCTCTTCTTTCGCCTTTTCTTTTTCTTCTTCCATTTCTTCTTTTTAACACTCTTCTTTTTTTGTTCTTCTTCATACTCTTCTTCTTCCTCTTTCTCCTCTTTTTCTTCTTCTTTTTCTTCTTCTTCTTCTTCTTCTCCTTCCCCTTCTTCTTCTTCTTCTATTTGTTTTTCTTCTTCTTCTCCTCCTCTTCTTCTTTCTTCTCCTCCTTCTTCTTTTATTTCTTTTTCTTCCTCCTCCTCTTCTTCTTCTTCTTCCTCCTTTTTTTCCTCTCTTCCTCTTCTTCTTCTTCTTCTTAGTCTTCATCTTCTTCTACTTCTTCTTCTTTTTCTTCTTCTTTTTCCTCATCATCTTCCTCTTCTTCTTTTTCCTCTTCTTCAACTTCTTCACCTTCTTCTTCTTCTTCCTCCACTTACTCTTCTCCTTCTCCTTCTTCTTCTTCTTCTTCTTCTTCCTCTTTCTCTTCCTCTTCTTCTTCTTATTCTTCTTCTTCTTTTACTTCCTCCTCTTCTTCATCTTTTCTTCTTCTTCTTCTTACTCTTCTCACTCTTCTCCATCTCATTCTTCTCCTTCTTCCTCCTCTTCTTCTTCTTCTCCCTCCTCTACTTCTTCTTTATCTTCTTCTTCTTCCTTATTTTGTTCTTCTTCTTCTTCCTCTTCTTCTTCATCTTCCTCTTCTTCTTCTTCTTCTTCTTCTTCTTCTTCTTCTTCTTATTCTTCTTCTTCTTGTTGTTGTTCTTCTTCTTCATCGCATTCTTCTTCTTCTTCTTCTTCCTCTTTTTCATTTTTTTCCTTCTTCTTCATAATCTTTAACCCATATTCCCTAATCCCTACTCATTAATCCCTCCCTTCCTAATCATTAATCCCTAAATTTGTGATCTCTAATCCACGTCTCTTTAATCACTAATCCTTAATGCCTATTACCTTATCCTTAAACCCTAATCCCTAATTCTTAATCCATCCTTAATCCATAATCCTTAGTCCTTAATCCCTAATCTCTATTCCTTTATCACTAAACCATAAATCATAATCTCTAATATCTAACCCCTAATCCCTATTTTATAATCCATTATCCTATATCCTTAATTTCTAATCCTTAATCCCTAATCCTTAATCCTTAATCCTTAAACCCTAATCTCGATCTCTAATCTTTAATCCATAATCTATATTCCATATTCCCTAATCCATAAACTCTAATCCCCTATCCATAATCCTTAATTCCTAATCCTTAAAGCTTTATCCCTTATCCCTAATCTGTAATCTTAATCCTAATCACTTAATCTTTAATCCTTAATCCTTAATCTCTAATCCATAATCTTGAATCCCTAATCCATAATCACTAATCTATAATACTTGATCCTTAATCCCTTTTCTCTAATCTGTAATCTCGAAACCCTAATCTCCAATCTTTAAAAATTAATCCCTTAATCATTACTCCTTAATCCCTAATCCATAATCATTGATCCCTTCATCCCTAATCCTTAACCATAATCCCTAATCCCTAATCCCTAATAATTAATCCCTTATACCTATTACTTACTCCTTAATCCCTACTCCCTTATCCTTAATCCTTAATCCCTAAACCTTAACCCCTAATCCCTTATTGATAATCCCTAATCACAAATCTTTAATCTGTAATCTGTAATCCCTAATTCTTAATCCTTAATTCTTAACACCAAATATCATATCATTTTATTCGTGATCCTTAATCCTTAATTCTTAACCCCTAATACTTGTCTTCTTCCTCTTCTTCTACTTCTTCCCTCTTCCTTCTTCCTTCTTCCACTTTTTCTTGCTCCCCTTCTTCCTAATCCCTAATCCATAATCCTTCCTCCCTAATCCATGATACTTATTCTCTAAACCCTAATCCCTAATTGCTAAATCATATTCTTTAATGTTAAATCTTTAATCCCTAATGCCTAATCTATAATGCCTAATACCTAGTCCCTCCCCCTAATTATTAATCCATAGTCCCTAATACCTAATCTAGAATCCCCAATCCCTCCCTTATTAATTCCTTGTCCCTAATCCTTCATTTCATAATTCTTAATCCATAATCCCTAATTCTTAATCCCTTACCCCTGATCCTTAATCTGTCTCTTTTTCATCTTCTTCTTTCACTTCTTCTTCTTCCTCCTCTTCTTCTTCTTCTTCCTCTTCTTCTTCTTCTTTCTTATCTTCATCTTCTTTTTCTTCAACTTCTTTCTCTCCTTCCACTTCTTCTTCTCCTTCCTCTTTCTCTTGCTTTCCTTCTTTTTCCACTTCTTCTTTTTTCTTTTGCTTCCTCTTCTTCATCTACAACTTCTTCTTCTTCTACATCTCTTCTTCATCCTGTTGCTCTTTCTCCTCTTCTTCCTATTCTTCTTCTACATCTCTTCTTCATCCTCTTGCTCTTTCTCCTCTTCTTCCTCTTCTTCTTCTTCTTGTTCTTGTTTTTCTTCTTCCTCTTCTTCTATCTCTTCTTCTTTTTCCTCTTATTCTTCTTCTACTTCTTCTTCTACTACTTCTTCTTCATCTTCGTCTTCCTCATCTTTTTCTTCTTCTTCTTCTTCCTCTTCCTCTTCTTTTCTCCATCTTCTTCTTCTTCTCATTCCTCTTCTTCTTCGTCACTTTCTTCTTCTTTTTCTCCTTCTTTTCTTGTTATTTTTCTTCCTCTTCTTCTTCCCCTTCTTCTTCTTCTTCTTCTTCTTCTTCTATTTCTTCTTCTTCTTCCTCCTCCTCTTTTTCTTCTTCTTTTTCTTCTTCTTCTTATTATTATTATTATTCTTATTCTTCTTCTTCTTCTTCTCATCCTCCATCTTCTTCCTCCTCTCCTTCTCCTTCTCCTTATCATTCTCCTTCTCCTTCTCCTTCTCTTTCTACATCTCCATCTGCTTCTCATTTTACTTCTCCTTCTCCATCTTCTTCTCGTTCTCCTTCTTCTTGCCCTCCTTCTCTTTTTCCTACTGCTTCTCCTTCTTCTTCTCCTTGTTCTTCCTCTTCTTCTTCAACACATTCTTCTCCTTCTCGTTCTTCTTCGTAATCCTTAATCATTATTCCCTAATCCTTACTCCTTAATTCTTCCCTCCCCAATCTCTAATCCCAAATCCTTAATCTATAGTGCTTAATCCATCCCTCCCTAATCCCTAATCAACCCTTAATCCATAATTCTTAATCTTTAATCCCTAATGTCTTTTCCATAATCTCTAATCCCTAACCCTTAATCTCTAATACTTAATCACTAATGCCTAATCCTTGATCTATAGTACATAATCTTTAATCCTTAATATATAATCCTTAATCATTATTCCCTAATCTATAATAGTTAATCCTAATTATAATCTCTTAATCTTTAATCCTTAATCCCTAATCTCTAATCCCTAATCCTGAATCCTGAATCCCTGATAACTAATCTCTAATTCTTAATTCCTAATCAAAATTTCTTAATCCATAATTCTTAATCCTTAATACCTAATCCATAATCCTCAGTAATTAATCCCTTAATCTTTAATCTTTAGTGCCTAATCCTTAATCATTAATGCCTTAATCTTTAATCCCTTATCTCTAATCTTTAATTACTTATCCCTATTATTTTTTCATTAATACAACTCCTTAATCCTTTATCCATAAACCTTAAACCCTAATCCTTAATGGCTAATCCATAATCCCCTAATCCTTACTGCCTAACATCTTATCTCTAATCCATAACTGCTACTCCTTAATCCCTAATCCAACTCTTCTTTCCCTTCTTCTTCTTCCTCTTCATCTTACTCTTCTTTTTCTTCATATTTCTCTTCCTCTTCTTCTTCTTCTTCATCTTCTTCTTCTTCTTACTCTTCTTCCTCATCTTCTTCTTATTCTTCTTGTTCTTCTTCTTCGTCTTCTTCTTAATCTTTCTCTTCTTCTACTTGTTCTTCTTTTACTTCTTCTTTATCTTCTTGTTCTTTCCCTTCTTGTTCTTCTTCTTTTTCTCTTTCTTCTTCTTTTGTTGTTTTTCTTCTTCCGCTTCTTCTTTTCTTCTCCTTCTTCTTCTTCTCCTTCTTTTTCATCTTCTTCTTCTTCTTCTTCTCCTCCTTCTCTTTCTTCTTTGCTTCTCCTTCTCCTTATCTTTCTCCTTCTCCTTCTTCTACTATTTGTCCTTCTACTTCTCCATAATCTTTCATCCTTAATCCCAATCATAATCCCTTAATCTCTAATCCCTAATCTCTAATACATAATTCTACTTTTGAAATCCCTAATCCCTAATCCGTAATCCCTAAACCTTAATCACTAGGATTTTTTTGTAATCCATAATCCCTAATCCTAAATCCTTAATCTTTAAAAATTAATTACTTAATCCTTAATCTATATTTCCTAAAAATTAATCCCTTCATTCATAATCCTTAACCCTAGTCCCTGATCCATAATCCTTAATCTTTCATCCCTATTATTATTTTCTAACCCCTACTCCTTAATTTGTATTCTTAATCCCTACACCCTAATCCCTAATTACTAATCCATAATCCCAACTCCTTAATCCCTAATACCTAATCTCTAATCCCCAATCCCCCTCCTTAATCCATAATATGTGTTCCTAAATTCTTAATCCCTCCCTTTTTAATCCCTAATCCATAGTACATAATCCTAATTATAATTGTTTAATCTGTAATATTAATTTTTAATCTCTAATCTCAAATCCTAAATCTTCAATCCCTAATCACTAACTCTAATCCTTAATCCCAAATCACTAAACCTAAATCTATCTCTTCTTCATCTTCTTGTTCTTCTTCTTCCTCTTCTTCTTCCTTTTCTTCTTCTTCTTCTTATTCTTCCACTACTTTTTCTTCTTCCTCTACTTCTTCTTTCTCTTCTTCATTTCCCCTTCTTCTTTTTCTCCTTTTTTTCTTGTTCTTCTTATTCCTCTTCTTCCTCTCTTTCTTCTTCTTTTTTCACTTCTTCTTTTTCTCCATCTTCCTCTTTTCTTGTACTTCTTTTTCCTCTTCTTCTTCCTCTTTTTCCTCTCTTTCTTTTTCTTCCTATTCTTCTTCTCCTTCTTCCTCCTTTATTTCATCATCTTCTTCTTCTTTTTCTTCTTCTCCTCCACCTCATTCTTCTCCTCCTTCCTCTTCTTCTTTTCTTCTTCTTCTTCTTCTTCTTCATCTTTTTCTTCCACTCTTCTTCTTCTATTCCTTCTTTATCTTCAACTTCTTCTTCTTCTTCTTTTTCTTCTTCATCTTCTTCTTCTTTTTCCTCATCATCGTCATCTTCTTCTTCTTCTTCATCATCTTCTTCTTCTTCTTCTTCTTCAGCTTCTTCTACTTCTTCTTCTTCAAATTCTTCACCATCATTTTCTTCTTCCTCAACTTCTTGACCTTCTTCTTCTTCTTCCTCATTTATTCTTCTCTTTCCCATTCTTCCTCTTCCTCTTCTTCTTCTTCTTTTTCCTCTTCTTCTTGTTCTTCTTCTTCTTCCTCCTCCTCCTCTTCTTCTTCTTTTTCTTCTTCCTCTTTTTCTTCTTATTTTTACTCTTCTCACTCTTCTCCATCTCATTCTTCTTCTTCTTCTTCTGCTTCCTTATCTTCTTCTCCTTCTTCTTCCTCCTCTTCTTCTTCATCTTTCTCTTCTTTGTTGTTGTTTTTGTTCTTTTTCTTCTTCATCGCTTCTTCTTCTTCTTCTTCCTCCTCCTCTTCTTCTTTTTACTTCTTCTTCCTCATAATCTTTAATCCTTATTCACTAATCCCTATTCCTTAATCCCTCCCACCTCAATCTCTTATTTTAAATTTGTAATCTCTAATCCAGGCTTCCATAATCAATAATCCCCAATCCCTATTACCTAATCATTAAACCCTAATCCCTATTACCTAATCATTAAACCATAATCCCTAATTTATAATCCATCTTTAATCTATAATCCCAAATCATTACTACCTAATCTCTTATACTTATTCTCTTAACCAAAAATCCTAATCTCTAATACCTAATTCTTAATCCTAAATTTATAATCTATAATCCTAAATACCTAATTCCTAATACCAAATCCCTAATCCTTAGACCTTAATCCCTAAGACCAGAACTCTAATCTCAAATTCATAATCTATATTCCATTTTCTCTAATCCATAATCTCTAATCCCTTGTCCTTAAATCTTTAATCCCTAATCCTTAAAGCTTAATCCCTTATCTATAAATAATAATCTTCATACTAATCACTTAATCTCAAATCCCTAATCACTAATCTCTAATCCATAATCTTGAATCCTTAATCAATAATCACTAATCTATAATACTTAATCCCTTATCCCTATTCCCCAATTTGTAATCCAAAATTCTAAAACCTTAATCTCTAATCCTTAAAAATTAATCCTTAATCCTTAATTTCTAATCCCTAATCATTGATCCTTTAGTCCCTAATCTTTAACTATAATCTTTAATCCCTAATCATTAACTCTTTATCATAATTACTTATTCCTTAATCCCTACTATCTAATCCTTAATCCTTAAACCTTAATCCCTACTCTCTTATCCCTAATTTTTAATCCCTAATCTATAATTCCTAATTCCTAATCCTTAATCCCTAATACCTAATATCATATCTCTCCAATCTTAATCCCTAATCCCTAATTCTTTTCTTTTTCCTCTTCTTCTACTTCTTCCTTCTTCCACTTCTTCTTCCTCCCCTTCTTCGTAATGTTTAATCCTTAATTCCTACTTAATATATAATCCTTAATCCCTAAATCCTAATCCCTAATTACAAAACTATAATCTTTAATCCTTAATCCCTAATCCCTAATCTCTAATATATAATCCTTTTCTCCTTAATCCCTAATCTGTAATCCCTAATACCTAATCTCTAAACCCCAATTCCTCCCTCCTTAATATGTAATCCATATTCCCTAATCTTTAATCCATAATCTCTCTCTTTAATCCCTAACCCCTAATCCCTAATCCTAAAACATTAATCCCTAATTATTAACACATAAATCCATAATTCTTAATCCATAACCCTCATTAATCTTTAATCCATATTCCTTGATGCCCAATCCCTAATCCTTCATTCCATAATTCCTAATCACTAATCTATAATCCCTAATTCCTAATCTCTAATCTCTGATCGCTAATCTGTTTCTTTTTCCTCTTCTTCTTCTACTTCTTCTTCCTCATCTTCATCTTCTTCTTCTTCCTCTTCTTCTTCTTCTTCCTTATCTTCATCTTCTCCTTCTTCCTTTTCCTCTTCATCTTCCTCTTCTTCTTCTCCTTCTTCCTTCTCTTCCTTTTCTTCTTCTTCTTCTTCTTTTATTTCTTTTTTTCTTCTTCCTCTTCATCATCTTCATCTACTACTTCTTCTTCTTCTACATCTCTTCTTCCTCTTGCTCTTTTTCCTCTTCTTCCTCTTCTTTTTGTTCTTGTTCTTCTTCTAATTCTTCTTCTTCTTCCTCTTCTTCTTCCTCTTCTTCTTCTTCTTCTTCTTCTACTTGTTCTTCTTCTTCTTCTTCTACTACTTTTTCTTCTTCCTCCTCTTCCTCTTCTCCTCCTCCTTCTTCTTCATCTACTTTTCCGCCTCTATTTCTTCTTTTTTGTCTTCTACTTCTTCTTCTTCTCCTTCTGCTTCTTCATCACCTATTTCTTCTTCTTCTTCTTATTCTTCTTCCACTTCTTCATCATTTTGTTCCTCTCTTCTTCTTCTTCTTCTTCTTTTCTTCTTCTTCATCTTCTTCTTCTTCTTCCTCTTCTTCCACAATGTCTTCACCTCTTTCTTCTTCTTCTTCTTACTCTTCTCCTACTCATTCTTCTTCTTCTTCTTCTTCTTATTCTTCTTCCTCTTATTTTTCTTCATCTTCTTGTTCTCCCTCCTCTTCTTTTTTTCTCCTTCTTCTTCTCCTTCTTCTTCTTCTTCTTCTACTTCCTTATTTTCTTCTTCTTTTTAATCTCCCTCTTCTTCTTTGTCTTCTTCTTCTTCTTCTTCTTCTTCCTCCTCTTCTTCTTCTTGTTCATCATCATCAATATTGTTTTTCCTCTTCTTCTCCTCCTTGTTCTTCTTTTTCCTTTTCTTTATTCTCTTCTTCTTCTTCTCCTTCTTCATTACCCTAAATCTATATTCCTTAATCCCTACAACTTAATCCCTTCCTCCCTTATCTCTTATCTATAAATTTATAATCCCTAGTCATTAATCTCTAAGCTTTATTTCTTAATCTCTGATCCCTAATCTCTAACCCAAACTTAATCTATAATCTCTAATCTTTAATCCCTAATCACTAAACCTTAATCTTGGATCCTTAAACTTTAATCCTTAATACCTAATCCCTAATACTTAATCCATAATCCATAACCTCAAATCTCTAATCTCTAATACATAATCGCTAATCCATAATCCTTAATACTTCTTCCTCTTCTTCCTCATCTTTCACATCTTCTTCTTATTCTTATACTTCTTCTTTTTCTTCTTCCTATTCTTCTTATTTTACTTCCTCTTCTTCTTCTTCTTCTCCTTTCTCTTCTTCTTCCTCTTCTTTTTCTTCTTTTTCTTCTTTTTCTTATTCTTCTTGTTCTTCTTCTTCTACTACTACTTCTTTTTCTTCGTCTTCTACTACTACTTCATCCTCTTCTTCTTCTTCCTTTTTGTCTTCTTCTTTTTCTATCTCTTCTTCTTTTTTTATTCTTCTTCTTCCTCTTCTGATTCCCCTTCTTCTTCTTCTACTACTACTACTATTACTACTTCTTCTTCTTCTTCTTCTACTTCCTCTTTTTCTACTTCATCTTCTCTTTTTACTTCTCCTTGTCTTTCTTTGTCTCCTTCTCCTTCTCGTTCTCCTTCTCCAACACCTTCTCCATCTCCTTCTCCTTTTCCATCTCCTTCTTGTTCTCCTTCTGCTTCTCCTCCTCCTCCTCCATATCCTCCTCCTTCTCCTTCTTCTTCTTCTTCTTCCTCTTCATTATTCTTTCTTGTTTCTTGTTTCTTCTTTCTTTTTCCTTCTTTCTTCCTACTTCCTTCCACCTTTCTTCTTCCTTCTTCCTTCTTTCTTCTTCTTTCTTTGTTCTTCTTTCTTATTTCTTCTTTATTCTTCCCTTTCTTCTTCCCCATCTTTTTCATCTTCTTTTTCCTAATTCTTCTTCCTCTTCTTCTTCCTCCTAATTTCTTCCTTCTTTCTTCTTCCTTCTTCTTTCTTCCTTCTTCATCCTGCTTCCTTCTTCGCATTCCCTAATCCCTAATTCCTAATCCTTAATCCCTAATCTCGATTTCTTAATCTCTAATCACTAACACCTAATTCCTAACCCTTAATGCCTAATCTATAATCTATAATATTTAATCTCTAATATCTAATCTCTAAACCCTAATCTATAATACCTAATTATTAATCCTTAATCATTAATATATAATCCTTAATCACTGATCTCTAATCCTAGTCTTAATCCTAATCTATAATCTCTAATACTTAATCCTGAATCTCAAATCTCTACTCACTAATCTCTAATCCCTAATTTTTATTTTATAATCTCTAATCTTTAATAAATAATCCCTTAGTTCTTAATCCCTAATCTCTAATTATTAATCCCTTCATCTCTATTCTTTAGTCTCTAAACCTTAATCCTTAATCCCTAATTCTTATTACTTATTCCTTAATGCCTACTCATTAATCAATAATCCTTCATTTCTAAACCTTAATATCAAATTACTAATCCATAATCCCTAATGACTAATACCTAATCCTACCCTCTCTGAACCCTAATTGCTAATCCCATATACCTCTCTAATCGCCAATCCCTACCTCCCTAATCTGTAATCCATATTCCCTAATCCCTAATCACTCCCTCAATTCATAAACCTTAATCCCTAAATCATAATCCCTAATCCATCTCTTCATCCTCTTCTTCTTCTTCTTCTTCTTCCTCTCCTTCATCTTCTTCTTCTTTTTCTTTTACATTTTCTTTTACTTCTTCCTCTTCTTCCTTATATTCCACTTCTTCATCCTGTTCTTCTTCCTCTTCTTCTTCTTCGTACTCTTCTTCTTCTTCTTCTTTTCGTTACTTCCTCTTTTTCTTCTTCTTTATCTTCTTCTTCTTCTTCTTCTTTGTCTTCATCTTCTTCATCTTTTTCTTCTTCTTCTTCTTCTTCCTCTTCTTCTTCCTCCACTTCTTCTTCTTCTTCTTCTTCTTCTTCTTTTCTTGTTCTTCATCATCCTCTTCTTCTTCCTCTTATTCATCATCATCTTCTTCTTCTTATTCTTCTTCCACTTCTTTGTCTTCCTCTATTTCTTCTTCTTCTTCTTCTTCTTCCTCCTCTTCTTCTCCTCCTCTTTCTTCTTCTCTTTTTCCTTCTCCTTGTCTTTCTAATTCTCCTTCTTCTTGTCCTTCTCCTTCTCTGACTTCTACTCCTCATTCTCTATCTCATTCTCCTTCTCCATCTCCTGCACCTTCCCTTTCTCCTACTCCTCCTTCTCCTTCAACTTCTCCTCCTCCTTCTCGTCTTCCTTCTCCATTTCCTTCTTCTACTTCTTCTTCAACTTCTTCTACTTCTTCCTTCTTTCTTCTTTCTTCTTTCTTCTTTCTTCTTTCTTCCTCCTTCCTCCTACCCCCTTCCCTCCTCCTTCCTGCTTCCGTCTTCATTCTTCCTTCTTCTTTATTCTTTCTCTTTGTCTTCCTCTTCTTGTTCTCCTTCTTCTTTCTTTCTTTTCTTCATCATCATCATCTTCTTCATCATCTTCTTCTTCTTCCTCCTCCTCTTCTTCTTCTTTTGCTTCTTCTTCTTCTTCTTCTTTTACTATTTCTTCTTTCTTGTTCTTCTTCTTCTTCTTCTTCTTTCTCTTCTTCTTCTTCTTCTTCCTCTTCTTCTTCCTCTTCTTCATCATCTTCTTTTTTTCTTCTTCTTCCTCTATTTCTTCTTCTTCATCATCTTCTTCTTCTTCATCTACTTATGCTTCTTCTTCTTTTTCTTCTTCTTCTACATCTCCTTATCTTTCTCCTTCACCATCTCCTTCACCTTCTTCTTCTCCTTCTCCTTCTCCTTGACCTTTTTCTCCTCCTTCTCCTCATCCTCCTCTTTTCTTTCTTCTTCTTCTTCTTCTCTTCTTCTTCATCTTCTTCGTCTTCCTTCTTTCTTCTTCCTTCTTTGTTCTTTCTACTTTTTTCTTTCTTCTTCCTTCTTCCTTCTTCTTTCCTTCTTCCTTCTTCATTGTTCCTTCCTCTTTCTTCTTTATTCCTTCTCTTCTTCTTCCACTTCTTCTTCTTCGTCGTCGTCTTCATCGTCTTCTTCTTCTTCTTCTTCATTTACTTCTTCAACCTCATCTTCTTCTTCTTCTTCTTCTTCTTCTTCTTAACTTTCTTCTTTTCATGTTCTTCTTTTTCCTCTTGTTCTTCCTCATCATTATCATCACCATCATCATCATCATCATCTTCTTCTTCTTCTTCTTCTTCTATTTCTTCTTCTTCTTCTCCTTCTTCTTCATCTTCTTCTTCTTCTTCTTTTTCTCCTTCTTCTTCTTCTTCTTCTCCTTCACCTCCTTCTCCTTTCCCCTCTTCTTTTCCTTCTCCTTCTCTGTCTCCTACTCCTTCTCCTTCTCCTTCTCCTTCTTCATCTCTTTCACCTTTCGCTTCCTCTTGTCCTTCTCCTTCTCCTTCACCTTCTCCTCCACATTCTCCTCGTCCTCCATCTCCTTTTCCTTCTCCTTTTTCCTCTTCTTCTTTTTCCACTTTTTCTTCTTCCTTCTTTCTTCTTTCTTCTTTCTTCTCTCTACTTTCTTCTTTCTTCTTTATTCTTCCTTCATCCTTCTTCTTTCCTCCTTCCTTCTTCCTTCTTCCTTTTTCTTTTTCTTTCTTCTTTATTCTCTCTTTTTCTTCCCCTTCTTCTTCTTCTTCGCTTACTTCTTTTTCCTCTTCTTCTTTTTTCTCTTCTTCTTCTTCTCCTTTCTTCATTATTCTTTCTTCCTTCATCTTCTTCTTCTAACTTTCTTCTTACTTGTTTCTTATCCCTAATCCCTAAACCCTAATCCTTAATCCTTAATCTTTAATTCCTAATAAGGAATCCCTAATCTATAATCAATATTTCCAAATCTTTAGTCCCTAATTTCTAATCCTTAATCACTAATCCTTAAATCATAATACCTTTTCTAATCCTAATCCTAATCCCTTAGTTTCTAATCCCTATTCCATTGTCTCTAATCAAAAATCCCTCATCCCTAATCTCTTATCTCTAATCCCTAATCTTTAATCCCTGACACCTAATCTGAAATCCTTACATCCTTAATCCTTAATCCCTAATCCTTAACCACTAATCCCTAATCACTAATCCATCTCATCTTCCTCTTCTTCTTCTTCTTCTTCCTCTACTTCTCCCCCTTCTTCATTTTCTTCTTCTTCCTCTTCTTCTTCTTCTTCTTCCTCATCTTCTTCCTCTTCTTCATCCTCTTCTTCCTCATCTTCCTTTTCTTCTTCTTGCTCTTCCTCTTCTTTCTATTCTTCTTCTTCTTCTTCTTCTTCTTCTTCTCCATTTTCCTCTTCTTCTTCTTCTTCTTCTTCTTTTTCTTCTACTTCTTCTTCTTCTTTTTCCTCTTTTGCTTCTTTGTCTTCTTCATCATCTTCTTCTTTTTCTTTTTCTTCTTTTTGGTCTTCTTCTTCTTCTCCTTCTTCTACTTCCTCTTCTACTTCTTCATCCCCTTCCCTATCTTCTTCATCTTTTTCTCTCCTTTTTCTTCTTTTCTTGTTCTTCTTCATGCTCTTCTTCTTTCTCCTCTTCTTCTTATCATTATCATTACTATTATTCTTCTTCTACAACTTCTTCTATTTATTATTCTTCTTTTTCAACTTCTTCTTCTCCATCTTCTTCTTCTTCTCCTCCTCTTTCTCCTTACCTTTCTACCTCTCCTTCTCCTTCTCCTCCTTTTTTTTCTTCTCCATCTCCTTCTACTTCTCCTTCTCCTTCTCCTTCCCCTTCTCTTTCTCTAACTCCTCCATGAAATGACGAAAAAAGGAAGAAGAAGAAGAAGAAGATGAGAAAGAAGAAGTAGAAGAGGAACAAGAAGAAGATGATGAATAAGAAGAAGAAGAGGAAGAAGTAAAGGAAGAAGGGAAGAAGAGGCAGAAGAGGAAGAAGAACAAGAAGAAGAAGAGGAGGAAGAGGAAAAAGAAGAGGAAGTAGAAGAAGAAGAAGAGAAAGAGGAAGAGGAAGAAGAAGAAGAAGAAGAAGAACAAGAAGAATAAGAAGAAGAGAAACAAGAAGAAAAGTAGCTAGAGAAGAGGAACTAGAGGAGAAAGAATAAGAATAGGAAGATGACTAATAAGAGGGGAAAGAAGAAGAAAAATTACAAAAAGAAGAAGAGGAAGAACAAAAAGAAGGAGAAGATGAAGAAGTAGAAGAAGAAGGAGAAGAAGAAGAAGAGGAAGAAGTAGAAGAAGTGGAAGAAGAAGAAGGAGAAGAAGAAGCAGAAGCAGTAGCAAAAGAAGAAGAGGAATATGAAGAATAGGAAGAGGAAGAAGAAGAAGAAGAAGTAGAGGAAGAAGAAGAAGAAGAGAAGAAGAAGGAGGAGAAGAGGGAGAGGAAGATGAAGAGAAAGAGAAGAAAGAAGAAGAAGAGGAAGAGAAAAAAGAATAATAAGAAAACAAAGGTGAGGAAGAACAGGAAGAAGAAGAAGAAGAAGAAGATGAAGAAGATGAAGAAGAAGAGGAAGGAGATGAAGAGGAAGATGAGGAATAACAAGAGGAGGAAGAAGAAGAAACAAAAGAAGAAGATAAAGAAAAAGAAGGAAAAGAAGAAGGGAAAAAAGAAGAAGAAGAAGAATAAGAGAAAGAAGAAGAAGAAGTAGAATAGGAAAAAGAAGAAGAAGACAAGGAAGATGAGGAAGAAGAGGAAGAAGAAGAAGAAGAAGAAGAAGAGGAAGAGGATGAAGAAAAAGAAGAAGAACAAGTGGAGGAAGAAGAAGAGGAAGAAGAAGAAAAGGAAGAGGAAGAGGAAGAAGAAGAAAAGGAAGAAGAAGAGTAATAAGAAGAAGAAGAAGAGGAGGAAGTAGAAGAAAAAGAAGAAGAAGAAGTAGAAAAAAGAAGAAGAAGAAGAGCAAGAAAAAGAAGGGGAAGAAGAAGAAGAAAAAGAGACAAAAGAAGAAGAGTAATTAGAAGAACTAAAAAAGGAAAAGGAATAAGAAGAAGTAGAAAAAGAAGAAGAAGATGATAAAAAAAAAGAAAGAGAAGAAAAAGAGGATGAAGAAGAAAGAGGAGGAGGAGGAGAAGAAGAAGAAGAAGAAGAAGGCAAAAGAAGAAGAAAAAGAAGATGAAAATGAAGAAGGGGAAATTGAAGAAGAAGAAGAGAAACAAGAAGAAGAAGAAGAGTAGGAGATGTAGAAGAGGAACAAGAAGAAGATAAGAAGAAGAAGCAGTAGGAAACAAATAAGTAGAAGGAGAAAAAGAAGAAAAAGAAGAAGAAGAACAAGAACAAGAAAAAGAAGTAGAAGAAGTAGCAGTGGAAGATGAAGAAGAAGAAAAAGAAGAAGAAGAAGAAGAAGAAGAAGAAAAAGATGAAGAAGAAGAAGAAGGAGAAGAAGAAGAGGAAGGAGGAGGCGGAGGAGAATAAGAAGAGAAAGAAGAAGAAGAAGAAGAAGCAAAAGAGGAGGAAGAAGAAGTAGAAGAAAAAGAAGAAGAAAGTGAAAAAATGTAAAAGTAGTAGGAGAAGAGGTGGAAGTAGATGAAGAAAAAGAAGTAGAACTAGAAGAAGAAGGAGAAGAGGAAGTAGAACAAGAAGAACAAAAAGTAATAGAAGATGAAGGAGAATAAGGTGAAGAAGAAGAAGAAGGAGAAGAAGAAAAGGAAGAAGGAGAAGAAGAAGCAGATGAAGAAGAACAAGAAGAAGAAGAACAAAAAGAAGAAGAAAAGTTAGAAGAAGAAGAGGAGAAGAAGAAGAAGAGGAAGAACAAAAAGTGGAAGAAAAGGAACTAGAGGTGGAAAAAGAAGATGACGAAGTAGAAAAGAAGAAGAAGAAGAAGAAAAAGAAGAAAAAGAGAAGGAAGGAGAACGAGAAGAAGAAGTAGAGGATGAAGAAGAAGAAGAAGAAGAAAAAAGAAGAAGATGAAGAAAAAAAAGATGAAGAAGAAAAAGAAGAAGAAGAAGAAGAAGAGGAAGAAGAAGGGGAAGAAGAAGAAGAAGAACAAGAAGTTAAACAAAAAGAAGAAGAAGACGAAGAAGAAGTGGAAGAAGAAGAAGAAGAGGATGAAGAAGAAGAAGAAGAAGAAGAATAAAAAGAAGAAGAGGAACAAGAAGAAAAAAGGAGAAGAAGAGGAAGAAGGAGAGGATGGGGAAGAAAAGGAAGAAGATAAGGAAGAAGATGAAAATGAAGAAGAAGAAGAACAAGAAGAAGAAGAAGAAGAGAAAGGTGGGGAGAAAGAAGAAGAAGAGGATGAGGAAGAAGAAGAAGAAGAGAATGTTGAGGAAGTAGAGGAAGAATAAAAAGAGGAAGAATAAGGAGAAGAAGAAGAAGGAGAAGAAGAAAAGAAAAGAGGAAGAAGAGAAAGAAGAAAAAGGAGAGGAAGATGAAGAAGAGGAAGATGAGGAATAAGAGGTGGAGAAAGAAGAAGAAGAAGTAGAAAAGTAGAATAAGAAGAAGAAAAAGAAAGGAAAGAAGAAGAAGAAGAAGAAGAAGAAGAAGAAAAAGAAAGGGATGAGGAAGAAGAAGAAGAAGTAGGGAATGAAGTGGAAGAAGAAGAAAAACAAGAAGCTGGAGAAGAAGTAGAAGAAGTGGTAATAGAAGAAAAAGAAGAAGAAGAACTAGAAGAAGATGAAGATTAAGAAGAAGAAGATAATGATGATGACGATGATGAATAAAAAGAGCAAGAAGGAGAAGGAGAAGAAGGAGAGGAAGAAGGAGAAGAAGAAGAAGACGATGAAGAAGAACAAGAAGAACAACAAGAAGAAGAAAGTAAGAAGAAGAAGAGCAAGAAGAAGAAGAAGAAGAGGAAGAACATGAAAAGGAAGAAGTGGAACTAGAGGTGCGAAAAGAAGATGAAGGAGTAGAAAAAGGTGAAGAAGAAGAAGGAAAAGAAGAAAAAGAAGAGGAAGGAGAATGGGAAGAAGTAGAAAGAAAAGAAGAAGAACAAGAAGAAGAAGAAGAAGATGAAGAAGAGGAAGAAGAAGAAGGGAAAGAAGAAAACGAAGAAGAAGAAAAAGAAGAAGAAGAGGAGGAGACGGAAGAAGGAGAAGAAGAAAATGAAGAAGAAGAAGATGAAAAAGAAGAAGAAGAAGAAAATGTATAAAAAGAGAAAGAGGTAGAAGAAGAATAGGATGGAGAAGAGGAGGAGGAAAAAGAAGAAGGGGAAGAGCAAGAAGAAGATAAAGAAGGAGATGAAGAGGTGGAGGAGGAAGAAGAAGAACAAGAACAAGAAGAGAAAGAGGAGGAGAAAGAAGAAGAAGAGGACGAAGAAGAAGAATAAGAAGAAGAGGTTTTGGAGGAAGAAGAATAAGAAGAACAAGAACAACAAGAGGAATAATAAGAAGAATAAGAAGAAGAAGATGAAGAAGAGAAAGTGGAAGAAGAGGAAGAAGAAAAAGTAGGAGAGGAAGATGAAAAGGAATATGAGGAGGAGGAGGAAGAAGAAGAAGAAGTAAAAGTTGAAGAAGAAGAAGAAAAAGTAATGAAAGAAGAAGAAGAAGAAGAAGAAGAAGAAGAAGAAGGAGAAGGAGGAGAAGAAGAAGAAGAAGAAGAAGAAAAAGAAGGGGAAGAAGAAGAAGAAGAAGGAGAAGATAAGGAATAGAAAGTAGACGAAGAAGGAGAAGAAGTAGAAGAAGAAGACGAGGAAGATGAGCGAAAAGAGGAATAAGAAAAAGAAGAAGAGGAAGAGGGACAAGAAGAAAAAGAATAAGAAGAAGAAGGAGAAATAGTGGAAGAAGAAGAAGGAGAGAAGGACATGTAGAGGAAGAAGAAGAAGAATAAGATCAAGAAGTAGAAGAAGAAGAAGAAGAGGAAGAAGAAGAAAAAGAGGAAGAAGAAGGACAAGAAGAAGGAGAAGAAGAACAAGAAGAAGAAGAAGGGAAAGAAGAAGAAGAAGAAGAAGAAGAAGAAGAAGAGAAAGAACGAAAAGCCGAAGAATAAGAGGAAGAGGAAGAAGAAGAAGAAGAATAAGTAGAAGAAGATGAAGAAAAGAAGAATATGAAGAACAAAAAGAAGTAGAAGTAGAAGAAGAAGAAGTGGAAGAAGAAGAGAAGACAAAGAACTAGAAGGCAAAGATGAAGAAGAAGAAGGAGATGTAGAAAAGAAGTAGATGTAAAAGAAGAAGTACTAGAAGAAGTAGAAGAAGAAAAAGTAGAAGAGGAGAAAGAGGAGGAAGAAGAAGAAGAAGAAGAAGTAAAACAAAAAGAAGAAGAAGAATAAGAAGGAGAAGGTGAAAAAGAAGATGATGAAGAAGAAGAAGAAGAAGAGGAAGAGAAAGAAGAAGAAGAAGAGAAGAAGAAGAAGAAGTTGATGACGAAGAAGAAAAGAAAAATAAGAAGAATAGGAAGGGGAAGAAGAGGAAGAGGAAGAAAAAGAAGAGGAAGAAGCAAAAGAAGAAGAAGAAGATATAGAGGAGGAAGAAGAAAATGAAGAACGAAAGGAAAAAAACAAGAAGTTGATAAGGAAGAAGAAGAAGAAGAAGAATAAGAACAAGAAAGATAGAATAAAGAAGAAATAAGAAAGTAGAAAGAAGAAAAAAGAAAGAAGAAGGAAGAAGAAGGAAAGACAAAGCAAGAAGATTGATTAAAGAAGAATGATGGAAGAAGATGAAGAAGAAGAAAAAGAAGAAGAAGACGAAGAGGAAAAAGAGGAAAAAGAAAAAGTAAAAGATGAAGAAGTAGAAGAAGAAGAAGAAGAAGAAGAAGAAGAGGAGGAGGAGAAGAAGAAGAAGAAGAAGACGAAGAAGAGGAATCAAAAGAAAAAAAAACAACAAGAAGAAGAAGAAGAGCAAGTTGAAGAAGATGAAGAATAAGAAGAAGATGAAGAAGATGAAGGGGAAGAAGAGAAGAAGAAGAAATAGAAGAAGATGAAGAAGAAATTGTAAAAGAAGAAGAAGCAAAAGAAGAAGAAGAGAAGAAGAAGAAGAAGAAGAAAAATAATAAGAAGAAGATAATGAACATGATGAAGAAGAAGAAGAAGAGGACAAAGAGGAAGAAGAAACAAAAGATGAAGTAGAAGAAGAAGAAGAAGAAGAAGAAGAAGAAGGAGGGGTAGAAGAAGAAGAAAAAGAAGAAAAAGAGGAAGAAGAAGAAGAAGAAGAAGAAGAGAAAGTGGAGGAAGAACAAGAAGAAGAGGAATAAGAAGAAGGAGAAGAAGAGAAAGATGAGGAAGAAGACGAAGAGGAACAAGAAGAAGATGAGGAAGAAGTAGAAAAAGAAGAAGTAAAAGAGAAGGAAGAAGAAGTAGAAGTAGAAGAAGAAGAAGAAGTAGAAAAGAAGAAGAAGATGAAGAAGAAATAGAAGAAGAAGAAGAAGATGATCAAAATGAATAACCTGAGGAGGAGAAAACAGTAGAAGAAGAAGAAATAGGAGGGAAACAAGAAGTGGTAGGAGAAGAAGAAGAAGAAGGGGAGGAGGAAGAAGAACAAGTAGAAGAACAGGATGGAGAAGGAGAGGAAGATGAAGAAGAAGAAGGGGAAGAAGAAGAAGAAGAAGAAAAGGAAGCAGAAGAAGAGAAAGAGGAAGAATAAGAAGAAGGAAAAGAAGAGGAGGTTCGGAAGAAGAGGTTGAGGAACAAGAAGAAAATCAGCAAGAAGAAGATGAAAAGTATGAAGAAGAAGAAGAAGAAGAAGAAGAAGAAGAAGAAGAAGAGTAAGAAGAACTTGAGGTCAAAAAAGAAGACGAAGTAGAAAAAGAAGAAGAAGAAGAAGAAGAAGAAGAAGAAAAAGATGTAAAAGAAGAGGAAGGAGAATGAGAAGTAGAAGTAGAATATGAAAAGGAAGTAGAAGAAGAAGAAAAGAAAAAATAAGAAGAACAGGAAGAAGATGTAGAATAGGAAGAAGAAGAAGAAGACGAGGAAGAAGAAGATTAGAAAGAAGAA
>JAIUJO010000171.1:752500-762500 GCA_023846275.1 Vanilla planifolia
AAGAAGAAGAAGAAAAAAAAAAGAAGAGGAAGGAGTACAAGAAGAAGAAGAAGATGACAAAGAAGAACAGGAAGAAGAAGAAGTAGAAGTAATAAAAGAAGAAGAAGAAGAAGAAAAAGAAGAAGATGATGAACAAGGGGAAGAATAAGATAAGGGAGATGAAGAAGAGGTAGAAGAAGAAGAAGATAGAAAGAGGAGGAGGAGGAAGAAGAAGAAGAAGAAGAAGAAGGAGAAAAAGAAGAAGAAGAAGTAGAAGAAGAAGATGAAGAAGAAGAAGACGAAGAAGAAAAAGAATAGGAAGAAGAATAACAGGAAGGAGAAGAAATGAAAGAAGAAGAAGGGGAGAAGAAGAGGAAAAAGAAGAAGATGAAGACGAGGAAGAAGAAGATGAAGAAGTAGAGAAAGAAGAAGAAGAAGTGGAAGAAGGAGAAGGAAAAGAAGAGAAAGATGAGGAAGAAGAGGAAAAAGAATAAGAAGAAGATGATGAAGAATAAGACGAATAAGAAGAAGAAGAAGAAGAAGAAGAAGAAGGGAAGAAGGGTAGAGGAAGAAAAAGAGGACGAAAAAGGGGAATTAGAAGAAGAGGTAGTTGTGGAACAAGGTGAGGAAGAAGAAGAAGAAGAAGTAGTAGTAGTAGAAGAAGAAGAAGAAGAAGAAGAAGGAGAAGAAGAAGAAGAAGAAGAAGAAGAAGAAGAAAAAGAAGGAAAAGAAGAAGAAGAAGAAGAAGGGAAGAAGAAGAAGGAGGAGGAGAAGAAGAAGATGAAGAAGAAAAAGAGGAAAAAGAGGAAGATGAAGAAGAAGAAGAAGAAGAAAGGGAGGAAGAAGAAGAAGTAGAAGTGGAAGAAGAAGAAGAAGAAGAAGAAGAAGAAGAAGGAGAAGAAGGGAAAGAAGAAGAATATAAAGGAGAGAAAGAAGAAGAGGATTAAGAGGAAGAAGAAGAAGAAGAAGAGTAACAGAAAGAAGAAGAAGAATAGGAAGAAGTGGAAGAAGAACAAGAAGAAGATGAGGTGGATGAGGAAGATGAGGAAGAAGATGAAGAAGAAGGCAAGCAAGAAGAAGAAGATAATTAGGAAGAGGATAAGGAAGAAGAAGAAGAAAAAGAAGAATAACAACAAGAAGAGGAAGAAGAATAGGAAAAAGAAGAGGAAGAAGAAGAAGAAGAAGATGATGAAGAAGTGAAAGAAGAGGAGAAAAAGAAGAAGAAGCAACAGCACAAGAAGAAGAGGAAAAAGAAGACCTAGAAGAAGAAGAAGAAGTAGTAGAAGAAGAAAAACAAGAAGAAGAAGAAGAAGAAGAAGAAGACAAAGAGGAAGAGGTAGAAAAAGGTGAAAAAGATGCAGAAGATGAGAATGAAGATGAGGAAGAATAAGAAGAAAAGGAAGAAATAAGTGAAGAAGAAAAAGAAGAAGAAGGGGTAGAAGAAAAAAAGAACAAGAAATAGAAGAAGAAGAGAAGGAGAAGGAGGAGGAGGAAGAAGAAGAAGAAGAAAGAGAAGAAGAAGAAGAAGAAGAAGGAGAAGAAGGAGAAGAAGAAGATGAAGAAGGGGAAGAAGAAGAAGAAGAAGAAGAAGAACAAGAAGAAGTACAAGAAGAGAAAAAGGAGGAAGAAGAAGAAGAGGAGGAAGAAGAGGAACAAGAAGAAGCAGAGGAAGATGCAGAAGAAGTGGAAGAAGAACGTTAAGAAGATGAGGAAGAAGAAGAAGAATAAGAAGAAAAAGAAAAAGAGAATGAAGATGAGTGGGAAGAAGAAGAAAATGAGGAAGAAAAAGAAGAGAAAGATGATGAACAAAACGAGGTTGAAGAAGAAGAAGAAGTAGAAAATAAGATGAAGAAGAAGAAAAAGAAGGAAAAGAAGAAGAAGAAGAAGAAGAAGAAGAAGAAGAAGATGGAAAATAAGACGAAGAAGAACAAGAATAAGTAAAAGAAGTAGAAGAAGAAGAAGAAGAAGAGAAAGAGGAAGAAGAGGATGTGGAAGAAGAGGAAAAGGAAGAGGAAGAAGAAGAAAATAAGGAAGAAGAATAAGGATAAGAAGAACACAAGAAGAAGAACACAAGAAGAAGAGAAAGAATAAAATGAGGAAGAAGAAGAAAAAGAAGAGAAAGAAGAAGAACCAGTCGAGGAAGAAGAAGAAGTAGGAAAAGAAGAAGAAGAACAAAAAGAAGAAAAAGAGAGGAAGAAGAATGAGAAGAAGTAGAAGATGAAGAAGAATAAGAAGATGAGGAAGAAGAAGAAGAAGAGGATGAAGAAGAAGATGAAGAAGTCAAAGAACATGAAGAAGAAGAAGAAGAAGAACAGGAAGACAAAGAAGGAGAAGGGGAAGAAGAGGAAGAAGGAAAAGAAGAAGAAGAGAAAGATGAGCAACAAGAGAAGGAAGAAGAAGAACAACAACAAAAAGAATTAGAAGATGAAGAAAAAGATGGAAAAGAAGTAGAAGGAGATTAAGAAGGGGAAAAAGAAGCAGAAGAAAAAGAAGAAGAAGAAGGGGAAGTAGAAGAACAAGATGAAGATGAAGAATAGAAAGAAGAAGAAGAAAAAAAAAGAAGTGTAAAAAGAAGGAAAAGGAGAAAAAGAATAAGTGGAAAACAAGGAAGAATAAGAAGGCGAGGAAAATGATCAAGAAGAGGAAGAAGAAGAAGATGAGAATGGGAAATAAGATGAAGACGAAGAGGGAGAAGAAAAAGAAGAATATGAGGAAGTGGAAGAAGTGGAAGAGGATGAGGAAGAAGAAGAAGAAGAGGAGGAAGAAGAAGAAGAAGAAGAAGAAGACGATGAATAAGAAGAAGACTGAGAAGAAGAAGAAGAAGAAGAGTAAGAAGAACAATCGGATGATGAAGAAGAACATTAGGAAGAAATAGAAGATGAAGAAGAAGAACTAGAGGACCAAAAAGAGAAAAAAGAAATAGAAGAAGGGGAAGAGGAAGAAGAAGAAGAAGAAGAAGAAAAAAAAGAAGAAAAGAAGAAAAAGAAGAGGAAGGAGTACAAGAAGAAGAAGAAGATGACCAAGAAGAACAGGAAGAAGAAGAAGTAGAAGTAATAAAAGAAGAAGAAGAAGAAGAAAAAGAAGAAGATGATGAACAAAGGGAAGAATAAGATAAGGGAGATGAAGAAGAGGTAGAAGAAGAAGAAGATAGAAAGAGGAGGAGGAGGAAGAAGAAGAAGAAGAAGAAGAAGGAGAAAAAGAAGAAGAAGAAGTAGAAGAAGAAGATGAAGAAGAAGAAGACGAAGAAGAAAAAGAATAGGAAGAAGAATAACAGGAAGGAGAAGAAATGAAAGAAGAAGAAGTGGAGAAGAAGAGGAAAAAGAAGAAGATGAAGACGAGGAAGAAGAAGATGAAGAAGTAGAGAAAGAAGAAGAAGAAGTGGAAGAAGGAGAAGGAAAAGAAGAGAAAGATGAGGAAGAAGAGGAAAAAGAATAAGAAGAAGATGATGAAGAATAAGACGAATAAGAAGAAGAAGAAGAAGAAGAAGAAGAAGGGAAGAAGGGTAGAGGAAGAAAAAGAGGACGAAAAAGGGGAATTATAAGAAGAGGTAGTTGTGGAACAAGGTGAGGAAGAAGAAGAAGAAGAAGTAGTAGTAGTAGAAGAAGAAGAAGAAGAAGAAGGAGAAGAAGAAGAAGAAGAAGAAGAAGAAAAAGAAGGAAAAGAAGAAGAAGAAGAAGAAGGGAAGAAGAAGAAGGAGGAGGAGAAGAAGAAGATGAAGAAGAAAAAGAGGAAAAAGTGGAAGATGAAGAAGAAGAAGAAGAAGAAAGGGAGGAAGAAGAAGAAGTAGAAGTGGAAGAAGAAGAAGAAGAAGAAGAAGAAGAAGAAGAAGAAGGGAAAGAAGAAGAATATAAAGGAGAGAAAAGAAGAAGAGGATTAAGAGGAAGAAGAAGAAGAAGAAGAGTAACAGAAAGAAAAAGAAGAATAGGAAGAAGAACAAGAAGAAGATGAGGTGGATGAGGAAGATGAGGAAGATGATGAAGAAGAAGGCAAGCAAGAAGAAGAAGATAATTAGGAAGAGGATTAGGAAGAAGAAGAAGAAAAAGAAGAATAACAACAACAAGAGGAAGAAGAATAGGAAAAAGAAGAGGAAGAAGAAGAAGAAGAAGAAGATGAAGAAGTCAAAGAAGAGGAGAAAAAGAAGAAGAAGCAATAGCACAAGAAGAAGAGGAAAAAGAAGAAGTAGAAGAAGAAGAAGAAGTAGTAGAAGAAGAAAAACAAGAAGAAGAAGAAGAAGAAGAAGACAAAGAGGAAGAGGTAGAAAAAGGTGAAAAAGATGCAGAAGATGAGAATGAAGATGAGGAAGAATAAGAAGAAAAGGAAGAAATAAGTGAAGAAGAAAAAGAAGAAGAAGGGGTAGAAGAAAAAAAGAACAAGAAATAGAAGAAGAAGAGAAGGAGAAGGAGGAGGAGGAAGAAGAAGAAGAAGAAAGAGAAGAAGAAGAAGAAGAAGAAGGAGAAGAAGGAGAAGAAGAAGATGAAGAAGGGGAAGAAGAAGAAGAAGAAGAAGAAGAACAAGAAGAAGTACAAGAAGAGAAAAAGGAGGAAGAAGAAGAAGAGGAGGAAGAAGAGGAACAAGAAGAAGCAGAGGAAGATGCAGAAGAAGTGGAAGAAGAACGTTAAGAAGATGAGGAAGAAGAAGAAGAATAAGAAGAAAAAGAAAAAGAGAATGAAGATGAGTGGGAAGAAGAAGAAAATGAGGAAGAAAAAGAAGAGAAAGATGATGAACAAAACAAGGTTGAAGAAGAAGAAGAAGTAGAAAATAAGATGAAGAAGAAGAAAAAGAAGGAAAAGAAGAAGAAGAAGAAGAAGAAGAAGAAGAAGAAGAAAGGGAAGAAGAAGAAGAAGAAGAAGATGGAAAATAAGACGAAGAAGAACAAGAATAAGTAAAAGAAGAAGTAGAAGAAGAAGAAGAAGAAGAGAAAGAGGAAGAAGAGGATGTGGAAGAAGAGGAAAAGGAAGAGGAAGAAGAAGAAAACGAGGAAGAAGAATAAGGATAAGAAGAACACAAGAAGAAGAACACAAGAAGAAGAGAAAGAATAAAATGAGGAAGAAGAAGAAAAAGAAGAGAAAGAAGAAGAACCAGTGGAGGAAGAAGAAGAAGTAGGAAAAGAAGAAGAAGAAGAAAAAGAAGAAAAAGAGAGGAAGAAGAATGAGAAGAAGTAGAAGATGAAGAAGAATAAGAAGATGAGGAAGAAGAAGAAGAAGAGGATGAAGAAGAAGATGAAGAAGTCAAAGAACATGAAGAAGAAGAAGAAGAAGAAGAACAGGAAGACAAAGAAGCAGAAGGGGAAGAAGAGGAAGAAGGAAAAGAAGAAGAAGAGAAAGATGAGCAACAAGAGAAGGAAGAAGAAGAAGAACAACAAAAAGAATTAGAAGATGAAGAAAAAGATGGAAAAGAAGTAGAAGGAGATTAAGAAGGGGAAAAAGAAGCAGAAGAAAAAGAAGAAGAAGAAGGGGAAGTAGAAGAACAAGATGAAGATGAAGAATAGAAAGAAGAAGAAGAAAAAAAAAGAAGTGTAAAAAGAAGGAAAAGGAGAAAAAGAAGAAGTGGAAAACAAGGAAGAATAAGAAGGCGAGGAAGATGATGAAGAAGAGGAAGAAGAAGAAGATGAGAATGGGAAATAAGATGAAGACGAAGAGGAAGAAGAAAAAGAAGAATATGAGGAAGTGGAAGAAGTGGAAGAGGATGAGGAAGAAGAAGAAGAAGAGGAGGAAGAAGAAGAAGAAGAAGAAGAAGAAGACGATGAATAAGAAGAAGACTGAGAAGAAGAAGAAGAAGAAGAGTAAGAAGAACAATCGGATGATGAAGAAGAACATTAGGAAGAAATAGAAGAGGAAGAAGAAGAACTAGAGGACCAAAAAGAGAAAAAAGAAATAGAAGAAGGGGAAGAGGAAGAAGAAGAAGAAGAAGAAGAAAAAAAAGAAGAAAAGAAGAAAAAGAAGAGGAAGGAGTACAAGAAGAAGAAGAAGATGACAAAGAAGAACAGGAAAAAGAAGAAGTAGAAGTAATAAAAGAAAAAGAAGAAGAAGAAAAAGAAGAAGATGATGAACAAGGGGAAGAATAAGATAAGGGAGATGAAGAAGAGGTAGAAGAAGAAGAAGATAGAAAGAGGTGGAGGAAGAAGAAGAAGAAGAAGAAGAAGAAGGAGAAGAAGAAGAAGAAGAAGTAGAAGAAGAAGATGAAGAAGAAGAAGACGAAGAAGAAAAAGAATAGGAAGAAGAATAACAGGAAGGAGAAGAAATGAAAGAAAAAGAAGGGGAGAAGAAGAGGAAAAAGAAGAAGATGAAGACGAGGAAGAAGAAGATGAAGAAGTAGAGAAAGAAGAAGAAGAAGTGGAAGAAGGAGAAGGAAAAGAAGAGAAAGATGAGGAAGAAGAGGAAAAAGAATAAGAAGAAGATGATGAAGAATAAGACGAATAAGAAGAAGAAGAAGAAGAAGAAGAAGGGAAGAAGGGTAGAGGAAGAAAAAGAGGACGAAAAAGGGGAATTAGAAGAAGAGGTAGTTGTGGAACAAGGTGAGGAAGAAGAAGAAGAAGAAGTAGTAGTAGTAGAAGAAGAAGAAGAAGAAGAAGAAGGAGAAGAAGAAGAAGAAGAAGAAGAAGAAGAAAAAGAAGGAAAAGAAGAAGAAGAAGAAGAAGGGAAGAAGAAGAAGGAGGAGGAGAAGAAGAAGATGAAGAAGAAAAGGAAGAAGAAGAAGAAGAAGAGGAAGAAGAAGAAGAAGAAGAAGAAGGAGCTGAGGAATCAGGAGAAGAATAAAAAGTAGAAGAGGAAGAAGATGTGGAAGAAGAAGAAGAAGATGAGGAAGAAGAAAAAGAAGAAGAATAGAAGAAGTAGAAGACAAAGAAGAAGAAGAAGAAGAACAAGAAGAAGTAGAAAAAGAAGAGGAAACAGAAAAAGAAGAAGTAGAAGAAGAAGAAGAAGAAGAAGAAGAAGAGGAAGAAGAAGAAGAAGAAGAAGAAGAAGATGATGATGAAGAAGGGGAGTAAGAGAAGAAGAGGAAGAAGAAGACGAAGAAGAAGAATATGTAGTAGTTGAAGAAGAAACAAAAGAGCAAGAAGAAATAGAGGAAGAAGAAGACAAAGAAGAAGTAGAAGAAGATGAAGAAGAAGAAAAGAAGAAGAAGAAGAAGAATAAGAAGTAGTAGTAATGGAAGAAGATGAAGAAAAAGAAGAAGAAAAAGAAGAAGAAAAAGATGTAGAAGTAGTAGAAAAAGAAGAAAAGGAAGAAGAAGTAAAAGAAGAAGTAGAGGAGGAAAAAGATGAAGAGGAAGAAGCAGAAGAAAAAGAAGAAGAAGAGGAAGATGATGATGAAGAAGAAGGAGAAGAAGAAGAAGAGGAAGACGAGGAGGAGGAAGAAGAAGAAGAAGGGGAAGAAGTAGAAGAAAAAGAAGAAGATGAAGAAAATGATGAAATAGAGGAAGAAGAAGTATAAGAAGAAGAAGTGGAAAAGGAAGAGAAGAAGAAGAAGAAGAATAGTAAGAAGAAGAAGTGCAAGAAGAAGAAGAGGAAGAAGAAGAAGGGGAAGAAGTAATACTAGAAGAGAAAGAAGAAGAAGACGAAGTGGAGGAAGAAGAAGATGGAAGGAGAAAGAAGAAAGAAGAAGGAAAAATGAAGATGCAAGAAGAAAGAAAGAAAAAGACAGAGGGAAGAAGAAGGAAGAAGGAAGAAATAAGATTGATGAAGGAAGAAGATGGAAGAAGGAAGAATGAAGAAGATGATGAAGAAAACATGAAGAAGAAGAAAATCAAAAAGAAGAAGAAGAATACGAAGAAATGGAAGAGGAAGAGGAAGAGGAAGAAGAAGACGAAGAAGAGGACAACGTGGAAGTGGATGAAGAAGCATAAGAGGAAGAGGGAGACGAAGGAAAATAAGAAGAAAAATAAGGAAAAGAAGAAGATAAAGAAGAAGAGGAAGAAGAAGAAGAAGAAGAAGAAGAACAACAACAACAACAACAAGAAGCAGAGGAATAAGAAGAAGAATAAGAAGAAGAAGAGGAACAAGAAGTGGAAGAAGAAGAAGAAGAAGAAGAAGAAGAAGATGTAGAAGTAGAAGATGGAGAAGAAGAAGAAGAAGAGGAAGAAGCAAAAGAAAAATAAGAAGATTAACATGAAGAAGAAGAAGAAGAGGCAGAGGAGAAAGAAGAACAAGAAGAAGAAATGGAAGAAGAATTTAGAAGAAGAAGAAGAAGAGCAATAGGATGAAGAAGAAGAAGAAGAAAAGGAAAAAGAAGAAGAAGAAGAAGAAGAAGAAGAAGTAGAGGAATATGAAGAACATGAAGGAGATAAAGAAAAAAGGGAAGAAGAAGAATAAGAACAAGAAGAAGAATTCGAAGAGGAAGAACAAGAAAGAGAAGGAGAAGACGAAGAGGAAGAAGTGGAGACAGGGGAGGAAGAAGAAGAAGAAGAGGAAGAAGTGGAAGAAGAGGAGGAAGAACAAGAGGAAGATGAGGAAGTAGTAGAAAAATAAGAAGAAGGGAAGGATTAAGAAGACGAAGAAGAAGGAAAAGAGGAAGAAGAAGAAGAAGAGGAAAATAAGGAACAAGAGGAGGAGGATGAAGAAGAAGAAGTACAAAAAGAAGAAGATGAAGAAGAAAAGGAACGAAAAGAAGAAGAGGAAGAAGAAGAAGAAGTATAAGAAGAAGTTGAAGAAGAAGAAGAAGAAGATGAAGATGAAGAAGAAGATGAAGAAGAAGATGATGATAATGATGATGAAGAAGAAGTAGAAGAAAAAGAAGAAGAAGAAGAAGAACAAGAAGAAGAAGAAGAAAAATTATAAGAAGAAGAGAAAGAAGAAGAAGAAGAAGAAGAAGAAGAAGAAGAAAAAGAAAAAGAAGAAGAGGATGAGCAAGAAGAAGAAAAAGAAGAAGAAGGAAGAAGAAGAAGAACAAGGGGAAGAAGAGTTTGATAAAAAAGAAAAAGAAGACGAAGATGAAGAAGAAGAAGAAACTTAAGAAGACGAAGAAGAAGAGAAAGAAGCATAAGAAGAATAAGAAGAAGAAGAAGAAGAAGATGACAAGAAGGATGTGGAAGAAGAGGAGGAAGAAGAAAATGATGAGAAAAAAGAAGCAGAGGAGTAGGATGAAGATGAAGAAGAGGAAGATGAAGACGATGATGAAGAAGAAGATGAACGACAACAAGAAAAGGAATACGAATGATAAGAACAAGAAGATAAGAAGAAGAAGAAGAAACAAAAGAAGAAGAAGACCAAATAAAGAGGAAGCAATAGAAGAAGAAGTAGAAGAAGAAGAAGAAGAAGAAGACAAAAAAGAAGAAGCCGAAGAAGACTAAGACGAAGAAGGGTAGGAGAACGAAGAAGAAGAACATGAAGAAAAAGAAGAAGTATGGGTAGGAGAAGAAGATGAAGAAGAAGAAGAAGGGGAAGAAAAAGAGGAAGAAGAAGAAGAAAAGAAATAGAAGGAAGAAGAAGATGTGGAGGAAGTAGAACAAGAAGATGAAGAGGAAGATGCAGAAGAAAAGGAAGAAGAACAGGAAGAAGATGACAAAGATGAAAAAGAATGAGAAGTAGATGAAGAGAAAAAAGAATAAGAGGAAAAAGTAGATTAAGAAGAAGAAGAAGAAGACGAAGATGATGAACTAAAGCAGGAAAAAAAGAAGAAGAAGCATAAAAAGGAGAAGATGAAGAAGAAAAAGAAGGAAAAGAAGAAGATAAAGAAGAACAAGCAGAAGAAGGAGAAGAAGAAGAAGAAAAAAAGAGGAAGAAGATAAAGAAGAAGAAGAAGAAGAAGAAGAATAAGAAGAAGAAAAAAGAAGAGAAAGAAGAAAAAGAAGAGAAAGAAGAAGAAGAAGAAGAAGAAGAAGTAGTAGTAGAAGAAGCAGAAGAATAAGAAGAAGAAAAAGAAGTAGAAAAAGTGGGAAGATGAAGAGGAAGAATATGAGGAAGAGAAGAAAGTAGAAGAAGAAGAAGAGGAAGAAGAAGAAAAGCGAGAGGAGAAAGATGAAGAAGAAAAGGAGGAAGAAGAGGACGTATAAAATTAAGAAGGTGAAGGGGATGAAGAAGAAGAAG
>JAIUJO010000171.1:770000-782500 GCA_023846275.1 Vanilla planifolia
TTCTTCTTCTTCTTTTTCTTCTTCTTCTTCTTCCTCTTCTTCTTCTTCTTCTTCTTCATCTTTCTATCTTCTTCTTTCTTCCTTCTTCCATCTTCCATCTCCCATATCGCTAATCCCTATCCCTTAATTTCTAATCGCTAATCCATCCCTAATCTCCAATCCTTAATCTTAAATCCCTAACCTCTAATTAGTAATCTTTAATCTCAAAACTTTAATTTCTAAAAAGTAACCTTTAAACCAAATCTTTAATTTATAATCCAAAGTCCCTAATCCTTAATCTGTAATCTTTAATCTTCAATTCTTAATCAATAATCACTAATTTCACTCACTAATTCCTAATATCTATTACAAATCTTAATGCCTTTATCTCTAATACCTAATCTCTAATCTCTTAACTCTAATCCCTAATCTCTAATCCCTATTACATAAACCCTAATCCCTAATCCTAAATCTTATTCCCTAATCTCTAATTCTTAAGAATTAACCCTTTAATTCTTAATCTCTAATCTTTAATTCGTAATAATTAATCACTTCAATTGTAATTCCTAATCCGTAAACTTCAATCCTTACTCCCTAATCTCTATTACTCCCTAATCCTTACTGTTAAATCCTTAATCCTTAAACCTTAATCCCTCATACCTAACTCAAAAATACCTAATCCCTAATCCCTCCTCACTAATAATTAATCCGTATTCGATGATACTTAAACCCTATTCCTTCATTTCTTAATCTCTAATCTTTTTCCTTTTCTTCTTCTACCTCTTCTTTGTCCTCTTCTTCTTCCTCTTCTTCTTCGTCTTCTTCTCCTTCTTCCTTATCTTCGTATTCTTCTTCTTCCTCTTCACCATCATCTTCATCTTCTTCTTCTTCTTCTTCTTCTTTCTCTTCTTCTTCTTCTTCTTCTTCTTCCTCTTCTTCTTCTTCTTCTTCATCTTCCTCTAATTCTTCTTTAGCTTCTTCTAGATTTTCTTCTGTTATGTCTTCTTCTTCCACCTCTTCTTCTTCTTCCTCTTCTTCTTCTTTCTCTTTTTCTTCTTATTCTTCGTCTTCTTCCTCATCTTCTTCCTCTTCCTTTACTTGTTCTTCTTCTTCTTCTTCTTTTTCTTCTTCTCCTTCTTCTTCTTCCTCTTCTAGATCTTCTTCTTATTCTTCTTCTTCTTCTTCTTCTTCTTCTTTTTCTTCCTCTCTTCTTCGCATTCCTTATCTTTTTCTTCATCTTCCTCTTCTTCTTCTTCCTCTTCTTCTTGTTCTTTTTCCTCTTTTTCTTCTTCGTCTTCTTCCTTATTTTCTTCTTCTTCTTCTTCTTCTTCTTCTTCTTCTTCCTCTTCTTCTTCATCTTCCACTTCTTCTTCTTCTTTTTCTTCTTATACTTCATCTACTTGTTCTACTTCATCTTCTTCTTTGCTAATCCTGCATCCCAAATGCCAAATCCCTTATCTTAAATCTATAATCCCTAATCATAAATCTTTAAATCGAAATCCTTAATCCTTATTCTTTAAGACCTTATCCCTTAATCTTTAAATCTTAATCACTAATCCATAACCTTTAATCCCTTATCTTGAATCTCTAATCCACAATCTCTAATGTCTAATACGAAGCCCCTAACCCATAATCTTGAATGCATAATGCCTTATACTTAGTTCTTAACTCCTTCGTGCCGAATCCCTTGCCTTAATCACTAATCCCTAATTCATAATCCTGAATTCCTAATCATTAATGTCTAATACCTAATCTCTAATACTTAACACTTAATTCTTTTCTTCTTCTACTTCCTCCTCCTTAGCTAATTCCTCTTCTTCTTCTTCTTCCTATTCTTCCTCTACTTCTTCTTCTCGTCCTCCTTCTTCATCTTCTAATTCTTCTTTTTCTTCTTCTTTTTCTTCTTCTTTTTCTTCTTATTTTTCTTTTTCTTCTTCTTCTTCTTTCACTTGTTCCCCATCTTCCACTTCTCCTTCCTCTTCTTCTTCTTTGTCCTCATCTTGTTCTAGTTCATCTTCTTCTTCTTCTACTTCTTCTTCTTTCCCTTCCACTTCTTCTTCTTCATCTTCTTCTTTTTCTTCTTCTTCTTCTTCTTCCTCTTCTTCTTGTTCTTTGTCGTCATCTTCTTCTTCTTCGTCTTCTACTTCTTCTTCTTCTTTTTCTACTTCCCCTCCTCCTTCTTCTTCTTCCTCTTCTTCTCTCCCTTTTTCCTCTACTTGTTCTTCCTCTTCTTCTTCCCCTTATTCTCCTAATTCTTCTCATTCTTCTTCTTCTTCTTCTTCTTATTCTTCTTTTTCTTGTTCTTCCTCATCATCGTCATCATCTTCTTCTTCTTCTTCTTCTTCATCCTCTTCTACCTCTTCTTCTCTTCCTCCTCCTCATCCCTCTTCTTCTTCTTCTTCTTCTTCTTCCTCTTCTTCTTTTCTTCATCTTCTTTCCCTTTTTCCTCTTCTTATTCTTCTTGTCCTTTTACTTCCTCTTCTTCTTCCTTTTATTCTTCTTCTTCTTCATCTTCCTCTTCTTCTTTTCTTCCTCCTCATCTTCTTCTTCTTCTCCGTCCTCTTCTCTTCATCTTCCTCTTCTTCTTCTTCCTCTTCTTCTTCTTCCCCTTCTCCTTCTTCTTCTTCTTCTTCTTCCTCCTCTTCTTCCTCTACTTCTTCTTCTTGAACTTCTTCTACTTGTTCTTATTCTTTATCGCCTTCTTTTTTCTTCTTTTTCTTCATTTTCTTCTTACTCTTGTTCCTCTTCTTCCTCTTCTTCTTCTTCATATTCTACTTTTTCTTCTTCCTGTTCAGTTTCTTCCTCTTCTTCTTCTTCTTCTTCTTCCTATTCTTATTCTTATTCCTCTTCTCCTTCTACCCCTTCTTGTTCTTCTTCTTCTTCTTCTCCTTCTTCATCATCATCATCTTCTTCTTCTTCTTCTTCTTCTTCTACATCTTCTTCTTCTACTTCTTCTTCTTCTTCTAATTCTCTTTCTTTTTCTGTTTCTTCTCCTTCTCCTTCTTCTTCTTCTTCTTTTTCTTCCTCTTCCTCTTCCTCTTCTACTTCTTCTCCTTTGTCCTTTTCTTCTTACTCTTCTTCTTCTTCGACTTCCCTTCTTTTACCTGTACTTATTCTTCTTCTAGTACTTCTATTTCTTCTTCTTCTACTACTTCTTTTTCTTCCTCTTAATCTACTTCTTCTTCTTCTTATTCATCTTCTTGTTCCTATTCTACCTATTATTCCTCTTTTAATTCTTCTTCATCTTCTTCTAGTTCTTCTTCTTCCTCTTGTTTTTCTACTTCTTCTCTTTCTTTTCTTCTTCTTCTTCTTCTTCTTCTTCTTCTCGTTCTTCTTCTTCTTCTTCTTCTTCTTCTACTCCTACTTCTTCTTCTTCTTCTTCTACTTCTTCTCCTTCTCCTTCTTCCTCTTCTTCTTCTTCTACTACTTCCTATTCTTCTTCTTCTTCATCTTCTTCTTCCTCCTCTACTTCTTCCTTTTCCTGAACTTCTTCTTCTTATTCGACTACTTCTTCTTCTTCTCCTTCTTCTTCTTCTTTTATTTCTTTTTCTTCTTCCTCTTCCACCTCATTACTCTTCTTTCTATTTTTCTTCTTCGACTTCTTCTTCTTTTTCCTTTTCATCTTCTTCCTCTTCTTCGTCTTCTTCTTTTTCCTATTCTCTTTTTTCTTCCTCTTCTTCTTCTTCTTCTTCCTCCTCTTTTTCTTCTTCTTCTTCTCCTTCTTCTTCTCCTTCTTCTTCTTCTACTAGTTCTTCTTCTCCTTCTACCTCTTCTTCTTCTTCTTTTTCTACTTCTTCCTGTTCTCCTTCTTCTTCTTCTTCATCTTCTTCTTCTTTCACTTTTTCTTCTTCTTCGCCTTCTTCTTGCTCTTCTTCTTCTTATTATTCATCATCTTCTTGCTCTTCTACTTCTACTTATCTTATTGTTCCTTTTCTTCTTCCATCTCTTCTTCTTCTTCATCTTCTCCTTCTTCTTCTTCTTTTTCTGATTCTTCTTCTTTTTCTTCTTAATCTAATTCTATTTCTTTTTTTCTTCTTTTTCTTCTACTCCTTATTTATCTTCTTCTTCCCCTTCCACTTCTTCTTCTTCTTCTTCTTAATCTTTTTTTACTACTACTTTCTCTACTTCATCTTCTTCTTCTTCTTCTTCTTCTTCTTCCTCTTCTTCTTCTTCCTCTTCATATTCTTTTTCTCCTTCTTCAACTACTACTTCTTTTCTTCTTCTTCTTCTAGTACTTCTTCTACTTCTTCTTCTAGTACTTCTTCTTCTACTTCTTCTTTTACTTTTTTCCAAACTTCTTTAACTTCTTCTTTTCTTACTCTACTTCTCCTCCTTCTACTTCTACTAGTTCTACTTCTCCTTCTTCTTCTACTACAACTTCTTCTTATTCTTCGTCATCTTAATCTTCTTCTTCTTATTCATATTCATCTTCTTCTTTCTCAACCAATTCTTCTACATCTTCTTCTTCTTGTTTTCACGCTTCGTCATGTCTTCCTACTTCTTTCTTTCTTCTTCTTCTTCTTCTTCTTCTCCTAGTTCTTCATCTTCTTCTTCTTCTTCCTCTACTTCTTCTTCTTCATCATCTTCTTCTACTTCTACTTCTTCCTCTTCTTCATCTTCTTCACCATCTTCTTCAACTTCTTGTCTACCTTTTTCTTCTTTTTCCCCTTCTTCTTCTTCTTCTTCTTCTTCTTCTTGATCTTCTTCAACTTCTTATGCAACTTCTTCTTTTTCTTCCTCTTCTTCTCCTTCTTCTTCCTCTTAAACATCTTCCCCTTCTTCTTCTTCTTCTTCTTCTTTTTCCTATTCTTCTTCTACTTCCTCTTCTGCTTCTTTTTCTTCTTCTTCTTCTTCTTCTTCTTCTTCTTCTTTTGCTGTTGTTCCTTCTTCTTCTTCTTCTTTTTCTACTACTTCTTCTTCTTCCACTTCCTCCTCTTCTTCCTCTTCTTCTTCTTCCTCTTCTTCTTCTTCCTCCTCCTCTTCTTCTACTTCTTCCTCTACTTCTTCTACTTCTTCTCCTTCTTCTACTTCTACTTCACCTTCTTCTCCTTCTTCTTCTTCTTCTTCTTCTTCTTCTTCCACTTTTCCTCCTCCTCTTCTTCTTTGTCTTTCTTTTCTTCGTCATCTTCTCATCAGTTATCTTCTTGTTCTATTTCTAATTCTACTTTTTCTTCTGCTACTACTAGCCTATTCTACTTCTTCTTGCTTTTCTTCTTCCCCTTCTTCTTCTTCCTCTTGTTCTCTTTCTTCTTCTTCCTCCTCTTCTTTTTGTTCTTTTCCCTCTTATCTTTCTTTCTCTACTTCTTTTTATTCCACCTCTTGTTCCTCATCTTTCTCTTCTTCTTGATCCTCTATTTCCTTTTCCTCTTCTTGCTTCTACTTCTTCTTCCTCCTATTCTTCATCTTTTTCTTCACCCTATTCTTCTTCCTTTAATTCCTTTTCCCCTTCTTCTTCCCTTCTTCTTCTTCTACTTCTTCTTCCACTTTGTCCCCATCTTTTTTGGATTCTTCTACTTCTTCTTCTTTTCCTTCTTTTTCGTCTTCTTCTTCCTCTTCTTCTTCTTATTCTACTTCTTCTTCTTCTTATTCTTTTTGTCTCCTTCTTCTTCTTCTTCCTCTTCTAATTCTTCTACTTCATCATCTTCTTATTCTTCTACTTCTTCTACCTGAAATCCTTCTCCTTCTTCGTCTTCTTGTTCTTCTTCTACTTTTTCTTCTACTACTTCCTCTTATACTTCTTATTCTTCTTATTCTCCTACTTCTTCCACTTGCTCTTCTTCTTCTTCAACTACTTCTTCTTGTCCTTCTTCTTCTTCCTCTTTTTCTTCTTAATATTATTATTTTATTCTTCTTCTTCTTCTTCTTCCTCTTTCTCTTCTACTTCTTCTTCTTCTAGTTCTTCTTCTCCTTCTTCTACTACTGCTTCTTCTTCTTCTTTTTATTCTTCTTCTTTTTCTTCTTCCTCTTCTTCCTTATCTTCTTCTACTTCTTCCTCCTCTTTTACTTCTTCTACTTCTTCTTCTTCTCCTTCTTCTTCTTCACCGACATCTTCTTCTTCTCAATCTTCATCTTTTTTTCTTCTTTTCCTTCTTTTCATCTTCTTCTTTATCTTCTTCCTCCTCCACTTCTTCTTCTTCTTCTTCTTCTTCTTCCACTTCTTCTTCTTATTCTTCTACTTCAATTACAACTACTTCTTTTTCTTCTTCTTATTCTTCTTTTACTTTCTCCTCCTCCTCCTTGTCTTCTTCTTCTTCATCATCTTCTTCTTCTTTTTCCACTTCTTCTTCACCATCATCTTCTTCTTCATCGTCATCTTCTTCTTCTTCTTCTTCTTTTGCTTCTCCTTCTTCTGCGTCATCTTCTTCTTCTTCTTCTTCTTCTGCTTCTTCATCTACTACTACTACTTCTTCTACATCTTCTTCTTCTTCTACTACTGCTACTACTACTTCTTACTTTTCTTCTTCTTGTTGTTGTTTTTCTTATTCTACTTCTCCTTCTTCTTCTTCTTTTAATTATTCTTAACCACCATCTTCAACTTCTTCTACTTCTTCTTTTTCTTCTCCTTCATCATTTTCTTCTTCTTCTTCAAATCTTCTTCTTCTATTTCTCTTTCTTCTTTTTCTTCATCTTCTTCATCTTCTTATTCTTCTCCTTCTTTCTTTCTTTTCATCTTCTTATTCTTCTTCTTCATCTTTCTCTTCTTATTCTTCTTCTTCTTCTTGTTCTTCCACTTCTTCATTTTCTTCTTCTTCTTCTACTTCTACTTCTACTTCTACTTCCTCTTCTTCTTCTTCTTCTTTCACCTCCCCTTCTTTTTCTTTTTCTTCCTATTTTTCCTCTTCTTGAACTTCTTCTTCTTCTAATTATACTATTCCTCTTCTTCTTCTTCTTCTTTTTCTTCTTCTTCTTCTTCTTCTTCTTCTTCTTCTTCTTTGCCTTCTTCTTCTTCCTCTTCTTGTTCAATTTCATCACCTTCTTCTTCATCTTCTGCTTCTTCTTTTTCTTCTTCTTCATCATCTTCTTCTTCTTCTACTTCTTGTTCTTCTTCTTCTCCTTCTTCCTCTTCTTCTCTTCTTCTTCTTCTTTTTCTTCTTCTTCTACTACTTCTACTTCTTCTACATGTTCCTCTACTTCTTCTACTTCTCCTTCTTCAACTTCTACTTCACCTTCTTCTCCTTCACCTTCTTCTTCTTCTTATTCTTCTTCTTTTTCTTCTTCTCCATTTTTCCTTCTTCTTCCTCCTCCTCCTCTTCTTCTTCTTCGTCTTCCTTTTCTTCTTCTTCATCTTCTCGTCCATTTTCTTCTTCTTCTACTTCTGCTTCTACTTCTTCGTCTTCTATTACTACTACTACTTCTTCTACTGCCACTTCTCTTTCTTCTTCTTCTTCCTCTTCCACTTCTTCTTCTTCTTCTACCTGTTCTTCTTCTTCTTGCTTTTCTTCTACTTCCCCTTCTTATTCTTCTTCCTCTTCTTCTTTTTCTTTTTCTTCATCTTGCTTTTCTTCTTCTTCTTGTCATTGTTCTTTGTCTTCTTCTTCTTCTTCTTGTTCTACTTCCTATTCTTTTTCCTCTTTTCCATCTTATTCTTTTTCTACTACTTCCTCTTCTACTTCTTCCTCTTCCTCTTCTTCTTCTTCTTGCAAATCTTTTTCCTCATATTATTATATCGGTATTATTATTCTGTCTCTTCCTCTTCTTCTCCTACTTCTTTTTCTTCTCCTTCTTCTTCTTTTTATTTTACTTTTTCAACTTCTTTTACTTCTTCTTCTTCGCATTCTTCTTCATCATCTTCTTCTTCATCTTCTCTTCTTCTATTTCTTCTTCTTCTTCCTCTTCCACTTCTCCTTCTTCCTCCATATCTCCTTCTTCCTTCTCTTCTTTTTCTTCTTCTACTTCTTCTTCTGCTTCTTCTTCTTCTCTGTCTTGCTCTTCTTCTCCTTGATCTTCTTGTTCTTCTTCTTCTTCTTGTACTTCTTCATCTCTTTCTTCTTCTTCTTATTCTTCTTCTTCATCTTTTTCTTCGTCTTCTTCTTCATCTTCTTCTTTGCCTTGCTCTTTTCTTCTACTTCTTCTTCTTCTTATTCCCCTTCTCCTTCTTCTTACACTTCTTCTTCGTCCTCTTCTACTTCTTCCTCCACTTCTCCTTCTTCCTCTTCTTCTTCTCATTCTTCCTCTTTTCCATCTTTTTTTTTTCTTTTTCTCTTCTTCTTCTACTTCTTCTTCTACTCCTTCCTCCCTCTCCACATCGTCCTGCCCTTCTTCTTCATATTCTTCCTCTTTTTTTTCATCATCATCGACTTCGTCTTGTTCTTCCTCTTCTTCTTCTTTTACCTCTTCTTCTTCTTCTTCCTCTTAATCCTCTACATCTTCATCGTCCTCTTCTCCTCATCTTCCTCTTCTTCTTCTTCTTCTTCTTGTTCTTTTTCTTCATCCACTTCATCTTCTTGTTCTTCTTCTGCCCCCCTGTTCTTCTTCTTCTTCTTCTTCTTGGTGTTCTTCCTCTTCTTCTTTTTATTCAACTTTTACTTCTTCATCCTCTTCTTCTTTCACTGTTTCTTTTCTGCTTCTTTCACATCTTCTTCTTATTATTAATGTTATTATTATTATTATTATTATTATTATTATTATTATTATTATTATTATTATACCTCTACTTTTTCTCTTATTCATCCTCATCTCCTTCTTCTTTTTTTCCATCTTCTTTTTCTTCTTCTTCCTCTTCCTCTTCCACTTCTTCTTTTTCTTCTTCTTCTTCTACTTTATCTCCTACTCTTCTTCTTCCTCTGCTTCTTATTATTCTTCTTCTTCTTCTTCTTCCTCTTCTTCTTACCATTTTTCTTCTTCTTCTTCTTCTTCTTCTTCTTCTTCTTTGACTTCTCCTTCCTTTTCTTCTTCTTCTTCTTCGTCTTCTTCTTCTACTTCTTCTTCTTCCCCTCCTCCTTCTTCTCCTTCTCCTTCTTCTTCTTCATTGCCTTCTTCTTCCTCTTCATCTACTTCCTCTTATCCTTTTCTTCTTCCACTTCTTCTTTTCTTCTTCATCTTCTTCTTCTTCTTCTTCCACTTCTTTTCTTCTTCTTCTTCTTCTTCTTCTTCTTCTTCTTCTTCTTCTTCTTCTTCTTTCTTCTTCTTCTTCTTTTTCTTCTTCTTCTTATTCTTCTTCTTCACCTTCTTCTTATTCTTCTTCTTCTTACTCTTCTCCTTCTTTTTCTTCTTCTTCTTATTCTTCTTTTTCTTCCTCTTCTTCCTCTTCTTCTTCCTCTTCTTCTTCTTCATTTTCTTTTTCTTCTTCTTCTTCTTCTTCATCTTCTTCTTTTTCTTCTTCCATTTCTTCTTATTCTTCTTCCTCCTTTTCTTCTTCATCTTCTTCTTCTTCATCGTCTTCCTCTTCTTCTTCTTCTTCCTCCTCTTCATCTCCTTTGTCTTCTTCTTTTGCTTTCTTTCTTTTTCCTCTTCTTCTTTTTCTTCATCTACTTCTTCTTGTTCTTTTTTTTTCTTCTTCTTCTTCGACTACTACTACTTCCTCTTGTACTTCTTCTTCTTTTCTTCATCTTCATCTTCTTCTTCTACTTCTTCTTCTTGTTATTCTATTTCTTCTTATATTCTTTTTATTCTTCTTCTTTTTCCTTTACTTGTTCTTCTTTATCTTCTACTTCTTCTTCTACTTCTTTGTTTACTTCTTTATCTTTTTCTTCTTCTTTGCTTCTTTTACTTCTTCTTCTTCCTCTTTCGTTTCTCCCTCTTCTTCCACTTTTTCCTCTTCTCCTTTTTCTTCTTCCAATTCTTCTTCTTCTTCCTCTTCTTCTTCTTCTTCTTCTTCTTCTCCTTCTTCTTCTTTTGCTCTTTTTCTTCCTCTTGTTCTTCTTTGTTTTCTTCTTATTCTTCTTCCACTTCTTCTACTTCTCTGTCCTCATCTTCTTTTTCTTCTTCTTCTCCTTCATCATTTTTTCTTTTTGTTCTTCTTACTCTTCTTCTTCTTCTTCTCTATCTTCTTCTTCTTCTACTTCTTCTTCTTCTCCACCTTCTTCATCTCCTACTTCTAATTCTTCTACTTCTTCTTATTTTTCTTTTTCATCTTCTTTTTTTTCTTCTTCTTCTACTATTACTACTTCTTCTTCTTCTTGTTTTTCTTTGGCTTCTTCACCATCTTCTTCTTCTTCTTCTTCTTACTTCTCTCCTTCTACTTCTTCCACTTCTTATCTTTCTTCTTCTCCTTCCTTATCTTCTTCTTTTTCTTCTTCTTTTTCTTCTTCTTTTTCTTCTTGTTGTTCTTCCTCTTCTTCTTCTTCTTCGTCTTCTTCTTCATCATCATCATCTTCCTCTTCTTCTTATTCTTCTTCTACTTCTTCTTTTTCTTCTTCTATTTTTTCGTTTTTCTTCTTCTTCTTCTTCTACTACTTCTTCCTCTTCTTTTTCTTCTTCTTCTTCTTGTTTTACTACTTCCTCTTCAACTTCTTCTTTTCTTCTTCTTCTTCTACTACATCTTCTTATTCTTCTTCTACTTTTTCTTCTTCTTCTTCTTCATCATCATCTTCATCTTCCCTTTCTTTTTCTTCTTCTTCTTCTTGTCCTTTTCCTTCTTTGTCCTTCTCTTCATCATCTCCATCTTCTTCATCTCTTCTTTTACATATTCTTTGTCTTCTTCCACTTCTCCCTCTTCTACTATATCTTCATTTTCCTCCTATTCTTTTTCTTCTTCCACATCTTCTTTCTCTTCTTCTTCCCCTTCTTCTTCCCCTTCTTCTTGTTCTTCCACATCTTCTTCTTCTTCTTTCTCTTCTTCCTCCTCTTCTTCCTGTCGTTCTTCTTCTTCCTCTTCTACTTCTTTTTCTTCTTTTTCTTCATCTTCTTCTTCTTCTTCTTCTTTCTCTTGTTTCTCTTCTTCTTCTTCTTCACCTACCTTTTCTTTTACTTCTTCTTCCTCTTCTTATACTTCTACTTCTTTGTCTCCTTCTTCATCTACTTCTTTGTCTTCTTCTCTTCTTCTACTTCTTGTTCTTTTTCTTCTTTCTCCTCATCTTTTTTTTCTTCTTCTTTCTCGTCTTTTTGAACTTCTTTGTCTTCTTCTTCTTCTCTCTCTTCTTCTACTTCCTCTTCATCATCTTCTTTATCTTGTTCTTATTCTTCTTCTTCTCCAACTTCTTTCTCTTCTTGTTCTTATTCTTCTGCTTTTTCCTCTTCTTTTTCTTCCTCTTCCACTTCTTCTGCTTCTTCTTTATATCCTACTCCTTCTTCTCCTTCTTGTTCTTCTCCTTCTTCTACTTGTTCTTGTTCATCATCATCATCATCTTCTTCTTCTTCTTCTTCTTCTTCCACTTCTTCTACTTGTTCTTCTTCCACTTCTTTTCTTCTTCTTCATCTTCTTCTTCTTCTTCTTCTTCATCTTCTTTGTCATCCTCTTCTTCTTCCATTTCTTCTTCTTCTTCATCATCTTCTTCTTATTCTCCTTCTTTTTCTTCTTCTTTTACTTCTTCTACTTGTTCTACTTCATCTTCTTCTTTGCTAATCCTGCATCCCAAATGTCAAAACCCTAATCTCAAATCTATAATCCCTAATCATAAATCTTTAAATCGAAATCCTTAATGCTTATTCTTTAAGACCTTATCCCTTAATCTTTAAATCTTAATCACTAATCCATAACAATTAATCCCTTATCTTGAATCTCTAATCCATAATCTCTAATGTCTAATACGAAGCCCATAACCCATAATCTTGAATGCATAATGCCTTATACTTAGTTCTTAACTCCTTCGTGCCGAATCCCTAGCCTTAATCAGTAATCCCTAATTCATAATTCTGAATTCCTAATCATTAATCTATAATACCTAATCTCTAATCCTTAACACTTAATCCCTAATACCCAATGTCTAATCTTATTCTTCTTCGTTTTTCTCTTCTTGTCATTCTTCTTCTTCTTCTTCCTTTACTTTTTCTTCTTCTTCTTCTTCTAGATCTTCTATCTGATCTGCTTCTATTAATTCTACTATTTCTTCATATTCTTCTTCTTCTTCTTCTTCTTCTTATTTTTCTTGCTTTTCTTTATCCTCTTCTTCTACTTCCTCTCATTCCCCTTCTTCGTCTTCTTCAACTTTCTTTTCTTCTTCTACTTCCTCCTCCTTAGCTAATTCCTCTTCTTCTTCTTCTTCTTCCTATTATTATTATTATTCTTCTTCTTCTTCCTATTATTCTTCTTCTTCTTCTTCTAGTCCTCCTCCTTCATCTTCTTCTTCTAATTCTTCTTTTTTTCTTCTTTTTCGTCTACTTTTCTTCTTATTTTTCTATTTCTTCTTCTTCTTCTTTCACTTGTTCCCCATCTTCTGCTTCTCCTTCCTCTTCTTCTTCTTCATCCTCATCTTGTTCTAGTTCACATTCTTCTTCTTCTACTTCTTCTTCTACTTCTTCTTCTTCCTATTCCACTTCTTCTTCTTCATCTTCTTCTTCTTCTTCTTCTTCCTCTTCTTCTTGTTCTTCCTCGTCATCTTCTTCTTCTTCGTCTTCTACTTCTTCTTTTTCTCCTTCCCCTC
>JAIUJO010000171.1:790000-820000 GCA_023846275.1 Vanilla planifolia
CTTCTTCTTCATCTTCTTCTTTCCTTCTTCTTCTTCTACTTCTTCTCCTTCTTCTACTTCTTCTTATTCTTATTCTTCTTCTTCTTCTCCTTCTTCGTCTACTACAACTTCTTCTACTTCTTCTTCATCATCTTCTTCTTCTTCTACTTCTTCTTCTTGTAATTCTACTCCATCTTCTTCTTGTTCTTCTACTTTTTCTACTACTACTTCTTCTACTTCTTATTCTACTTCTTCCTCTACTTCTTCCACTTTTTCTTTTGATTCTTCTTCTACTACTTCTTCTTCTTATCCTTCTTCTTCTTCTTCTTCTTATTCTACTTCTTCTTCTTCTTCTTCCTCTTCCTCTTCCTCTTCTACTTTTTCTTCTTCTTTTTCTTCTTCGTCTTCTTTTTCTTCTTCTCTTCTACTACTACTACTTCTTCTTCCACTTTTCTTTGCCTTCTTCTTCTTTTTTTTCCTCTTCTTCCTCCTCTTCTACTTCTTCTTCTACTTCTTCCTCTTCGTATTCTCCTTCTTCTTCTTCTCCATCTTCTTCTTCTTCTTCTTCTTCTTCTTCTTCTTCTTCTTCTTCTTCTTCTTTACATCTTCTTCTTATTCTTTTTCTTCCTCCTCTTCTTCATCTTCTTCCTCTTCTTCTTCTTCTTCTACTACTTTTACTTCTTCTTCTCCTACTTCTTCTTCTTCCTCCTCCTCCTCCTCCTCCTTCCCTTCTTCTTCTTCTTCTTCATCATCATCTACTTCTTCTTCTTCCTCTTCTTCTTCTTCATCATCTTCTCCTTATTTTTCATCTTATTCACTTTCTACTTCTTCATCTTTTTCTTCTTCTTCTTCTTCTTCTTCTTCTTCTTCTTCTACATAATATTCTTCTTCTTCTTTTTCTTCTTCTTCTTCTACTTCTTCCACTTCTTCTTCATCCTCTTCTTCTTCTCCTTCAACTTCCTCTTTTTCTTCTTCCACCTCATCTTCTTGTTTGCCCTCTTCCACTCATCCTCCTCTTCTACTTCTTCTTTTTCTTCTTCCTCTTCCTCTTCATCATCTTCTTCTTTTATTTCGTTTTCTTCTTCTTCTTCTTCCTCTTCTTTTTTTCCTTCTTCTTATTCTTATTCTTCTTCTTCCTCATCTTCCTCTTCTTCTTCTGGTTCTTCTTCTTCTTCTTCTTCTAATTGTTCATCTTCCTCTTCTTCTTCTTCTTCTTCTTCTTCCTCTTCTTCTTCTTCTTCTTTTTCTTCTTCTTCTTCCTCTTCTTCTTCCTCTTCCTCATCATCTTCTTCTTCTTCTACTTCTTCTTCTTCTTCTACATGTTATTGTCTTCTTCCTTTTCTTCTCATCAATTTTTTCTTCTTCTTTCTCTTCTTGTTCTTCTTATTTCTCTTTTTCATCATCATCTTCTTCTTCTTCTTCTTCTTCACCTTCTCCTTCATGCTCCTCTTCTTGTTCTTCATCATCTTCTCCTTCTTCTTCTCCTTTTTCTCTTTCTTCTTCTTCATCATCTTCTTCTTCTTCTTCTTCTTTTTTAACATCACATCGTTCTTCTTCATCATCATCATCTTCTTCTTCTTGTTCACTTCTTGTTCTTTTTCTTCTTCTTCTTGTTCTACTCCTTTTTCTTCGTCTTCCTTCTCTTTTTCTTCATCCTCTTATCCATCTTCTTCTTCTACTTCTTTTTCTTCTTCTTCTTCTTCTTCTTTTACTACTTATTCTTCAACTTCTTCTACTACTTCATCATCTTCTTCTTCTTCTTTAACCCATAATCCCTAATGTCTATTCCCTAATCCTTAATCTCTAATCATTACGACGTAATCCTTTAATCTCTTATCCATAATTTCTAATATTTAATCCCGTATTCTGAATTGCAAATCATTAATCTCGAATTCAAAATCCCAAAGCCCTAATCCCTAATCTTTTTTCCCTAATCCGTAGTCCTTAATCACTTTATCCCTAATCCATAATCATTAATCATTAATCCCTAATCCCTTAATTCGTAGTCCCTAATCCCGAAGCCCTTGTCGTATACACTAATCTTTAATTAATAATTCCAAATCCTTAATCTTTAATAAATAATCACTAATACTTAATACTTAATTTTTAATCCTTAATCCCTACCTTCTTAATCCTTAATCTCCAATCCCTAAAACCTAATCCTAATCCCTCAGCCCAACCTCCCTAATCCATAATTTGTCTTCTCCCTCTTCTTCTTCTTCTTCTTCTTCCACTTCTTCTTTCCTCTTCTTCTCTCCCTTCTTCCACTTTTTCATCTTCCACTTCTTCTTTTTCTTATTCCTCTTCTTCTTCTTCTTCATCCTCTTCTTCTTCTTCATCCTCTTCTTCTTCTCCTTCTATATCCTCATTTCTTCTTCCACCTCATCTTCTTCTTTTTCTTTGCCCTCTTCCCCTCATCCTCCTCTTCTTTTTCTTTTTATTCTTCCTCTTCCTCTTCTTCTTCTTCTATTTCATCTTCTTCTTCTTCTTCTTCTTCCTCTTCCTATTCTTCTTCTTCTTCTTTTTATTCTTCTTCTTCCACATCTTCTTCTTCTTCTTCTTCTTCTTCTTCTTCTTCCTATTCTTCATCTCCTCTTCTTCTTGTTGTTCTAGTTCTTCTTCTTCTTCCCAGTCTTCTTCTTCTTCTTCTACTTCTTCTTCTTTCTCTTCTTCTTTTTATTCTTCTTCCTCCTTTTCTTCTTCCTCTTCTTCATCTTCTTCTTCTTCTTCTTCTTTCTGTTCTTCATCATCATCTTCTTCTTCTTCTTCTTCTTCTTCTCCTCCTTCTTCTACATCTTTTTCTTCTTCTTTTCTTATTATTATTATTATTATTATTATTATTATTATTATTATTTATCTTCAACTTCCTCTTCTTTTTCTTCTTCTTCCTTTTCTTCTGCTTCTTCTTCTTCTTCTTTTACTTTTTTCTTCTTCTACTTTTTCTCCTTCTTCTTCTTCTTCTTTTTCTTCTCCTTCTTCATCTTCGTCTTCTTCTTCATTGTCTTTTTGTTCTTCTTCTTCTAATACTACTTCTTCTTCTTCTTTTTCAAGTATTACTACTACTACTACAATAACTACTACTACTACTTCTTGTTCTACTTCTTCTTTTCCTTCTTTTCTTCTTCTTCATAGCCATCTTCTTCGTCTTCTTCATTTCTTCTTCTTCTTCTTGTTCTTCTTTTTCTCCTCCTTCATTTTTTCTTCCTATTCTTCTTCTTCTTCTTCTTCTTCTCTTACATGATCAACTTCTTCTTCTTCTCTTCTTCTTCTTCTTCTTTCTTCTTCTTCTTTTTCTACACCTTCTACTTAATTTTCTTCTTCTTCTTCTTCTCTTCTTCTTTTTGTTCCCCTTCTCCTTCTTCAACTTCTTTCTCCTCTTCTTCTTTCTCTAACTTCTTCTTTTCATATTTTCTTCCTCTCAACTTTTTCATCTTCTTCTTCATCTTTAACTTCTCCTCCATCTTCAACTTCTTCTTTTATTAATATTCTACTTTCTCTTTGCTTTCTTCTTCTTCTTCTACTTCTTCTTCTCCTTCTTCTTCTTCTTCTTCTTCTTCTTCTTCTTCTTCTACTTCCTCTTCTTCTTCTTCTTCTTCTTTCACTTCTACATCTTCTTTTTCTTCTTCATCTTCTGTCTTTTTTTCCTCATAATCTTCTTCGTCTTATTCTTCATCATCTTCTTCTACTTCTTCATATTCTTCCTCTTCTTCCTCTTCTGCTTCTTCTTCTTCCTACTTCTTTTTCTACTTCTACATCTTTTTTTTCTTCTTTCTCTTCTGCCTCCCTAATCCCTATTCTTCTTCTTCCTCTTCTTTTTCTTCTTCTTCTCCTTTTTTTGCTTCTTCTTCTTCTTATTCTTATTCTTCTTCTACTTCTTCTACTTCTACAACTACTTCTACTTCATGTTCTACTTCTTTTAGTTCTTCTACTACATTTTCTTCATCTTCTCCTTCTTCTACTTCTACTTCATCTCCTTCTCCTTCTTGTTCTTGTTCTTCTTCTTCTTCTTCTTCTTTTTCTACTACTTCTTCTTCTTCTTGTTCTTCTGCTGCTACTATATTCTGGTTCTTCTGGTTCTTCTTCTTCTTCTTCTTCATTGTCTCCTTCCCCATCTGATTCTTCTTCTTCATCCTCTTCTACTTTTTCTTCTTCATATTATTTTCTTCTTCTTCTTCTTCAACTTCTTCTTCTTCTTTTTCTTCTTCTTCTTCTTCTTCTTCTTTTTGTCCTCCTCTTCTTCTTATTCTTCTTCCTCCTTATCTTCTTCTTCTTTCTTTCTTCTTCGACTTCTTTTCTTAATCTACTTATTTTTTTTCTTCTTCTTCTTGTTCTTCTTCCTCCTATTGCTCCTATTCTTCTTCCACTTCTTCCTCTTCTTCTTCTTTCTCTACTTCATCCTCTTCTTCCTCTTTAAATTCTTTTTCTTCATCTTCTTCTTCCTCATCCTCCTCTTCTTCTTCCTCATCCTCTTCTTCTTCTTCTTCTTCTTCTTCTTCTTCTTCCTCTTCCTCCTTTTCTTCTTCCTCTTCTTCTTCTTCTTCTTCCTCTTCTGCCTCATCTTCCACATTTTCCTGTTCTTCTTCTTTCTCTTCTTCTTACTCTTATTCTTACTCTTTTTTCACTTTTTTTTTCTTCTTCTTCTTCTTCTTCTTCTTTTTCTTCTTCTTCTTTTTCTTTATCCTATTCCTCTTCTTCTTCATCATCACCATCTACTTCTTCTTCTTCTTCTTCTTCCACTCCTCTTTCTTTCTCTTCTTCTTCCACTTCTTCTTCTTCTTCTTCTACTTCTTCTTCTTCTTCTTCTACATCCCCTTCTTTGTCTTCTTCTTCTTCTCCTTCTTCTTCTTCCCCTTCTTGTTCTTCTTTTCCATCTTCTTCTTCTTCCTCTTCTTTTTCTTCTTCTTCTTCTTCTCCTTCTTCTTTCGCTTCTTCGTCTTCTTTTTCTTCTTCTTCTTTGGTTTCCTCTTCTTCTTCTTCTTCTTCTTCTCCTTCTTCCTCTTCTTCTTCTTCTTCTTCTTCATTTTCTCCTTCCCCCTCTAATTCTTGTTCTTCTTCTCCTTCTCCCTCTTCATCTTCTTCTTCTTCTTCTTCTTCTTCTTCTTCCTTTTCTTCTTCCTCTTCTTCTTTCTCTTATTCTACTTTTTCCTCTTCTTCTTCCTATACTTCTTCTTCTCCTTCTCCTTCATCATCATCATCTTCTTCTTCTTCTTCATCATCATCTTTTTCTCCTTCTATTTCTTCTTCTTTTTTTCTCCTCTTGTTCTTATTCTTCCTCTTCTTCTCTTGTTCTTCATCATCACCATTTTCTTCTTTTTGTTCTTCTTCTTCTACTACTTCTTGTTCTTCCTTTACTTCTTTCTTAATCCCAAATCTCTAATCTGTAATACTTAATCCCTAATCTTTAATCCTTAATCCTCAATCTTTATCCTTAATACATGTTCTCCAATCCCTCCCTAATTCCTAATCCTTAAATCATAATTCCTAAAACCTAATCCTTAATAACAAATCTCTAATCCTGAATCCCTAATAAGAAATACCTAATCCCTAATACTTTATCCCTAATGCTTAATCCATAATCCCTCTATCCATGTTCTCTAATCCCTAATACCTAATCCCTAAAACTTAATCCTTAATCCCAAATCCCTAATCTATAATCTCTTATCCTTAAACCCCAATCTTAATTATAATTTCTAAATCTCGAATCCTTAATCTCTAATCTCTAATCCTTAAACTCTAACAAATAATCGCTAATCTTTAATCATTACTCGCTAATCCCTATTCCTTAATCCATAATCTGTAGTAATTAATCCCTTAATCCTAAATCTCTAATCATTAATCCCTTCATCTCTAACCTATTATTCTAAATCCTTATTCCTTAAACCTTAATCCATTTTACTTATACCTGAAGCCCAACTCTTTAATCCATAATCCTTAATCTTTAAACCCTAACTCATTACTACAAATCCATAATCCCTAATCCTTAATCTTTAATCCTTAATCTTTAATCCCTAATCCTTAATCCCAAAATTATAATCCCTAATCTTTCTTTTCTTAATCCCTAACCTTAATCCCTAATCTCTAATCCCTAATCCTTCTATTCATCCTCTTCATCTTATTCTCCAACTACTTCTTTCTCTTCTTCTTTTACTTCTTCTTCTTCTTCTTCTTCTTCTCCCTTATTTTCTTCTTCTTCTTCCCCTTCTTCCTTATCTTGCTCTTCTTCTTCTTCTTCTTCTTCTTCATCATCTTCCTCTTCTTCTTCTTCTTCTACTTCTTTTTCTTCTTCTTCTTCTTCTTCTTCTTCTTCCTGTACTCCTTCTCCTTCTTCTTCTTCTTTTTCTTCCTACTCTTCTTCTTCCTCTTATCTTCTTCTTCTCCTTCTTCTTTTCTTGTTCTTCTTCTTCCTTTTCTTCTTCATCATCATCATCATCTTCTTCTTCTTCTTCTTCTTCTTTTTCCTCTTCATCATCATCATCGTCATCTTCATCTTCTTCTTCTTCTCCTTCTTCTCCTTCCTTATCTTCTTCATAATCATTAATACATCTCTAATCTATAATCTTTAATACTTAATCCGTAATCTCTAATCCTGAGTCCTTAATACTTATAAATATTCCTTATACCCTTCTTCCAACTCCCTAATCCCTAGACTTTAATCTCTAATTGCTAATCCATAATCCCTATCATGAATCCCTAATCTTGAATCCCTAATCCCTAATCCCTCCCTCCCTTTTCCCAAATACCTAATCCATCTCTTCTTCCTTTTACTCTTCTACTTCTTATTCTTCTTCATCCTCTTTGTCTTCTTCTTCCTCATCTTCTTCTTCTTCTTCTTCCTCTTCTTCCTCATCTTCCTTGTCATCTTCTTCTTCTTCCACTTCTTCATCTTCTTCTTCTTTTTCTTCATTCTCTTCTTCTTCTTCTTCTTCTTCCTCCCCTTCATCATCTTCTTCTTCTTCTTGTTCTTCTGCTTTTGCTTCTACTTCTTCCCTTTCTTCTTCTTCTTTTCTTCCTTTTTCCTTTTCTTCTTCTTTCTCTTCTTCTTCTTCTTCTTCTTCTTCCTCCTCTTCTTCTTCCTCTTCTTCTTCTTCTTCTTCTTCTTCTTCTTCTCTCTCTCTTCCTCTTCTTCTTCATCATCTTCTTCTTCCTCCTCTTTTTATTATTATTATTATTATTATTATTATTATTTGCCTTCTTCTTCTTCTTCTACTTCTTCTGCTTCTTTTTCCTCTTCTTCATCTTCTTCTTCTTCCCTTTCTACGTCTTCTTTTACTTTCACTTCTATTTCTTCTACTGCATCTTCTTCTTTTCCTTCTCCTTCTCCTTCTTCTTCTTCTTCTATTTCTTCTTGTTCTTCATCTTCTTCTTTTTCTTCATCTTTTCTTCTTCTTTTGTTCATATTCTTCTTCTTCTTCTTCATCTTCTTCTTCTTCATCTTCTTCTTCCTCTTCATCTTCCTCTTCTTCTTCATCATCATCATCTTCTTTTTCTACTTCCTCACCTTCTTCTCCTTCTTATTCCAACTGTTCTCCTTCTTCTTCTTCTTCTTCATTGTCCTCTTCTTATTCTTCTTCTATATTATCCTCCTCTTCTCCATCTTCTTCTTATTCTTCTTCTACTTCTTCAACTTCTCCTTCTTCTTCTTCTTCTTCTTCTTCCTCCTCTTCTCCTTCTTCTTCTTCCTCTTCTTACTTTTCTTCTTCTTGTTCTTCTTCTTCTTCTTCTTCTTCCTCTTCTTCTTCATCTTCTTCCTCATCTATGTATTCTACTTCTTCTACTTCTTCCTTATCTTCCTCTTCTTCTTTTTCATTTTCATCTTCTTCTTCTTCTTCTTTTTCTTCCTGCTCTTCTTCTTCATCTTGTCTTCTTCTTCTCCTTCTTCTTTTCTTTTTCTTCTTCTTCCCTTTCTTTTTCCTCTTAATCTTATTATTATTATTATTATTCATCTTCTTCTTCTTCCTCTTCTTCTTCTTCACCTTCTCCTTCTCTTGATCTTTCACCTTCTCCTTCTGCTTCTTTTTCTCCTTCTCCTATTCCTCCTTTCCTTCTCCTTAACCATCTCCTTCACCTTCTTCATCTCCTTGTCCTTCTTTTTCTACTTCTTCTCCTCCTTCTTGTCCTCATACTCCTATTCCCTCTTCTTCATCTTCTTCTTCTTCCTTCTTTCTTCTTTCTTCTTCCTAATTTCTTCTTTCTTTTTCCTTCTTCTTTCTTCCTTCATCTGACATCCTTCCTTTTTCTTCCTTCCTCCTTCTTTCTTCTTTATTCTTCCTCTTGTTCTTCTTGTTCTTGGTTTTTGACTTCTCCTTATCATTTTCTTCTTCTTCTTTCTGCCTCCTTCCTTCTTCCTTTTTCCTTCTCCCTAATCCCTATTCTCTAATCCTTAATCCCCAAACCATCCTTAATTTCTAACCCCTATTTTTTAATACCTAACTTCTAATCCCTAATCTCTAATATTTAAACTTTAATCTATAATACCTAATTCCTAATCCTTAATCTATAATTCACAATCCCTAATCCTTAATCTCTGATCCCTCATCTATAATCCTTCATCACTAATCCCTAATCCTAAATCCTAATCCCTATCTCCAATCTTAATCTTAATCTCTAATCTTGAATCCTACATCCTTAATCTCTAATCTCCAATTCTAAATATCTAATATGTAATCCTAAATCACTAATCTCTAATCCTTAATCCTTAATAATTAATCCCTAACTATTAATCCATAATATCTAATCCTTAATCATTAATCTCTTCATTTATAATCCCTAATATCTAATCACTAATCTATAATTCTTAATCACTAATCATTAATCCTTAATCTCTATTCCTTATTTCCTAATCCCTACTCCTTAATCCCTAAGCCCTAATCCTTAAACCCTAATCCGTAATTGCTAACTCATAAACCCCTAACCATCAATCTCTAATATCTAACACATAATCCTCAATTCTTCCCTCCCAAATCTTTAATCCACACTTAATTATCCTTAATCAATAATGCTTCCTTTCCTAATCCTTAATTCTTAATCCCTAACCCTAATCCCTAATCCTTAATGAGACACTTCTTCCTCTTTTTCTTTTACATCTTTTCCTTCTTCTTCTTCTTCTTTTTCTTCCTCTACTTCTCCATCTTCCTCTTCTTCCATATCTCCCTCTTCTTCTTCTTTTTCTTCTTCTTCTTCCTTCTCTTCCTATTCTTCTATTTCTTCTTCTTCTTCCACTTTTCTTCTTCTTCTTCCACTTTTCTTCCTCTTCTTCTTTGCCTTCTTCTTCCTCCTCCTCATCTTTTTCCTCCTCTTCTTCTTCATCATAATCTACTTCCTCTGCTTCTTTGTCTTCTTCTTCTTTTGCATGTTCTTCTGCTTCTTCTTCTTCTTCTTATTGTTCTTCTTCTTCTTCTTCTTCCTCTCCTTCCCCTTCTTCTTCTTCCTCTCATTCAATCTCCCTTGTTCTTCTTCTACATCTTCTTCTTCTTCTAATCCTAACTCTAATTCTTCTTTGTCTTCTTCTTCTTCATTTTTATCTTCTTCTCCTTAATTTTCCTCTTTGTTTTTCTTCTTCCTCTTTTTCTACTTCTCAACCTTCTTCTCCTTCTTCTTTTACTTACTCTTCTCCTTCTTCTTTTTCTTCTTCTTCTTCTTCTTCTTCTTCTTTGTCACCTTCTTTGCCTCTTTCTTCGTCGTCTTCTTCTTCTTCTTCTTCTTCTTCTTACTCCTCTTCTTCTTCTTCTTCTTCTTCCTCTTATTCTTATTCTTACTCTTCTTCGTCTTATTATTATTATTATTCTTATTTTGATTCTTCTTCCTCTTCTTCATCTGCCTCTTCTTCTTCTTTTTCTTTTTTTTTTACTTCTTGCTCTTGTTCTTCTACTTCTTCCTCTTCTTCTTCTACTATTTTCTCTTTTTCTTCCTCTTCTTCTTCTTCTTTTTCTTTGTCTTCTTCTTCTTCATCATCTTCTACTTCTTCTTCTTGCTCTTCTTCTTCCTCTTCTTTCTCTTGTTCTTCTTCCTTTTCTTCTTCTTCTTCTTCTTCTTCTTCTCTTCTTTTTCTTTTTATTCATCATCTTCTACTTTTTTTCATCCTCTTCTTTTTCTCCTTCTAGTTTTACTTTTTCCTCTTTTTTTCCTCTTCTTCTACATCTTTTGCTTCTTTTTCCTCTTCTTCATCTTCTTCTTCTTCTTCTCTTTCTACTTCTTCTTCTTCCCTTTCTATTTCTTCTACTACTTAATCTTTTCCTTCTTCTTGTTCTTCTTCTTCTTGTTCTTCTATTTCTTCTTCTTCTTCTTCTTCTTCTTCTCTTCTTCTTTTTCTTTTTCTTCATCATCTTCTACTTCTTTTTCTTCCTCTTCTTTTTCTTCTTCTAGTTTTAGTTTTTTCTCTTCTTTTGCATCCTCTTATTCCTATTGTTCTCTATTTTCTTCTTCTTTTTCTTCTTCTTTTTCATCTTCTTCTTTTTGTTCTTCCTCCTCCTCCTCTTCTTATCCTTCTTCTTCTTCTTCTTCTACTACTCTACTTCTTCTTCTCCTTCTTCTTCTTCTTCTTCTTCCTCTTCTTCTGCTTCTTCTTCCTCTTCTTCTTCTTCTTCTTATTCTTCTTCTTCTTCCACTTCTACTTCTTCTTCTTTTACTTTCTCCCCTTCTTCTTCTACTTCTTCTTCTTCTTCATCATCTTCATCTTCCTCTTCTTCTTCTTCTTCCTCCTCTTCTTCAAAGTCGTTTTCTTCTTCTTCTTCTTCTTCTTCTTCTCCTTCTTCCTCTTCTTCTCCTTCTTCTTCTTGCTCTTCTTCTTGCTCTTCTTCTTCCTCTTCTTTCACTTCTTCTTCTTCCTCTTCTTTGTCAACTTCTTCTACTTCTTCTTCCTCTCCTTCTTCCTCTTCTTCATCTTCTTTCTCCTCTTCTTCATCTTCCTCCTCATCTTCTTCTCCTTTCTCCTACCTCTTCTTCCTCATCTACCTTTGGTTCTTCTTCTTCTTCTTCTTCTTCTTACTCCTTAATCATTACTCCCTAATCCCTAATCCTTAATCCCTAAACCCTTACCCCTAATTACTATTCCATAATCCCTAGTCCTTATTTCCTAAACTTTAATCCTTAATCTATCACACCTAATCCCTAATCCCTCCCTCCTGACTCCTTTATCCCTAATCCCTTACCCCTAATCTCAAAATCCTAATCCATCTCTTCTTTCTCTTCTTCTTCTTGTTCCTCTTCTTCCTCAACTTCCTTTTCTTCTTTCTGTTCTTCTTCTTCTTCTTCTTTTTCTTCTTTTTCTTCTTATTCTCCTCCTTCTTCTTCTTCTTCTTCTTCTTCCACTTCTTCTTCTTATTCTTCTTCTTCTTTTTCTTCTCCATTTTCTTCTTCTCCTCCTTCCTCTTCTTCTTCTTCCCTCTCTTCTATGTCTTTTTCTCCTTCTTCTTTTCTTGCTCTTCTTCTGCCTCTTCTTCGTTTCTTCTTCTTCCTCTTCTTCTTTTTCCTTTTTTCTTCTTCTTGTTATTTTTATTCTTATTCTTCTACTTCTTCTTCTCCCTCTTCTTCTTCTCCCTCTTCTTCTTCTTCTTCAAGTTCTTCTGCTTCTTCTTCTTCTTCTTCTTCTTCTTCTTCTCCTATTACTTCTTCTCCTTCTTGTTCTTTTTCTGCCTATTTTAGTTCTTTTTCATCTTCATCTTCTTCTTTTTCTCCTTCTTCTTTTTCTTCTTCTTCTTCTTCTTCTTCTTCTATTTTTTGCACTTCTTCTTCTTCTTCTCTCTTTCATGTTTTTCTTCTTTTCTTTTTGTTCTTCTTCTTCCTCTTCTTCTTCATCTACCACTTCTTCTTTTTCTTCTTCTTCTTCTTCTTCTCTCCTTCTTTTTCCTCTTCATCTTCCTCTTCTTCTTCTTCTACTTTTCCTTCTTCTTCTTCCTCTACTATTTCTTCACCTTCTTCTCCTCCTTGTTCTTAACCTTCTTCTTCTTCTACCTTTTTCATCTTCTTCTTCTTTTTCTTCTTTTATTTCTTTTACTACTTCTTCTTTGTCTTCTTTCTCCTCCTCTTCTTCTTCCTCTTCTTCTTCTTCTTCTTCCTCTTCTTTCTATTCTTCCTTTTCTTCCTCTTCTTCTTCTTCCTCTTCTTCTTCTTCTAAAACTTCTTCCTCTTCTTCTTCTTTTTCTTCCTTTTCTTCTTGTTCTTGTTCTTCTTTTGCTTCTTCTTCTTCTTCTTCTTCTTCTTCCTCTTCCACTTCTACTTCTTTGACTTCTTCTGGTTTTTCTTCTTCTTATTATTCTTCTTCTTAATCCAATTCTTTTTCTTCTTCTTCCACTTCTCCTTCTACCTCTTCTTCTTCTTCCTCTTCTTCTTCTAAGACTTTTTCCATTTAGTTTTTCCTCTTCTACTTCTTATTTTTCTTCTTCTCCTCGATCTTCTTGTTCCAGTTCTTTCTGTTTATTTTCTTCTTCTTCTTCTTCATCCACTTTGACTTAATTTTTTTTTCTTATTCTTATTCTTATTCTTATTCCCATTCTCATTCTTCTTCTTTTTCTTCTTCATCATCATAATCTTCGTCTTCTTCTACTACTTCTTCTTCTTCTTCTTCTTCTTCTTCTTTGTCTTCTTCATCTTGTTCTTCTTGTTCTTGTTCTTATTCTTCTTCTTCTTGTTCTTGTTCTTCTTTTTTTTCTTCTTTTTCTTCCCCTCCTCCTCCATCTTCATCTACTCTCCTTCTTCTTATTCCTCTTCTTCTTCTTCTTCTTCTTCTTCTTCTTCTTCTTCTTCCTCTTATCCTTCTTCTTCTTATTCTTCTTCTTCTTTCCCTTCCTCTTCTTTTTCTTCTTCCACTTCTTCTTCTTCTTCTTCTTCTTCTACTTCTTCCTCTTCTTCTTTTTAATCTTTAATCCCCAATCAATAATCCCAAATACCTAATCCTTAATCTATAATCCCTCGTTCTTCCATCGCTAATCGTTATTCCATTAATCCCTAATCTCTAATCTCCAATCCCTATACCCTAATCCCAAATCCTTAATCTCTAAATATAAATCCTTAATTCGTAATGCCTAATTGTTAATCCTTAACTCCTAATCCTTAAACTATAATCTGTAATCCCTAATCCTTAATCCATAATCCCTAATCTCTAATCCCTAATCTCCTATCCCCTATCCATAATCCATAGACCTTAATCATTAATGCCATATCCTTAATCCTTAATCCATAATCCCTAATCTTTATTACTTAATCTATTAATCTCTAATACCTTATCTTGAATCTATAATACTTATCGCTAATCTATAATCCCTAATCACTAATCTCTAATCTCTAATCCATACTCCCTAATCCCTATTCACAAATCCTTAATGCTTGCATCTATAATCCCTTATATCTTAAATCATTATACCCTAATCCTTATTTTCTAATCCCTTGTCCCAAAACACTATTCTGTTATCCCTTTTTCCAAATCCCTCATCCTTCATCTTTTATCTCTAATCCTTTTACCATAATCCTAATTCCTATTTCTTAACCTCTAAACCTTAATTTTTAATCCTTAATCCTCAATTCCTCTTCTTCTTCTACTTCTTCCCTTTCCTCTTCTTCTTCTTCTTATCTTCTTCTTCTTTTTCTTCTTTTTCTTCTTCTTTTTCTTCTTCTTTTTGTTCTTATTCTTATTCTACTTCTTCTTTTCCTTCTTCTCCTTGTTCTTCTTCTTCTTCATCATCATTATCTTCTTCTTCTTCTTCATCATCATCATCATCTTCTTCTTCTTCCTTGTCTTCTACTCCCTCTTCTTCCTCTTCTTCCTTTTCTTCTTTTTCCTCTTCCTCTTTCTTCTACCTCTTCGTCTTCTTCTACTTCTTCATCCTCTGTTTCCTCTTCTTCCTCCCCATCTTTGGCCACTTCTTCTTCTTATTATTCTTCTTCTTGCTCTTCTTCTTCTTCTTCTTCTTCCTCTTCTTCCTCCTCCTCTTCTTCTTCTTCTTCCTCCTCCTCTTCTTCTTCCTCTTCTTCTTTCTCTTCTTCTTCTTCTTCCTCTTCATCTTCATCTTCTTCCTCTTCTTCATCATCGTCATCATCATCTTCTTCTTCTTCTTCTTCATCTTCCTCCTCGTCTTCCTCCTCCTCCTTCATCATCATCATCTTCTTCTTCTTCCTTCTTACTTATTTCTTCTTTCTTATTTCTTCTTCCTTCTTCCTTCTTCATTCCTCCTTCCTTCTTCCTTCTTCCTTCTTCCTTCCTTCTTCGTTCTTCCTTCATCCTTGTTCCTTCTTCATTCTTCCATTTACCTTCTTTTTTCCTCTTTCTTTTTTCTTCTTTCTACTTTCTTTTTTCTTTTTTCTTACTACATCTTCTTTCTTTCTTCTTCTTTCTTTCTCCTTCTTCTTCTTCTTCTTTCTTCTTCTTCTTCTTCTTCTTCTTCTTCTTCTTCTACTTCAGCTTCATCCTTAATCTTCTATCCCATTCATCCCTAATCCCTTATTTGTAATCCCTAATCTCTCCTTCTTTAATCTTTAATCCATAAGGCCTAATCCCTAAGCCCAAATCTGTTGTCCCTAATTACCAAATCTTTAATACCATATCTATCCTTGTTCTCTAATCCATAATCCCTAAACCCTAATGTCTTATTCCTATTCCTTAATCGCTAATCCATAATCCTTAATCGCTAATCCTTAAGGGCTATTCCTTAATCCCTAATACCTAATCCCTAGTCTCTAATTCCTGATCCCTAATCATTAATACCTACTCCTTAATTCTTAATCCATAATCCTTAATCATAAATACATATCCTAATAATCTCTAATTCTTAATCTCAAATCTAAAATCTAATATCTTGAATCGCTAATCTCTGATCTCTAATCTTTAATCCTAAATCTCTTATCCATAATCCCAAATGCATGATCCCTTATCCCTAATCCTTAATCCTTAGCCATTAATCCTTAATCCATGATCTATATTCCCTATTCGTTTAATCCTTAATCCCAAATCCTTAATTCCTAATTCTTAATCCCTAGACTCTATTCCTTAAGCCCTATTCTTTAATCACTAGTCCCTAAGCACTAGTCCTTAATCTATAAACCCTAAAATGAATAGCTAATCCTAAATAAATAATTCCTAAACTCTAAACCTTAATCCCTAATCTCCAATACTTGACCTCAAATTCCTAATACATCTTTAATCCATAATAATAAATCCATAATACAAGATCTTTAAGCCATCCCTCCCTTCATAAACTATTTTCTTCTTCTTTTACTTCTTATTCATATTCTTCTGCTTCTTCTTCTGCTTCTTCTTCTTATTCTTCTTCTTCTTCTACTCCCTCTTTTTTCTTCTTTTCTTTCTTCTTCCACTTCTACTTCTATTTCTTCTTCTTCTTCTTCTTCACATATTCTTCTACTTCTTCTTCTTCTCAGATTCTTCTACTTCTTCTTCTTTCTCCTCTTCCTTTTCTTTTTCTTCTTCTTCTTCTTCTTCTTCTTCTTTTCTTCTTCTTTTCTTCTTCTTCTTCTTCTTCTTTTTTCTCTTCTTCCACTTCCTGTTCTTTTTCTTCTTCTTGTACTTGTTCTTCTTGCTCTTGTTCTTCTTCTTTTTTTTATCTTCTTCTCCTCCTCCTCCTCCTCTTCCTTCTTTTCCTTCTCCTTACCATATTCTTCTTCCTCTTCTCCTTCTTCTTCTTCTTGAACTTCTTCTTCTTCTTCTTCTACTTCCTCTGATCCTTCTTCTCCTTGTTCTTCTCTTTCTTCTTCTTCTTCTTCTTCTTCTTCTTCTCCTTCTTGTTCTTCATAATACTTAATCCCTATTTCTTAATCCCTACACCTTAATCCCTCCTTACGTTATCTTTTATTACAAATATTTAATCTGTAATCCTTAATCCATCATTTCTTAATCTCTAGTCCCTGATCCCTAATCTCTAATCCTTTAGCTTAATCCATAATCCTTGATCCTTAACCTGTAATTCTTAATTAATCCTTAATCCCTAATACATAATCCTTAATCCTTAATCTTTAATCCTTAAACCTTGATCCCTAATACCTGATCCGTAATACCTAATAACTAATCTGTAATCCATAATCCCTAATCCCTAATCACAAACCTCAAATCCTTAATCTCTAATTCTGAATCCCTAATCACTAATCCCTCATCCTAATCATAATCACTTAATCTTCAATTCCTAATCCTTAATCTCTAATTCATAATCTTGAATCCAAATCTCTAATCATTAATCTCTAATCTTTAATCCATAATCTCTATTCCCCAATTCGTAATTCCTAAACCTAAATCCTTAATGCTTTATCCTTAGCATGTAATCCTTTAAATCCTAATCCCTAATTATTAATCTCTTCAGCCCAAACCTCTAATCCCTAATCCTTAATCCCGAATTCCTTTTACTTATTCCTCAATCCTTAATCCTTAATTCCTTATCCTTAATCCCTAACCCTTAATCCTTGATTTATAATCCTTAATCCCTAACACCTAATCCTATATCCCTCCAACCTTAATCCTTAATCCCCAATCCTTAACCTTTAATCCTTAATCACTTCTTCTTCCTCTTCTTTTTCATTTACTTCTTCTTCCTCATCTTCCTAATCATCCTCTTCTTCTTCTTCATCTTCCTCTTCTTCTTCTGCTTCTTCTTCTTCTACTACTACTACTTCTTCTTCCTCTTCTTCATTTTCTTCTTCTTTCTCTTAATCTTCCTCTTCTTCTTTATCTTCTTCTTCTTCTTCTACATTTTCTTCCCTCTCTTCTTCATGTCCTTGTTCTTTTTCTCCAATTTCTTCTTTTCTTGTTTTTCTTCTTCCTCTTCTTCTTTCTCTTTTTCTTCTTCTTCTTCTTATTATTAATATTATTATTATTTTATTTCTTCATCTTTTTCTTCTTATTATTCTTATACTTCTTCTTCTTCTCTTTCTCCTTCTTCTTCTACTTCTTCTCTTTCTCCTTATTTTAGTCTTCTCCTTCTCCTTTTACTTCTCCTTCTTGTTCTTCATCTCCTTCTCCTCCTCCACCTCCTCCTTCTACTACTTCTTCTTCTTCTTCTTCAACTACTTCTTTCTTCTTTCTTCTTCTTTCTTCTTTTTTCTTCCATCTTACTTCTTCCTTCCACCTTCATTCCTCCTTAATTCTTTCTTCCTTCTTCCATCTTCTTTCTTTCTTCTTTTTTCTTTATTCCTCCTCTTCCTCTTCTTCTTCTTATTATTATTATTATTATTATTCTTCCTCCTCATCTTCTACTTCTTTGTCCTTCTTGATCCTTAATCCCTAATCTATAATCCATAATTAATAATCCATAATCCCTAATCCCTAATCTCCAATGCTTAATCTCTAATCCCTAACCTTTAATCACTAATCCATATTCTCTAATCCCTCATCCCTAATCTCAAATACCTAACCCTTAATCCTAAATCCCTAATCATTAATCTCTAATCCTTAATGCCTATTCCTTAATCCATAATCTTTAATTCTAAATCTCTAATCTTTAATAATTAATCTTTTAATCCTTAATCATTAATCCTTTCATCCTTAATCCCTAATTCTTAATCCTTAATCCCTAATTCATGTTTATTCCCCAATTCTAACTTCCTAATCTATAATCCTTAATCCCTAAACCTTAATCCCTAATTGTAAATCCCTAATCCCTAATCCATAATCCATAACCCTAATGCCTAATACCCAATCCTTAGCTCCCTAATCCTAAATCCCTAATACCTAATCTCTAATCCCTTCTGTAACCTATAATCCCTAATCCCTCCATCCTTAATTTGTAATCCCTAACCCTTCTCTTCTACTTTTCCACTTCTTTTTTTTCCTCTTCTTCTTCCTCTAGTTCCTCTTCTTCTTCCTGTTCTTCTTGTTCTTCTTCTTCTTCTTCTTCAAGTATTTCTTTTCTTGTTGTTCTTCTTCTTCTTCATTTTCTTTTTTGTCTTTCTCTTCTTCTTCTTCTCCTTCTTCTTTTTCTATTTCTTCTTCTTCTTTTTCTTCTTCTTCTTTTTCTTCTTCTCCTTCTTCTTTTCTTATTCTTCTTATTCCTCTTCTTCTTCCTCTTGTTCTTCTTCCTCTTCTTCTTCACCATCATCATCTTCTTCATCTTCTTCTATTTCTTCTTCTTCTTCTTCTTCAGTTTCTTCTTCTTCTTCTTCTCTTTATCTTTCTCCTTCGCTTTCTTCTTCCCTTTCTACTTCTCTTACTCATTCTCCATCTACTTGTCCATCTCCTTCTCCATCTGCTTCTTTTTCTCCTTCTCCTTCTCCATCTCCTTCTCCTCCTCCTTCTCCTCCTTCTTCTCCTCATCCATCTTCTCCTTCTCCTTCTCCTTGTTCTTCTTATTCATCTTCATCATCTTCTTTCTTCTTTCTTCTTTCTTCATTCTTCTTTCTTCTTTTTTCTTTTCTTTTTGTTCTTCCTTCTTCCTTCTTCATTCTTCCATCATCCTTCCTTCTTCCTTCTTCCTTCTTCCTTCTGCCTTCCTTCTTCCCTCTTACTTCTTCCTTCTTCTTTCTTCCTTCATCTTTTTTCTTCCTCTTCTTCTTCCTCTTCTTCATCTTCTTCTTCTTCCTCTTCTTTTTCTTATTTTTCTTCTTCTTTCTTCTTCTTGCATTCTTCTTTCTCCTTCCTTCTTATATCTCCCTAATCCGTAATCCGTAATCCATAATCCTTAATCCCTAATCCTTAGTCTATAACTAATCTCAATTTCTTAATCTTTAATCTCTAACCTTTAATCCTTAATCTCTAATCCTTAAAATCAAATCCCTAATCCTTAAAATCAAATCCTTAATCCTTAATTCTTAATTTTTAATCACTAATCATTAATCACAAATCCCTAATCCCTAATCCTTAACCTCTAATGCTAATGCTAATCCAATATACTCTAATCCTTAACCTCTAATCTCTAAACCTAAAACCTACATCCCTAATCACAAATCTCTAATCGTTAATCCTTAATCAGTATTCCTTGATCTCCAATCCTTAATCCCTAATCTTTAATAATTAATCCTCAAACTCCCAATTCCTAATCTCTAATCCCTAATTATTAATCCTTTCTTTTAATCCCCTATTCCTAATCCATAAACCTTAATCTCTAATCTCTAATCCCTATTAATTATTCCTTAATCCCTACTCTCAAATTCTTAATGCTAAATCCCTAAATCTAAATCCCTAATTGCTAACTCCCAAAACTCTAATCCCTAATCACAAATCCCTAATCCCTAATCTATCCATCCCGAATCTTTAATCTGTATTCTTCGATACCTTATCTCTAATCCTTCATTCCTTAGTCCCTAATCCTTAACTTTTTATCCTTAATCCCTAACCCATCTCTTCTAACTCTTATTTTCTCCTTCTTCTTCTTCTTCTTCTTCTTCTTCTTTTGTTCATTTTATTTCTCTACTTCTTCCTTTTCTTCTTCTTCTTCTTCTTCTTCTTCTTCTTCTTCTTCTCCTTCTCCTTCTACTTCTCCCTCTCCTTCTGCTACTCTTAGACTTTCTCCTTCTCCTTCTCCTTCTCCATCTCCTTCTCCTTCTCTTCTCCTTCTCCTTCTCCTTCTCCTTCTCCCCCTCCTTCTCCTCGTCCTCCTTCTCCGTCTCTAACTTTTACTTTTTCTTCTTCTTCATCATCATCATCATCTTCTTTCTTTCTTTCTTTCTTCTTCTTTTTTCTTCCTTCTTCCTTCCTTCATCATCCATCTTCTTTATTCTTCCTCTTCTTCTCCCTCTTCCTCTTCTTCTTTTTCTTCTTCTTCTTCTTCCTTTTCTTCTTCCTCCTCCTCTTCTTCTTTCTTTTTTCTTTCTTCTTTTTTCCTTCTTCATTCCTCCATCTCGCTAGTCCCTAATCCTTAAATCTCGAATCCTTAATCTTTAATCACTAATCCATCCTTAATCTTTAACCATTAAACAGTTATCCTTAATCTCTAATCTTTAAATGGTAATCCAAAATACCTAATCCCTAATTCCTAATCTATAATCCATAATCACTAATCTCAATCCTTAACTACTAATGACTAATCCTTAATCCATAATCCTTAATCTCTAATACTAATCCTAATCCCTAATCTATAATCCCTAATCTTTAATCTCTAATCTTGAATCTTGCATAACTAATCTCTAATCTTTAATCTTTAATCCCTAATCCCTATTCTCTAGTCCTTAATCCCTAACCCTAAAACCCTAATCTCTAATTCCTAATCCTTAATAATTATTCTCTTAATTCTTAATGCCTAATCTCTAATCCCTAATAGTTAATCTTTTAATCCTTAGTCTTTAAACTCTAATCAGTAAGTTTAACACCTAATCCCTAACCTCTAATCTCTACTACTTATTCCCTAATCCTTACTCACTAATCCTTAAAGCCTAATTGCTAACTCCTAAATCCTTAATCCTTAATCGCCAATCTTTAATCCTGAATCCCACCCTTCTAAATTCTTAATCCATATTCTCATATACCTAATCCCCAATCCTTCATTTCTTAATCCCTAATCCCTAACATCTAATTTCTAATCTCTAATCCATCTCTTCTACCTCTTCTTTATCAATTCCTTCTTCTTCTTCTTCTTTCTCATCTTTCTCTACTTCTTGTTCCTCTTCTTCCTCATCTTTCACTTCTTCTTCTTCTTCTTCTTCCTCTTCTTCTTCTTCTTCTTTTACCTCTTTTCTTTTTGTTCTTCTTCTTATTCTACTTCTTCTTCTTCTTCTTCTTCTTCCTCTTATTCTTCCTCTACTTGTTTTTGTTCTTGCTTTTCTTCCTATTCTTTCCCTTTTTTTTCTTCTACTTCTTCTCCTTCTCCTTCTTCTTCTTCCTCCTCTTTTATTTCTTCTTCTTCTTATTCTTCTTCTTCTTCTTCTTCTACTCCTTTTCCTTCTTCTTCTTCTACTATTACTTTTTCATCTACTACTTATTCTTCTTTCCTTTCTTCTTCTTCTTCTTCTTCTTCTTCTACTTCTAGTTCTTCTTCTTCTGGTGCTTCTTTTCGTTCTTATTGATCTTCTTGTTCTTCTTCTTCTACTACTTCTTCCTCCTCTTCTACTTCTTCTTCTTCTTCCTATCCTTCTATTACTTCTTCTTCTTCTTCATCATCTTCTTCCTCTTCTGCTTCTCTTTCTTCTGCTCCTGCTCCTCCATCTCCTTCTCCTTATCTATCTCCATTACCTTCTCCTACACCTCCTTCTCCATCTCCTTCTTCTTCTCCTCCACCTCCTCCTCCTTCTCCTTCTCCTTCTTTTTCTTCATCTTAATTGGATATTTCTTCTTTCTTATTTCTTTTTCCTTCCTCCTTCTTCCTTCTTTCTTCTTTTTTCCTCCCTTCTTCCTCCGTTTTCCTTCTTCCTTCTTCTTTTTTCTTTCTTGGTTCTTCTTTCTTCATTCTTCCTTCTTCCTTATTCTTTCTTCTTTCTTCTTCTTTCTTCTTTTTTCTTCTTTCTTCTTTCTTGTTCTTTTCTTTTTCTTCTTTCTTTCTTCTTCTTTCCTTGTTCTTCTTCATCTTTTTCTTCCTTCTTCTTCTTCTTCTTCTTCTTCTTCTTCTTCTTCTCCTCTTCGTTTTCTTCTTCTTCCACTTCTTCTTTTTTTCCTTTTCTACTTCCTTCTTCTTTCTTTTCTTCTTCTTCTTCCTTCTCCCTTTTTCTTAATCCATAATCCCTAATCCCTAATTTATCCGTAATCCTTAATCCCTAATTTATCCTTAATCCTTAATACCTAATTCCAAATCCTTAATCCCTAATCTCTATTCTCTAATCTCTAATCTCTAAACCTTAATCCCAATACCTAATTTCTAATCCTTAATTTTTAGTTTATACTCTATAATACCTAATCCTTAATTTGTAGTCCATAATACCAAATCTCTAATCCCTAATCTTTAATGATAATCCTAATCCTGATTGCTTAGTCTCTAATCTCTAATTTCTAATCTCTAATATCTAACCCTAAATCCCAAATCCCTAATTGCTAATCTCTAATCCTTAATCCTTAATCCCAAATCCCTAATTCCTAGTATTTAATCTTTAATTTAAAATGCCTAACATTTAATAGGTCCCTCTTTAGTCACTAAGACCTAATCTTGAATCCCAATCCCTACCTCCCTAATCTTTAACCTGCATTCCTAAATCCCTAATCCCTCCCTACCTAATCCCTATTCCTTAATCCCTAATTATAATTATAATCGCTTAATCTCGAATCCCTAATTTCTAATTCCTAATCCCCAATGATAAATCTCAATTCCCTAATCTCTAATCCCTAATCCTTAATTAATAATCTCTTCATCTCTAATCATTAATCCATAATCTTAATTACTTATTCTTTAATCACAACTCTCTAATCCCTAATCCTTAATCTCTAAGCCCTAATCCCTCATTACTAATCCATAATCCCTAATCTCTCATCTCTAAACTCTAATCCTTAATCTTTAATCTCTGACACCTACTCTATAATCCCTCCCTCCTTAATCCTAAATTCCTAACCCTTAATCCCTAATCCATCTCTTCTTCCTCTTCCTCTTCTTTTTCTTCCTCTTCTTCTTCCTCTTTTCTCCTCTTCTTCCTCAACTTCCACTTCTTCTTCTTCTTCTTCTCCTTCTACATTATTTTCTACTTTTCTTGTTCTTCTTCTTCCTCTCCTTCTTCCTCTTCTTCTTCATCTTCTTAATTTTCTTCTTCTTTCTCTTTCTCTTCTTCTTGTTCTTCTTCTTCCTCTTGTCCTCCTTCTCCTTCTTCTTCTCCTCCTTAAAAATCTCTTTCTCATTCTCCATCTCCTTCTCCTTCTTCCTTTCCTTCTCCATCTTCTTCTTGTTCTCCTTCTCCTCCTTCTCCATGTCCTCCTCTTTCTCCTTCTTCTTCTTTGTCTTCTTCTTCTTCCTCTTCTTCTTCTTTCTTCTTTCTTCTTTCCTTTTTCCTCTTTCTTCTTTGTTCTTCCTTCTTCCTTCTTCTTTCATCCTTCAACCTTCCTTCTTCCTTCATCCTTCTTTCTTCTTTCTTCTTTCGTCTTTCTTCTTTCTTCTTTCATCTTTCTTCTTTCTTCTTTCTTCTTTCTTCTTTATTCTTCCTCTTCTTTCTCTTCTTCTTCTTCTTCTTTTTTCTATTCGTCTTCTTCCTTATTTCTTCTTCCTTCTTCCTTCTTCTTTTTTCCTTCTTCTTCCTTCTTTCTTCCTTCTTTCTTCCTGTTTTTTTCTTTCTTCTTCCTTCTTCCTTCTTCCTTCTAGCTTTTCCTTAATCCCTAATTTGTAATCCTTAATCCTTTATCCTAAATCCCTAATCCATTCTTAATCCCTAAGCCTAAATCCTTAATACCTAATCTCTATTTCTTAATGTCCAAACTCTAAACTCTAATACGTAATACCTAATTCCTAATCCCTAATCCTTAATCTATAATCCATAATATGTAATCCCTAATTTCTAATCCATAATCAATAACTTTAATCACTAATAATTAATCACCAATCCCTAATCCTAATCCTAATCCCTTAATCTCTAATCCTTAATCCCAAATATCTAATACTAATCTTGAATCCAAAATCCTTAATCCTAAATCACTAATATTTAACAATTAATCCCTAAAATTTTAATCTTTAATCCTTAATCATTAACCACTTCATCCTTAATCCTTAATCCCTATTACTTATTCCTTAATCTATTCTCCCCAGTCCATAATCGTTAATCTCTTAACCCTAATCCTTAATTACTAATCCATAAACATTAATTCATAAAACCCAATCCTTAATTATTAATCCCTTCATACATAATCCATAATCCTTAATCCTTAATCTATAATCGCTATTACTTATTCCTTAATCCGTACACCCTTGTCTGTAATCCTTAATCTCTAAACCTGAATCCTTAATTACTAATCCCTAATCCCTAATTCCTAATCATTAATCTTTTTATCCCTAAACCTACTCCCTAATTTGTAATACTTAATCCATAAACCTTAATCGTTAATTGTTAATCCATAATTTTAAATCTCTAGTCTCTTCCTTAATCATTAATGCCTAATACTTAATCTCTCCCTCCCTAATCCCTTATCTCAAATACCTAATCTTGAATCTATAATCCACAATCCCTCTCCCCCTAATTTGTAATCTGTATTCCCAAATCTTTAATCCCTTACTCCTTAATCCCTTGTCATTCATCTCTAGTCCCTAATCCTAATTATAATCACATAATCTCTAATCCCTAATCCTTAATCTCTAATTTGTAATCCTTAATCCTAAATCCCTAATCACAAATCTCTAATCCTTCATCTCTAATCCCTATTTCCTAATCCATAATCCCTAATCTTAAATACCTTATCTACAATCCTTAGTAATTAATCCCTTAAACTTTAGTTTCTAATCCCTAATCATTAATCCCATTAATTAAATTCTTAATCCCTAATCCTAGTTATTTACTCCATAATTCATACTTTATAATACTTAATCCTTAATTGTTAATTACTAATCAATGATCCCTAATCCTTAATCCCTAAACCCTAATCCCTAGTTCTTAATCCCTAACTCCTAATCCATAATCACTCCCTCCTTAATCCTTAATCCTTAATCCATAGTCCAAAACCCCGAATCCATAATCTCTAATCCATCTCTTCTTCCTCTTCTTCCTCTTCTGCTTCTTCTTCTTCTTCTTCCTTTCGTTCTTCCTCTTCTTCTTCATCTTCTTCTTCCTCCTCTTCTTCTTTTTCTTCTTCATCCTCATCTTCTTCTTTTTCCTCTTCCTCTTCTTTCTTGAATTCCTCTCCTTCTTATTCTTCTTCTTCTACCTCCTCTTCATCTTCTTCTTCATCTTCTTCTCCTATTACTTCTTCCTCTTCTTCTTCCACCTTTCTTCTTCTTCTTTTTCTCCTTCTACTCCTTCCTCTACTTCTCCTTCTCCTTCTTCAAGTCCTCCCCCTTCTCCTTCACCTTCTTCTTCTACTTCTTCTTCTTCTTCTTTCTTCTTTTTTTTATCTTCTTTCTTCTTTTTTCTTCCTTCTTCTTTCTTCCTTCCACCTTCCTTCTTCCTTCTTTTTTCTTCTTTCTTTCTTCTTCTTTCTTATTTCTTCTTTCTTCCTCCTTCTTTCTTCATTATTCTTCCTCTTTGTCTTCCTTTTCTTCTTCATCTTCTTCTTCTTTCTGTTCTTCTTCTTCCTTCTTCCTTCTTCCTTTTCTCTTTTTTGTAATCCTTAATTCTTAATTCCTAATCCTTAATCCTTAATCACTAATCCATCTATAATCTCTAATCTCTAAACCTTAATCTCAATTACCTAAATCATAATGCTTAATTTCTAACCCCTAATCTCTAATTTACAATCAATAATACTAAATCCCTAAACTCTAATCCTTAATCCCTAATTCTTAATCCTAAATCACTAATCCCAAATCCTTAATCCTTATTATCTAATCCCTATTCTTAATCTTAATCCCTCAATCTCTAATCCCTAAGCTCTAAAATCTAACCATAAATCCTAAATCCTTAATAACTAATCTCTAGTCCCTAATCCTTAGTCCTTATTCTCTCATCTATAATCTCTAATCCTAAATCTACAATTTTTAATAAATAATCTCGAATACTTAATCCCTAATAATTAATCCCTTCAACCATATTTCTTAAACCTTAATTATTAATCCCTAATGCATATTATTTATTCTGTAATATTTAATCATTAATTTGTAATCTTTAATCCCTAAATCTTAATCCTTAATTGCTAATCCATAATCCCTACTCCTTAATCACTAATCCCTAATGCATAATATCTAATCTTTCCCTCCCTAATCAATAATCCCTAATCCTTGATACCTAATCTCAAATCACCAAAAACTCCCTTCCTAATTCATAATCTGTATTCCTAAATCATTAATCCCTCCCTCAATCGCAAATCTATACTCCTTAACCACTAATACTTAATCCTTAATCTCGAATCCATAATCCTACTTCCCAAATCTTTAATCAATAATCTCTAATCCTTAATCCCTTATCCTTATTCACAAATTCATAATCTCTAATCCTAAATCCCTAATATGTAATCTTTAGTAATTAATATATTAATCCTTAATTTTTAATCTTTAATCCCTGATCATTATGCCATTAATCCCTAATCCCTAATCTTTAATCCTTAATCTCTAATCCTTATTACTTGTTCCATAATCGTAACTCCTTAATCCATAATTCTTAATCCATAAACCCTAATCTCTAATTGCCAATCCATAATCCTTAATCCTTTATCACTAATCTCTAATCCTTAATCCCTAACACCTAATCCTTAATTCTTTTCTCCTTAATCCTTAATTTCTAACCTCTAATTCCTAATCCTTAATCCATCTCTTCTTCTTCTTATACTTCTCCTTCTTCTTCTTTCTCCTCTTCTTCTTCCGCTTTCTTCTTCTCCTTCTTCTTCTTGTTCTTCCTCATCTTCTTTTTCTTCATCATCTTGTTCCTTATCTTCCTCTTCTTCTTATTATTCTTCTTCTTCTTCTTCTTCTTTTACTTCTTCTTCATCCTCTTCTGCTTCTTCCCCTTCTTCTTATTTTCCTTCTTCTTCTTTTCTTGTTCTTCTTCTTCCTTTACTTCTTCCTCTTCTTCTTCTTCTTCGTTTTCTTCTTCTTCTTCTTCTTCTTCTTCCTTTTCTTCTTCTTCTTCTTCTTCTATTAATTTATTTTCTTCTTCTCCACCTTCTTCTTCTACTCTTTCGTCTTCTTCTTCTTCTCCCTATCCTTGTATTTCTCGTCCTCCTTCTCCTTGTCCAACTCCTCCTTCTCCTCCTTCTACTTCTCCTTCTCCTTCTCCATCTCCTCCTCCTTTTCCCTCTCCTTCTCCTTCTCCTTCTCCTCCACCTCCACCATATCCTCCTGTTTTTCCTTCAACTTCTTCTTCTTCTTCTTCTTCTTCTTCTTCTTTCTTCCTTTTTCTTTCTTCTTTCTTCTTTCTTCTTTCTTCTTTCTTCTTCCTTCTTCCTTCAACCTTCCACCTTCCCTCTTCCTTCTTCCTTCGTATTTCTTCCTTCTATCTTCTTTCTTGTTTCTTCTTTATTCTTCCTCTTCTCCTTCCTCCTCTTCTTCTTCTTCTTCCTCTTTTTCCACTTCCTCTTCATACTCATCTTCTTCTTCCTTCTTCATTCTTCTTACTTCCTTCTTCCCTCTTCTTTCTTCCTTCTTCTTCTTTCTTCCTTCTTCCTTCTTCCTTCTCTAATTTCTATTATCAATAAGCCCTAATTCTTAATCCTTAATCGGTAATCCAACCTTAATCCTCAATCCCTAATCTTTAATCCTTAATCTTTAATCTCTAAACCTTAACTCTTAATACCTAATTCCTAATCCCTAATCTCTAATCTATAATCCATAATACATAATCCCTAATCTCTAATCCTTAATCTCTAATCCCAATTTATTACTCTCTAATCACTAATTCTAATAGTAATCTTTTAATCTCTAATGCATAATCTCTAGTCTCTAATATCTAATCTTGAATCCCAAATCCCTAATCAATAATCTCTAATCCCTCATTCCTAATCTTTTTTCCTTAATCTATAATCCCTAATCCTAACTCCTAATCTTTAATAATTAACCCCTTAGTCTTTAATCCATTATTCCAAATCCTTAATCATTAATCCTTTCATCCCTAGTCTCTAGTTCTTAATCCTTAATCATAATTCCATATTACTTATTCTTTAATCCCTACTCCCTAATCCATAATCCTTAATCCTTAAACCCTAATCCCTAGTTACTAATCAATAATACTTAATCTTTAATCCCTAATCATTAATCACTAACTATTAATACCTAATACTTAATCCCACCTTTCCTAATCCCTATTCACTAATACCTAATCTCAAATCCTCAAACCCTACCTTCCTAACCCATAATTTGTATTCCAAAATCCATACTCTCTCCCACCTTAATGCCAAATCCCAAATCCCTAGTCCCCAATCTGAATTATAATTATTTAATCTTTAATCTTGAATCTCAAATCACTTATTAATAATCTCAGACCCTTAATACCTAATCCTTAATTAATAATTCATAGTCTTAAATCACTAATCTGTAACCCTTAGAAATTAATCTGTTAATCCTTCATCCCTAATCCTTTATCCATAATCATTAATCCCTTCATCACAAATCTTTAATTCTTAATCCTTAATCCATAATCCCTATTACCTATTCCATAATCCCTTCTCCTAAATCCATAATCCTTAATTCCTAACCCTAATCCCTAATTATTAATCCATAAGCTCTAATATCTAAAACTTAAACCTTAATCCCAAACACCTAATACCAAATCCTTCTCTCCTTAATCCCTAATCCCTAAACCCAAATCCTTAACACCTAATCCTTAATCCTTTGTCCATCTCTTCTTCTTCTTCTTCTTTTTCTTCTTCTTCATCTTCTTCCCCTTTTTCTTCTTTTTCCTCTTCTTCCTCTTCTTATTTTTCTAGTTCATCATTTTCTTCTTCTTTTGCTTCATCCTCATCTTCTTCTTCCTCTTCTTCTTCTTCTTCTTCTTCTTCCTCTTCTTCTTCTTCTTCAACATTTTCTCCTTCTTTTCTTGTTCTTCTTCTTCCTTTTGTTTTTCCCCTTCTTCTTCTTCTTCTTCTTTTTCTTCTTCTTCTCCTTCTCCTACTTCTTCTTCTATTTCTTCTTCTTCTTCTTGATCATCTTTTTCTTCTTCTTCTTCTTCTTGTTTTCTCCTTCTTCTTCTCCTTCTCCTTCTCCTCATCTTTCTCCACCTCCTTCTCCTTCTCTTTCTCCTACTCCTTCTTCATCTCCTTCTCCATCTCCTTTTCCTTCTCTTGCTTATTCTCCCTGTCCTCCTCCTCCTTCTCCTTCTGCTTCTCCTCTTTAATCTTCTTTCTTCATTCTTCATTCCTCTTTCTTCTTTCTTCATCCTTCTCCCTTCTTCCTTCCATATTCCTTCTTCCTTCTTCTTTCTTTCCTCTTTCTTCTTTTTTGTTTCTACTTTCTTCTTTGTTCTTCCTCTTCTTCTTCTTCTTCCGTTTCTTCTTTCTCTTGTTCATCTACTTCATTCTTTCTTCTTTCTTCTTCCTTCTTCTTCTTTATTCTTCCTTCTTCTCCCTTCTTCCTTCTTTCTTCTCTTTATTCCCTAATCCCTAATCCCTAATCTTTAATCCTTAATCCCTAGTTCATTCTTAATCCTTAATACCAAATTCTTAATCTCTAAAATCTATTCTTTAAACCCTAATCTTTAATCCGTAATCCTTAACATTTAATTCCTAATCCTTACTCCCTAATCTATAATCTATAATCCCTAATCTCTAATCTTTAATCCTTAATCTCTAATCCTTTATCCTTAACCACTAATCTCTAATCCATAATACCTAATCTCTAATCCATAACCCTAATCTTACTACTATTACTTCTTCGTCTTCTACTTCTTCTACTACTATTACTTCTTCTTCTTCTTCATCATCATCATCTTCTTCTTCTTCTTCTTTTTTGTTTTATTCTTCTTCTTCCGCTTTTTCTTCTTTTCGTCTACTTCTTCGACTTCTTCTTCTTCTTCTCTTACTTGCCCGGTTTCCTCTTCTTCTTTTTTGTCTTCTTCTTCTTCTTCTACACCTTTCCTTCTTCTTCTTCGTCTTCCTCATCCTCTGCTTCTTCCATTTCATCTTCTTCTTCTTCTTCTTCTTCTTCTTATTCTTCTTCTTCTTCCTCTTCTTCTTCCTCTCTTCTTCTTCTTCTTCTACTTCTTCATCATCATCATCATCTTCTTCTTCTTCTTCTTCTTCCTCTTCTTCCTTTTCTTCTTCTTCCTCCTTTTATTTTTTTTTTCTTCTTCCATTTCCCATTATCTTCTTCTACTTCTTATTCCATTTCCTCTTCCTCTTCCTCTTCTTCGTCTTCTTCTTCTTCTTCTTCTTCTCGTTCTTCCAGTTTTTCTTTTTTGTCGACTTACTTCTTTTTCTACTTCCTCTTTTCCTCTACTTCTTCGACTTCTTCTTCTTCTCCTCCTTGATTGATTTCCTCTTCTTCTTCTTTTTTTTCTCCTTCTTCTTCTACTACTCTTCTTCTTCTTCTTCTTCTTGTTCCTCCTCCTCTTCTTCTTCCACTTCTTCTTCTTCTTCGTCTTCTTCTTCTACCTCATCTTCCTCTTCTTCTTCTTCTT
>JAIUJO010000171.1:825000-845000 GCA_023846275.1 Vanilla planifolia
TTCTTCTTCTTCATCTTCTTCTTCTTCTTCATCGTCTTCGTCCTCTTCTTCTTCTTCTTCCCCTTACTCTTATCTTCTTCTAACACCTTTCCACTTCCTCTCCTTCTTCTTCTTCTTCTTCTACTTCGTCATCTTCTTCATTCTTCCTTCTTCCATCATCTCTCTTCCTTCTTTTTTCTTTCCTCTTTCTTCTTCTTTCTTTTTCTTCTTCTTCTTCTTCTTCTTCTTCTTTCCCTTCCACTTCCTCTTGCTGTTCCTCTTCTTCATTTTCTTCTTCTTCTTTTTCTTCATCTTCTTTTCCTTCATCACCTTCTCCTACTTCTTTTCTTCTCCTTTTTCTTCTTCTTCTTCTACTTCCTTTTCCCATTCTTCTTCTTCTTCTTGTACTACTACTACTTCTTCCTTTTTTTCTTCTTCTTCCACTTCTTTTTTTCCTTTTTCTTCTACTGATTCTTCTTCTTCTCCTCCTTCTTCTTCTCTTCCTCTTATTCTTCCTTTTCTTATTCATCATCATCTTCTTCTTCTTCTTCTTCTTTTTCTTCCTCTTCTTTTTCTTGTTCTTCTTCTTTTATTTCTTCCTATTCTTCTTATTCTCATTCTTCTTCTTCTACTACTTTTTCTTCTTCTTCTTCTTCTTCTTCCTAACTTCTTCTACTTCATCTTCTTCTTGTTCTTCTTCTTCTTCCTCCTCCTCCTCCTCCTCTTCTTCTTCTTCAATTTCCTCTTCTTCCTCTTGTTCTTCTTCTTCTTCTTTTCCTTCTTCTACTTCATCTTTTTTTCTTCTTTCTCTTCTTCTTCCTCTTCTTCTTATTCTTCCTGGTCTTCTGTTTCCACTTCTTCTTCTTCATCATCAACTTCTTCTCATTCCTATTCTACTTCTTCTTCTTCTATTTCTTTTTCTTCTTTGTCTTCTTCTTGTTCTTCTTCCTCATCATCTTGTTCTTCTTCTTCATCTTCCTCTTCTTCCTCCTCTCCTTCTTCTTCTTCCTTTTCTCCTTCTTCTTCCCTTTCTTCTTCATCTTCTTCTACCTCTTCCTCTTTCTCTTCCCCTCCCTTTTGCTCTTCCTCTTCTTGTCTTTCTTGTTCTTCTTTTTCTTCATCATCTTCTTCGTTCTTCTATCTTCCATCTTCCTTATTCCTTCTTCCTTAATTCTTCCTTCTTCCTTTTCCTTCTTCCTTCTTCTTTCTTCCTTTGTCTATCTTCTTTCTGACTTCTTCTTTTTCTACTTCTTCTTTTTCTTCTTCTTCCTCATGTTCATCTTATTCTTCTACTTCGTTTTTTACTTCCTCATCTTCTTCTTCTTCTTTCTCTTCTTCTTCTTCTTCTAGTTCTTCTTCTTCTTTTTCCTCTTCTTCTTATTCTTCTTCTTCTTCTTTTTCTTCTTTGTGTACTTCTTCTTCTTCTTCTTCTACTTCTTTTTCCTCTTCGTCTTCCTCTTCTTCTTCCTCTTCTTCTTCTACTATTACTATTACTTCACCTTCTTTTTCTTCATCTTCTTCTTGCTCTTATCCTTCTCCTTCTTCTTTCTCCTTAATACTTAACCATTAATTCCTAATCCTTAATCTTTAATTCTCAATCCCTAATCTCAAATTCCTAATCCCTAATCCTTAATCCATAATCCCTAATAACTATTCTCAAATCTTTTCTTGAATTCTGAATTCAAAATCTCTAATCCCTAATAAATAATCCCAAATCCTTAATCCTTAATCCCTAATGGTTAATACTAAATCCTTAACCTTTTAATCCCTAATTTCCAATCCCTAATCCATAATTTAATCTCGAATACCCAATTCCTAATTTTTTCCCCAAATCCCTATCACCTAATCCCTAATCCTAATTCTTAATCCCGAATGCCTAATCCCTAAACCCTAATCCTTTATTCTTAATCACTAATCGATAAATTAAAACACTCCCTCCCTAATGCGTTATCCGCAAATCTAATACCTAATTCCTAATCTATAGGACGTCACCCATTACTCTATAATTTGTCTTCTACTTCTTCTTCTTATTATTCTTTCTCTTCTTCTTCTTTCTCTTTTCCTTTTTCTTCTGCCTTGTCCTCTTCTTGTTGTTCTTCCTATTCTTCCTCATCTTTCTCTTCTTCTTCTTCTTCTTCCTCGTCCTCCTCCTCCTTTGCTTCCTCTTCTTATTCTTTGTCTTCTTTTTCTTCTTCGTACTCCTCTTCTTCCCTTTCCTCTTCTTCTTCTTCCTCATTTTATTCTTCTTCATCATCATCACCATCATCACCTTCTCCTTCTTCTTCTTCTTCATCGTCTTCATCCTCTTCTTCTTCTTCTTCCCCTTCTCCTTATCTTCTTCTACCTCCTCTTCCTCTTCCTCTCCTTCATCTTCTTCTTCTTTTACTTCTTCATCTTCTTCCTTCTTCCTTCTTCTTTCTTCTATCTTCTCTCTTCCTTCTTTTTCCTTCTTCTTTCTTCTTCTTTCTTTTTCTTCTTCTTTTTCTTCTACTTCTTCTTCTTCTTCTTTCCCTTCTTCATCTTGTTCTTCTTCTTGCTATTCCTCTTCTTCATTTTCTTCTTCTTCTTTTGCTTCATCTTCTTCTTCTTCTTCATCTTCTCCTTCTTCTCTTCTTCTTTTTCTTCTTCTTCTTCTACTTCCTCTTCCCATTCTTCTTGTACTTCTACTAATACTACTACTACTAATACTTCTTCTTCTTCCTCTTCTTCTCCTTCCTCTTCTTATTCTTCTTCTTCATCTTTTTCTACTTCCTCTTCCTCTTCATCTTCTCCTTCTTCTTCTCTTCTTCTTATTTTTCCTTCTCTTATTCTTCTTCTTCTTCTTCTTCTTCATCTTTTTCTTCCTCTTTTTCTTCTTCTTCTTTTATTTCTTCCTCTTCTTCTTTTTCTCATTCTTCTTCTTCTACTACTTTTTCTTCTTCTTCTTCTTCTTCATCACTTTTTCTACTTCATCTTCTTCTTCTTCATCTTCTTCTTCCTTCACCTCTTCTTCTTCTTCTTCTTCTTCTTCGGTCTCCTCTTCTTCTTCTTCTTTGTCTTCTTCTACTTCCTCTTCTTTTCTTCTTCTTGTTCTTCTTCCTTGTCTTCTCATTCCTCTTCTACTTCTTCTTCCTTTACTTTTACTTTTTCTTTTTCTTCTTCATCTTCTTCTTGTACTTCTTCCTCATCATCATCTTCTTCTTCTTCTTCCTCTTCTTCCTCTTCTTCTTCTTCTCCTTCTTCTTCTTCTTCTTCTTCCTTTTCTCCTTCTTCTTCCCCTTCCTCTTCGTATTCTCCTACCTTTTCCTCATTCTCCTCCTCTTCCTTTTCCTCTTCCTCTTCTTCTTCTTCTTTTTCTTCTTCTTCTTCATCTTCTTGCTTCTTTTATCTTCCATCTTCCTTATTCCTTTTTCCTTATTTCTTCCTTCTTCCTTCTTCCTTTTCCTTCTTCCTTCTTCCTTCTTCCTTCTTCCTTCTTCCTTCTTCCTTCTTCTTCTTACTTCTTTCATCTTTCTTCCTTCTTCTTCATTCTAATTCTTCTTTTTTTTCTTCTTTCACATCTTCATCTTATTCTTCTTCTTCATTTTTTTATTTTCTCTTCTTCTTCATCTTTTGGTTCTTCTTCTTCTTCTTTTTCCTCTTATTATTATTATTATTCTACGTCTTCGTCTTCTTTCTCTTCTTCTTTTTTCTCTTCTTCTTCTTCTTCTTGTTCTTCTTTGTCTTCTTTTTCTTTTTGTTTGTCTTCCTCTTCTATTTGTTTTTCTTCTTTTTCGTTTTCTTCTTCTACATCTTCTTCTTTACTTACTTGTTCTTATTCTTCTTCCTCTTTTATTTCTTTTTCTTTTATTTCTGGTTCTTCTTCTCCTTCTTCTCCTTCTTCTTCTTCTTTTTCTTCTTCTTCTTCTTCTATTTCTTCTTCTTCTTCTTCTTTTTCTTCTCCTTCTTCTTTTTATTATTATTATTCTTCTTCTTTTTCTACTTCTAGTTTCCTTCTTCATCATCATCATCATCATCATCCTCTTCTTCTTCTACTTCTTTTTCCTTTTCGTCTTCCCCTTCTTCCTCCTTTTCTTCTTCTTCTACTACTACATTACCTTCTTTCTCTTCATCTTCTTCTTGCTCTTATCCTTCTCCTTCTTCTTTCTCCGTAATCCTTAATTCGTAATCCCTAATCTTTAATAACTAATCCCTAATCTCAAATTCTTGATCCCTAATCTTTAATCCATAATCCCAAATCTTTAATCCCTAATCCTTGTCTTCAATTCCTAATCCAAAATCTCTAATCTCTAATCCCTAATAGATAATCCCAAAACTTTAATCCTTAATCCCTAATACTTAACACTAATTCCTTAATCTTTTAATACCTTATTTCTAATCCCTAATCCAGAATCTAATCCCTAATATCTAATTCTTAATTTTTTCCCAAATCCCTAATACCTAATCCCTAATCTCTAAACCCTAAGACTTATTCCTAATTCTTAATCCCAAATCCCTAATCCCTAAGCCTTAATCCTTTATCCATAAACCCTAGTCGATAAATCTGAATCCCTCCCTCTCTAGCACGTTATCCCTAATCTCTAACACCTAATTCCTAATCATTAGGACGTCGCCCAATACTCTATGATCTGTCTTCTTCTTCTTCTTCTTCTTCTTCTTCTTCTTTCTCTTCTTTTTCTTTCTCTTTTCCTTTTTCTACTACCTTGTCCTCTTCTTGTTCTTCTTCCCATTCTTTCTCATCTTCCTCCTCGTCTTCTTCTTCTTCTTCTTCCTCCTCCTCCTCCTCCTCTTCCTCTTCTTATTCTTTGTCTTCTTTTTCTTCTTCCCTCTTTTTCTTCTTCCTCTTTTTCTTTTTCATCCTCTTCTTCTTCTTCTTCGTCTCCTTCTTATTCATCTTCCTCTTATTCTTCTACTTCTTCTTCTTCCTCTTCTTTGTTCTTTTTTTCTTCTACTTCTCCTTCTCCTTCCTGTTCTTCATACTGCGCTTCTTCTTCTTCTTCATCCTCCTCTACTTCATTTTCATGTTGTTCTTTTTCTTCTTCTTCTTCTTCTTCTTTTACTTATTTTTCTTCTTCTTCTTCTTCTACTTGTTCTTCTTCGTTTACTTCTTCTTCTTGTTCACCTCTTCTTCTACTTCTTTGACTTCGTCTTCTTGTTCTTCTTTGATATCCTCTTCATCTTCTTCTTTTTCTTCTTCTTCTTCTTCTTCTTCTTCTTCGTCTTCTTCTTCTTCTTCTTTTTTGTCTTGTACTTCTTCTTCTCTACTTCTTCTTCTTCTCCTTCTTCTTTCTCCTCCTCCTCTTCTTCTTCTTCATCTTCTTTTCCTTCTCCTTCTTCTTCTTATTCCTCTTCTTCCTTTTCATCTTCTTCTTTTTCTTCTTCGTCTTCATTTTCTTTTTCTTCGTCTTCTTTTTCTTCTTCATCTTCTTCATCTTCTTCTTCTACATCTTCTTCTTCTACTTCTTCATCTTCTTCATCTTCTTCTACTTCATCATTCTTTTCCTCTTCTTCTTCTTCTTCTTTTTCTTCCCCTTGCACTTCATCTTCTTCTACCTTCTTCTCTTCCTCTCTGTCGTCCTCTTCCACTTCTTCATCTTCCTTTTCTTCTTCTTCTTCTTCTTCCTCTTCTTCTTCTTTTTCATCTTCATCTTCTTCCTATGTCCTTCTTCCTACTTCTTTATTCCATCTTCTCTCTACCTACTTTTTTTCTTTCCTCTTTCTTCTTCTTTCTTATTCTACTTCTTCTTCTTCCTCTTCCTCTTGTTGTTCTTCTTTATATTCTTCCTTTTCTTCTTCTTTTTGTTCTGCTACTACTACTTCTTCTTCTTCTTTATAGTATTCTTCCTCCTATTTTTCTTCTTCTTCTTATTCATCATCTATTCCTTCCTTTTCTTCTCATTCTCCTTCTTCTTCTTCTTCTTCTTCTTCTTCTTTCTCTTCTACTACTTCTTCTACTACTTCTTTTTTGTCATCTTCTTCTTCCTCTCTTCTTCTACTTCTTCATCTTCTTCCTCTACTTCTTCTTCTTCTTCCTCTTCTTCTTCTTCTTCTTCATCTTCTATTTCCTCTCCTTCCTCGTCATCTTCTTCTTCATTGTCTTCTTCTACCTCCTCTTCTCTTCTCTTCTTCTTCTTCTTCTTTTTCTTCATCTTCTTCTTCCATGTCTTCTTTTTCCACTTCTTCTTCTTCATAATCTTCATCAACTTCTTATTCCTCTCGTACTTCTTGTTCTTCTTTTTCTTTTCTTTTTCTTCTTCTTGTTCTTCTTTCTCATCTTCTTCTTCTTTTTGTTCTTCTTCCTCATCTTCTTCTACTTCTTCTTCCCTTTCTCCTTCTTCTTCCCTTTCCTCTTCGTCTTCTTCTACCTCTTCGTCTTTCTCTTCCTCTTCCATTTCCTCTTCCTCTTTTTCTTCTTCTTCTTTTTCTTCTTCTTCCTTCTTCTATCTTTCATCTTCCTTATTCCTTCTTCCTTCTTATTTCTTCCTTCATCCTTCTTCTTTCTCCTTCTTTCTTCTTCGTTGTCTTTCCTCCTTCCCCCAACTGCTTTCTTCCTTCTCCTTTCTTCTTTCATCTTTCTTGTTTCTTCTTCTTTCTACTTTTTTCTTCTTTTCTTCTTCCTCCTCATCTTCCACTTCTTCATTTTCTTCCTCTTCATCTTCCTCATCTTCTTCTTCTTCTTTCTCTTCTTCTTCTTCTTCTTCTACTTCTTCTTCTTTCTCTTCTTCATATTATTATTATTATAATGGTTATAAAATTATTCTACTTCTCCTTTGCCTTCTTTTTTCTCTTCCTCTTTTTCTTCTTTTTCTTCTTCTTCACTGTCTTCTTCTTCTTCTTCTTCATGTTCTTCTTCTTCTCGCTCTTGTTCTTATTATTCTTCCTCTTCTATTTCTATTTCTTGTATTTTCTCTTCTTCTCCTCCTTCTTCTCCTTTTTTATTTCTTCTTCTTCTACTTCTTCTTCTCCTCCTTCTTTCTCTTATTCTTCTTCTTCTTCTTCTTCTTCTTCTTCTACTACTACTACTATTACTTCTTCTCTTCTTCTTGTTCTTCTTCTTCTTCTTCATCATCATCTTCTTCTTTTTCTTCTTCTTCTTCTTCCTCTTCATCGTCCCTTTCCTCTTCCTCTTCTTCTTCTTCTTCTACTACTACTACTTTGCCTTCTTATTCTTCTTCTTCTTACTCATGTCCTTCTTTCTCCCTAGTCCTTAATCTCTAATTCCTAATTCCTAATCTTTAATACCTAATTCCTAATCTCTAATCCCTATTCCTTGATCCATAATCCATAATCTCTAATCTCGTATCTTTGTCTTTAATTCCTAATCCTAAATGTCTAACCTCTAATCCCTAATTCATAATCCCAAAACCTTAATCCTTAATCCCTCATACATAATACTTAATCCTTAATCCCTTATTTTGATTCTCTAATCTTGAATCCCTAATCTAATCCCTAATACCTAATTCCTATTCCTTTTTTCCAAAGCTTTATTATGTAATTCGTAGTCCCTAAACCCTAACCCTAATCGCTAATCCTTAGTCCCCAATCCATAAATCAAAATCCTTCCATTCCTAACGCCTAATACCCAATCCCTAATTTCTAATCTTTCAGCCATCGTCCACTACTCTATAATCTGTCTTCTTCTTTTTCTTCTTCTTCCCCTGCTCCTTCTTTCTCTTCTTCTTTTCCTTCTTCCTTGTCTTCTTCTTGTTCTTCATCATATTCTTTGCCATCTTCCTCTTCTTTTTCTTCTTCTTTTTCTTGTTGTTGTTCTTCTTCCACCTCCTCCTCTTCTTCCACTTCTTCTTTTGCTTCTTCTTTTTTCTTCTTCTACCTCCTCTTCTTCTTGTTCTTCTTCTTTTTCTTTATCTTTTTCTAGTTCTTCTCTTTCGTCTTCTTCTTTTTCTTCTACTACTACTACAACTACTACTTCTACTTCTTCTTCATCTTCATCATCATCTTCTTCTTCTTCTTCTTCTTCATCTTCTCCTTCTCCTGCTCCTTCATCATCTTCTTCTTCTTCTTCTTCTTCATCCTCCTCCACTTTTTATTTTTCCTTCTTCTACCTCTTCTTCTTCTTATTCTTCTTCTTTTTCCTCATCTTCTTCTTCCTTTTTTATCTTTCTTCTTCTTCTTCTACTTCTACTTGTTCTTTATCTTCATCTTCATCTTCATCTTCTTCTTCTTCTTCTTCATCATCATCATCTTCTCCTGCTCCTTCTTCTTCTTCTTCTTCTTCTTCTTCTTCTTCTTTCTTCTTTCTTCTTTCTTCATTTTGCTTTCTTCTTTCTTATATCTTCTTCTTTCTTCCTTCTTTCTTCTTCCTTCTTCCTTTTGCTTCTCACTTCTTTCTTCTTCCTTCTTCCTTCTTCCTTCTTTCTTTCTTTTTTTTTCTTTTTTCTTCTTTCTTCTTTCTTCTTCTTTCTTCTACTTTCTTCCATCTTCCTTCATCCTTCTCATTTCTTTCTTCTTCTTCCTTCTTTCTTCCTTTCTTTTTCTGCTCCTTTCATCATCATCTTCTTCTTTTCTTATTCTTCTTCTTCTTCTTCTTCTCAATCTTCTTCTTCTTCTTATATTTCTTTTTCTTTATCCCAAAACCATAATCCCTAATCTTGCACTCCTTCATCCATAATACATAATCTATAATCCATAATCCCTCACTCTCTAGTCTCTAATCCCTAATCCCTAATCGGTAATCCCCAATGTCAAATCCTTAATCATGAATAACTAATCCTTAATATTTAATCTTTAAACCATCCATAATCCTTAATAACTAATCCCTTATCCTTAAACCATAACTCCAAATCTTCAATCCCTAATGTCTAATCTTTAATGCCTAAACTTTCATGCCTTATCTATAATCTCCAATTCCTAATCCTTAATCTCTAATCCCTAATCTCTGATCCTTGTTCAGAATTCCTAATCCTAAATCTCTAATCTCTAAATCCTTATTCATAAACCCTAAACCCCAATCTTTAACCCTAACATTTAATCCTTAATCCCTAATACGTAATCCTTAATCCATTAATCAATAACTCCTAATATGTAATCCCTAATGTGATCTGGAATCTCTAATTCTTAATCCCAATTCCTAATCCCTAATACCTAAATGCTAACCCTAATCACTAATCCATAATCCCTAATTCTTAATTCTTAATTTTAAAACCATATTTCCTAAATCCTAATCTTTAATCCTTATTCCCTAATCGATAATATTGAATCCCTCCCTCCCTAATGCCTAATCCCAAAACCTTAATACCTAATTCTTAATCGCTCAGTTGTCGCACACTAGTCTATAATCTGTCTTCTTCTTCTTCTTCTTCCTCTTCTTCTTCCACTTCTTCTTTTTATTCTTCTTCTTCTTCTTCCTTGTCTTCTTCTTGCTCTTCTTCATATTCTTCTTCATCTTTCTATTTTTTTCTTCTTCTTCTTTCTCCTCCTCTTTCTCTTATTCTTCTACTTCTTCTTCCTCTTCCTCTCCTTGCTCTTCTACTTCTTCATTCCTTTCTTCCTCTTCTTCTTCTTCTCCTTTTTGTTCTTCTTCCTCTTGTCCTTCTTTGTCTTCTTCTTCGTCTCCTTCTTCCTCCTCTTCTCCTTCCTATTCTTCTTCTTCTTCTTCTTTCTCTCCTTCTTCTTCCTCGCCTCTTTCTTCTTCTGCTTCTTCTTCTTGTTCCTCTTTTCCTCATATTCTTCTTTCACTTCTTCTCCTTCTTCTTCTTCTTCTTCTACTTCTTGTTCCTCTTCTTCTTCTTCTTCTCTTCTTCTTCTTCTTCATCATCTTCTTCTTCTTCTTCTACATTTTTCTTATTCTTCCTCTTCCTTTTCCTCCCATCCTTTTTCTTTTGCTTTTTCCTCTTTTCCTTCTTTATCCTCCTTTCTTTCTTCTTTTTGCATTTCTTCTTTTTCATCCTCCTCCTCTACTACCTTATCTTGCTATTCTTCTTCTTCGTCCTCTTCATGTTCTTCTTTCACTTCTTCCTTGTCTTTCTCTCCTTCTTCTTCTTCTTCTTCCTCTTGAATTTTTTCTTCCTTATGTTTCTATTCTTCTTCTTCTTCTTCTTCTTCCTCTCCTTCTTCTTCTTGTTCTCATTCTTCCTTTTCTTCATCTTCTTCTTCTTCTTCTACCTCCCCTTATTCTTCTTATTCTTCTTCTTCTTCTCTAATTCATCTTGTACTTCTTGTTCTTCTCCTTCTTTCTCTTGTTCTTCTTCCTCTCCTTATTTCTCGTCTTCTTCTTCTTCTTCTCCTTCTCCTTTCCTTCTTCTTTTCCTTCTCCTTCTTGGTCTCTTCTTCCTCCTTTCTTTTCCCCTTCTCCTTCTTCCACTTTTTCTTCTACTTCTTTCTTCTCTCTTCTTTCTTCTTTTTCTTTCTTCTTTCTTATTTCCTCTTCCTTCTTCCATATTCCTTCCTCCATCCATCTTCCTTCTTCCTTCTTCAATCTTGCTTCTTCCATCTTCCTTCTTGCTTCTTGCTTCTTTCTTCTTCCTTCTTCCATTTTCTTTCTTCTTTCACTTCCCTTTTTTCTTCTTTCTTCTTTCTTTTTTCTTCTTTATTCTTTCTTCTTCCTTATTAATCTTTCTTCTTATTCCTTCTAATTTCCACTTTCTTACTTTTTCCTTCTTCTATCTTCATCGTCTTCTCCTTCTACTACTACTACTACTACCACTTCTTCTTCACTTCTACTTCTTCATCTTCTATTTGTTCATCTTTGTCATCTTCTTCTTCATCATCTTTTCTTCTACTTCTTTGACATCTTCTTCCTTTTCTTCTTCTTCGGTTTCCTCTTCTTCACCTTCTTCTTCTTCTTCTTCTTCTTCTTTTTCTTCCTTGTCTTCTTCTTCTTCTTCTTCTCTTTCTCTTCTTCTTCTTCTACTTCTTCTTCTTCTACATCTTCTTTTTCTTCTTCCACTTCATTTTCTTCTTGTTCTTCACCATATTCATCTTCATCTTCTTCTTCTTCTTCTCCTTCTTACTTATCGTCTTCTTCCTTTTCTTCTTCTTCTCATTCCTCTTAGTGCTCTTCTACCTCCTTCTCATCCTCTTCCTCTTCCACTTCTTCGCCTTCTTCCTCTTCCTCTTCTTCTTCTTCTTCTTCATCTTCTTCTTTTTCTTCTTCATCTTCTTCCTTCTTCCTTTTTTCTTCTTCCTTCTTCCTTCTTCCTTCTTCCTTCTTCCTTCTTCCATCTTCTTAATTACTTCATTTTTGTTTTCTTACTCTTTTGCTTTCTTTTTCTTCTTCTTCTTCTTCTTCTTCTTCCACTTCCTCTTCTTCTTCTTCTTCATCTTCTTCTTCTTCTTCTTCATTTTCTTCTTCTTTCTCTTTTTCATCATCTTCTTCATGCTCTGCTTCTTCTTCCTTTTCTTCTTCTTCTTTTTCTATTTCTTCTTCTTCTTCAACTTCATCTTTTCCTTCTCCTATTTTTTTCTTCTTTTCTTCTTCTTTTTTTTCTTTTGCTTCTTCTTCTTCTTCTTCTTCCTCTACCTATTCTTCTTGTACTTCTTCTTCTTCTTCTTCTTCCTCTTCTTCTTCTTCTTCTTCTTCTTCTTCTCTTCTTCATGTTCTTCATTTTCATACTCTTCTTCTACTTCTACTTCTTCTTCTTCTTCTTCTTTTACTTCTTCTTCTTCATCATGTTCTTCTTGCACCTCTATTTCTTCTTCTTCTACTACTACTTATTTTTCATATTCTCCTTTTTCTTCTTCTTCTTCTTCCACTTCTTCTTCTTCTTCTTTTTCTTCTTCTTCTTCTTCTTTTTCTTCTACTTCCTCTTCATCATCAACAACTTCATCTTCTTCTTCTTCCACTCATCTTCTACTTCTTCATCTTCTTCTTCTTCGTCCTCTTCTTGTTCTTCGTGTTCTTCTTCTATTTCTTCTTCTTCGTCTTTGTCTTCTTCTTCTTCTTCTTCTTCTTTGGCTTCTTCTTATTTCAGTTGTCTTCTACTTCTTCTTCCTCGTCTTCTTTTACCACTTCTTCTTCATTCTCTTCATGTACTCCTTATTCCTCTTCTACTTCTTCCTCTCCTTTTTTTCTTTTTTCTTCTTCTTCTTTGTCGTCTTCCTTATCATCATCATCATCATCTTCTTCTTCTTCTTCTTCTTCTTCTCCTTCATCGTCTTCATCTTCTTCTTCCTCCTCTCCTTCTTCTTCCTGTTCCTCTTTGTTTTCCTCTTCCTCTTCCTCTTCCTCTTCCTCTTCCTTTTCCTCTTCCTCTTCTTCTTCTTCTTTTTCTTCTTCTTCCTCCATCTAGCTTCCACGTTCCTTATTCCTTCTTCCTGGTTCCTTCTTCGTTCTTCCTCTTCCTTCTTCCTTCATCCTTCTTCTTTCTTCCTTGGCTAATCTTCTTTGTTCCTTCTTCTTTCTCCTTTCTTCTTTCTTCTTCTTCTTCTTCTTTTTCTTCTTCTTGTTCTTCTTCTTCTTCCTCTTCCTCTTCCTCTTCTTCTTCTTCTTCTTCTTCTTCTTCTTTTTCTTATTATTATTATTATTATTATTATTATTTTTTTCTTGTTTTTGTTGTTTTTCTATGCCTTCTTCTTCTTCCTCTTCTTCTTTTTTGTCTTCTTCTTCTTCTTTTTCTTTTACTTCTTCTTCTTGGTCCTCTTCTTCTTCTTCTTCTTCCTTTTTTCTTCCTATTCTTCTTCCTATTCTCCTACATCTGCTTGTTTTTCTTCTTCTTCTTCTTCTCCTCCTCTGCCTTCTTATTCTTGTTCTTATTCCTCTTCTAATTTTTTTCCTCTATTTTTTCTTCTTCCTCTCTTCCTTTTTCTTTTTCTTTTTTCTTCTTCTTCTGTTTCTACTTGTACTTCTTCTTCTTCTTCTTCTTCTTCTCCTCCCTCATCTTCTTCTTATTCTTCTTCTTCTTCTTCACTTCTTCCATTCTTCTTCTTCATCACCATCTTCCTCTTCTTCTTCTTATTTTTCTTCTTCTTTTTCCTCTTCATCTTTCTATTCTTCTTTCTCTTCTTCTTCTTCTTCTTCTACTTTTTCACCTTTTATTTCTTCTTCTTCTTCTTACGCTTGTCCTTCTCCTTCATCTTTCTCTTTAATACTTAACCCCTAATCCATAATCCTTAATATTTAATACCTAATACCTAATCTCTAATTCTTTGTCCCTAATCCTTAATCCATAGTTTCTAATCCCTAGTTTCTAATCTTGAATACTTATCCTTAATTCCTAATCTTAATATCTAATATGTTATCCCTAATTCTTAATCCCTAAACCCTAATCCATAATCCCTAGTTTCTTCTTGTTCTTCTTCTTCTTCTTCTACTTCTTCTTCTTCTTCTTCTTCTTCCAATCCTTCTTCTAGTTCTTTTTCCTCTTTTCCTTCTTTTTCCTCATCTCCTTCTTTTTGTAAATGTTCTACTTCTAGTTCCTCCTCTTACTCCTCATCTTGCTCTTCTTCTTTTTCCTCTTCTTCTTTTTCTTCCACTTCTCCTTCTTATTCTTCTTCTACTTCTTCCTCATCTTCCTCTCTTTCTTCTTCTTCATCTTCTTCCTCTTCTTCTTTTTCTTCCTCATCTTTCTCTTCTTCTTCTTCTTTTACTACTACTACTTCCTCTTCTTCTTTCTCTTCTTCTTCTTTTTCTTCTTCTTCTTCTACTTCTTCCCCTTCTTCTTCTTCATCTTCTTCTTCTAGCCTTTTTTCTTCTTCTTATTCTTATTTTTCTCCATCTTCTTCTTATTCTTCTTCTGCTTCTTCTTCCTCTTCTTCTTCTTTTTTTACTTCTTATTCTTCTTCTTCTTTCGCTTCTCCTTCATTTTCTACTACTTCTTCTTCTTCTTCCTTTTGTTCTTCTTCACCTCCTTCTTTCTCATCATCTTCTTCTTCTTCACTTTCTTCTTCTCCTTCTCCTACACCTCCTTCTCATTCTTCTCTTTCATATTTTTCTTCTGCTTCTTCTTTTATTTTTTCTTCTTCCTCTTTCTTCTTTCTTCTTTCTTCATTCTTCATTTTTTTCTTCTTCATTCTTCTTTCTTCTTTCTTCATCTATCTTTTTCTGTCTCTTCTTCCTCCTCCTCCTCCTCTACTTCTTCATCTTCCTCCTCTTATGCTTCTTCATCTTCTTCGTCTTCTTGCTCTTCTTCTTCGTCATCTTTATCCTTTTCTTCTTCTGTTTTTCTTCTTCTTCTTCTTCCACTTTCGCTTCTTCTTCTTCCTATTCCTCTTCTTCTTCATGTCCATCTTCATCATCATCATCATCTTCTTCTTATTCTTCTTCTTCCTATTTCTCTTCTTCTTCTCCTTATTCTTCCCCTTCTTCATGTTCATCTCCATCATCTTCTTCTTCTTCTTCTTCCACTTCTTATTCTTGTTCTTGTTCTTCTTCTTCTTCTTCTACTTCTACTTCTACTTCTACTTCTACTTCTTCATCTTCTTCTATTTATTATTATTCTTCCTCTTCTCTTCTTCTTGTTCTTCCTCTTCTTATTCTTCTTGTACCTCTTCTGTGTCTTCTTCTTCCTCTCCTTCTTCTTCTTCTTCCTCCTCCTTTTCTTTTTCTTCTTCTTCTTCTTCTTCTACTTCTTCCTTTTCTTTTTATTCTCCTTCTTCTTCTTCTTTTCGTCTTCTTCTTCATCTTCTTCTTCTTCTTCTTCTTCTTCTTCTTCTTCTACTTCTTCTTCTCCGTGTTCTTCTTCTTCTTCTTTGACTTCCTCTTTTTTTCTACTTGTTCTTCGTCTTCTTCTTCTTCTTCTTACTCTCTTGTTCAACTTCTTCGTCTTGTTCTAATTCATCCTCTTCTTCTTCGTCCACTTCTTGTTATTCGTCTTCTTTTGTTCTTTTCTCTTCTTCTTCTTCTTCTTCTTCTTCTTCCTCTTCTCTTGTTTTTCTTTTCCTTTTTCTTCCTTGTCTTTTTCTTCCACTTCTTCAACTTCTTCTTATTATTCTTATTCCTCTTCTTCTTCTCCTCCTCCTCCTCCTTTTTTTTCTTCTTCTTCTTCTTTTTCATCAACTTCTTCTTCTTCTTCTTTTTTCTTATTATTCCTAATCTTTAATCGCTATCCATAATCCTTATTATCTAATCTCTAATCCTTAATCTTAAATTCCTAATCTTTAATCCCTTATCCTTAACAAATTAATCCCAATTCTTAATCCCTAATCATCAAGCCTTTAATCTTTAATGTCTAATCCCTAATCCATCAAACCTTAATCTCTAATCCCTAATCCTAATCCCCTGATCCCAAATCCCTAATTTGTCTCTTCTTCATTTTCCTCTTTTACTTCTTCTTCTTCTTCTTCTTCTTCTTCATTCTTTTCCTCTTTTCTTCTTCTTCCTTTTGCTCTTCTTCTTCTTCCCCATCTTTGTCTTCTACTTCTTCCTTTTCTTCTTCATTTTCCCCTTCTTCTACTTATTCCTCTTCTTCTTCTTCTTTCTCTTCTTCTTCTTCTTCTTTTTCTTCTTCTTCTTTTTCTTCTTCTTCCCCCTCTTCTTCTTCTTCTTCTTCTACTTCATCTTCTTCTTGCTCTTCTTCTTTTTCCTCTTTTTCTTCTTCTTCTTTTTACTCTTGTTCTTTTTCTTCTTCTTCTTCCTCCTCCTCTACTCGTTTTTCTTCTTCTTCTTCTTCTTCTTCTCCTTCTTCTTATCCTTCTTCTTCTTTTCTTCTTCCACTTCTACTTCTTCTTCTTCTTCTTTTTCTTCTTGTTCTTCTTCTTCTTCTTCATCGTCTTCTTCCTCCTCTTTTCTTCTTCTTTCTCTTCTCCTTCTTTTTCTTTTTCTTTTTCTTCTTCCTCTTCTTCTCCTTCTCCTCCTTCTTCTTCTACATCTACTTGTATTTCTTCTTCATCTACATCTTCTTCATCTTCTTCTTCATCTACTTCTTCTTCTTGTTCTTCTTCTTCTCCATCTTCTTCTCCTTCTTCATCATTTTCTTCTTCTCTTCTTCTTGCTCTTCTTTTTCTTCTTCATCTTCCTACACCTCCTTCTTGTTCTCCTCTTCCTCCTTTTCCTTCCCTTTCTCCTTCTGCTTCTTCTTCTTCTTTCTTCTTTTTTCTTTTTTCTTTCTTCTTCCTCATTTCTTCTTCCTTCTTTCTTCTTTCTTCTTTCTTCTTCCTTCTTCCTTCCTTCTTCCTTCTTTCTTCTTCCTTCTTGCTTCTTTCTTCTTCCTTCTTCCTTCTTTCTTCTTGCTTCTTTCTTCTTCCTTTTTCCATCTTTCTTCTTCTTTCTTTTTTGTTTTTTTTCTTCTTTCTTCTTTCTTTTTTCTTCTTATTTTGTTCTTCTTTCTTTCTTTCCTCTTTCTTTCCATCTTTCTTTTTTTGTTTCTTGTTTCATCATCATCATCTTCTGCTTCTCCATTATCTTCTTCTTCTTCAACTTCTTAATCGTTATCCCAAAACCATAATTCCTAATCCTTAATCTCTGTTGGCTTATCCCCATTGTCAAATCCTTAATCCCTAATAACCAATCCCTAACATTTAATATTTAATCCATTCTGAATTCTTAATCCCTAATCCCTCAACCTTAAACCCTAATCTTTAATCCCTAATCTTTAATACCTATTCCCTAATCTATAAAGTACTTAATGCTTAATCCTTAATCTTTAATCCTTAATCTCTAATCCCTTTTTTGAATTCATAATCCTAAATCTCTAATCTCTAATTCCTAATTCATAATCTCCAAATCCTAATCCCTAATCTCTAAATAGAAATTGTTAATCCCTAATGCTTAATCCAAAATCCCTTTATCAATAACTTCTAATCTGTAATCCTTAATCTAATCCCTAATTCTTAATCCTAATTCCCAAATCCATATTCCCTCATCCTTAATCCTTAACCCTAATCTCTAATCCCTAACTCCTCATTCTTAATCCTAAATACTTATTCCTTAAACCCTAATATCTAATCCTTAATCCCTAATCTATAATGCTGAATCCCTCCCTCACTAACGCCTAAGCCCCAATCCCTAAAACCTAATTCTTAATCCCTAAGTCGTCACACACTAATCCATAATATGTATTCTTCTTCTTCTTCTTCTTTCTCTTCTTCTTCTTTTTCTTCTTAATATTCTTCCTCATCTTCCTCTTTTTCTTCTTCTTCTTCTTCTTCTTCTTTCTCTTCTTTCACTTCTTATTCTTCATCTTCTTCTTCTTCTTCCTCCTCCTCCTCTTCTTCCACTTCTTCTTCTTCTTCCCCTTCTCCTTCTTCTTCTTCTTCTTCTTTTACTTCTCCTTCTTGTTCTTCTTCTTTCTCTTCTTCTTCATCATCATCATCATCTTCTTCTTCTTCCTCTTCCTCTTCTTCTTCTACTTCCTTTTCTTCTTCATCATCTTCTTCTTCTTCTTCTTCTTCCTATTCTTCTTCTTCCTCTTCTTCTTCTTTTTCTTCTTCTTCTTCTTCTTCTTCTTCTTCTTCTTCTTCACTTCTGTCTTCTTCTTCTTCTTCTTCTTCTTCCTCTTCTTTTTCTTCTTCTATTTATTCTTGTTCTTCTTTTTTTTCCTCACATTCTTCTTCCTCTTCTTCTCCTTCTTCTTCTTCTTCTACTTCTTCTACTTCTTCTTCCTCTTCATCATCTTCTTCTTCTTCTTATTCTTCTTCATCATCATCTTCATCCTCCTCATCATATTCTTCTTCTTCTTCTTCTTCTTCTTTTGCTTTTTCTTCTTCTTCTTCTTCCCTTAATCTTGCTCTGTTTCCTCTTCTCCTTCTTTTTTTACTTCTTCTTCTTCTTCCTCCTCCTCTTATTCCTTATCTTACTCTTTTTCTTTTTCCTCTTCTTCTTCTTACTCTTATTCTTCTACCTCTTCTTCTTCTTCTCCTTCTTCCTCATCCTCCTCTTGTTCTTCTTCCTCAAGTTCTTCTTCTTCTTCTTCTTCTTTTTCTTCCTCTTCTACTTCTTCTTCCTCTTCGACTTGATCTTTCTCATCTTTATCTTCTTCTTCTTCTTCTTCTTCTTCTTCTTCTTCTGCTTCTTCTTCTGCTTCATCTTCCCCTTCTTCTTCTTCTTCTTCTTCTTATTCTCCTTCCACTTCCTATCCTTATTCTTTCTCATCTTCTTCTTCTTCTTCTTCTTCTTCTTCTTCTACTACTACTACTACTACTACTACTACTACTACAACTTCTTATTCTCTTCTTCTTCTTCTTCATCTTCTACTTTTTCTTGTTCTCCTTCTTCCAATTATTCTTCTTCCTCTCCATATTTCTCTTCTTCTTCTTCTCCTTCTCCTTCTCCTTCTCCATAACATTCTCCTACACCTCCTTCTCCTTCTCCTCCAATTTTTCTTTCTCCTTCTCTTTCTCCTTCTTCTTCTTAATCTTTATCCCAAAACCATAATTCCTAATCCTTAATCTCTATTTGCTAATCCCATTGTCAAGTCCTTAATCCCTAATAACCAATCCCTAACATTTAATATTTAATCCATTCTGAATTCTTAATCCCTAATCCCTTAACCTTAAACCCTAATCCTTAATCCCTAATCTTTAATACCTATTCCCTAATCCATAATGTACTTAATGCTTAATCCTTAATCTTTAATCCCTAATCTCTAATCCCTTTTTTGAATTCATAATCCTAAATCTCTAATTCTTAATTCATAATCTCTAAATCCTAATCCCTAATCTCTAAATGCAAATTGTTAATCCCTAATGCTTAATCCAAAATCCCTTTATCAATAACTTCTAATCTGTAATCCTTAATCTAATCCCTAATTCTTAATCCTAATTCCCAAATCCATATTCCCTCATCCTTAACCCTTAACCCTAATCTCTAATCCCTAACTCCTCATTCTTAATTCTAAATACTTATTTCTTAAACCGTAATATCTAATCCTTAATCCCTAATCTATAATCCTAAATCCCTCCCTCTTATTCTTTTTTCTTTCTACTTTCTTATTTTTCTTCCTTCTTCCTTCTTCCTTATTTCTTCAACCTTCCTTCTTCCTTCCTCCTTCAATCTTGCTTCTTCCATCTTCCTTCTTCCTTCTTGCTTATCACTTCTTCCTTCTTCATTTCTTCTTTCCAATTTCTTCTTTATTCTTTCATTCTTCTTCTTTGTTTTTTCTTCTTCTTTCTTCTTTTTTATCATTATTCCTTCTCATTTATTCTTCTTTCTTTCTTCTTCTTTCTTTCTTTCTTCTTCTTCTTCTTCTTCTTTCTTCACCATCTTCCTCATCTTCTACTTCTTCTACTACTATTACTTCCTCATCATCTTCTTCTTCTTCTTCTTCTTCTTGATCTTCTTCCTTTTCTTTTTCTTTTTCATCTTATTCTTCTTCTTTTCATCTGCTTCTTCAGCTTCTTCTTCTTCTCCTCCTCCCGTTTCCTCTTCTTCTTCTTCTTTTTTGTCTTCTTCTTCTTCTTCTTCTACTCCTCTTCTTTTTCTTCTTCCTCCTCCTTTTCTTCTTCCATTTAATCTTCTTCTTCTTCTTCTTCCTCCTCCTCTTCTTCCTCTTCTTCTTCTCCTTCTTCTTCTTCTTCTTCCTCTTCGTCTTCTTCTTCTACTTCTTCATCTTCTTCTTCTTCTTCTTCTTCTTCTTCTTCTCCATCTTTTTCTTCTTCTTCCTCTTCTTTTTTTTCTTCTTCCCCTTCCCCTTATCTTCTTCTACTTCCTCTTCCACTTCCTCTTCCTCTTCCTCTTCATCTTCTTCTTCTTCTTCTTCTTCTCCTTCTTCCACTTTTTCTTTTTTGTTGTCTTATACTTCTACTTCCTCTTTTCCTCTGCTTCTTCGACTTCTTCTTCTTCTCCTCCTCCTTCTTTGATTTACACTTCTTTTTTGTCTTCTTCTTCTTTTTGTCTTCTTCTTCTTCTTCTTCTTCCTCCTCCTTCTCTTCTTCTTCCACTTCTTCTTCTTCTTCTTCTTCTTCTTCTTCTACCTCATCCCTCTCTTCTTCTTCTTCTTCTTCTTCTACTTCTACTTCTTCTTCTTCTTCTTCTTCTCTTTCTCTTCTTCTTTTTCTTCTTCTCCTTCCCCTTATCTTCTTCTACTTCCTCTTCTTCGTTGTCTTTTTCTTCTTCATCTTCTTGTTCTTCATCTTCTTCCATCTTCCTTCTTCCATCTTCTTCTTCCTTCATCCATTTTCTTTCTTCTTCTTTTTTTCTTTTTTCTGTC
>JAIUJO010000171.1:855000-862500 GCA_023846275.1 Vanilla planifolia
TACTACTACTACTGCTTCTTCCTTTTTTTCTTCTTCTTCCTCTTCTTATTCTTCTTTTTCTTCTTTTACTTCTTCTTCTTCTTCTCCTTCTTCTTCTCTTCCTCTTATTCTTCCTTTTCTTATTCTTCTTCTTCTTCTTCTTCTTCATCTTCATCTTTTTCTTCCTCCTCTTTTTCTTGTTCTTCTTCTTTTATTTCTTTCTATTCTTCTTATTCTCATTCTTCTTCTTCTACTACTTTTTCTTCTTCTTCTTCTTCTTCTTTCTCACTTCTTCTACTTCATCTTCTTCTTCTTCTTCCTCTTCTTCTTCTTCCTCCTCCTCCTCCTCTTCTTCTTCATTTTCTTCTTCTTCTTCTTCTTCGATTTCCTCTTCTTCCTCTTTTTCTTCTTCTTCTTCTTTCTTTGACTTCTTATACTTCCTCTTCTCTTCTTCTTCTTCTTCTTCTTCTTCTTTTTATTCTTCCTGGTCTTCTTTTTCCACTTCTTCTTCTTCATCATCAACTTCCTCTTATTCCTCTTCTACTTCTTTTTCTTCTTCTTGTTTTTCTTTTTCTTCTTCTTCTTCTTCTTGTTCTTCTACCTCATTATCTTCTTCTTCTTCATCTTCCTCTTCTTCCTCCTCTTCTTCTTCTTCTTCTTCTTCCTTTTCTCCTTCTTCTTCCCCTTCCTCTTCGTCTTCTCTTACCTCTTCTTCTTTCTCTTCCCCTACCTTTTCCTCTTCCTCTTCTTGTTCTTCTTGTTCTTCTTTTTCTTCGTCATCTTCTTCCTTCTTCTGTCTTTCATCTTCCTTATTTCTTCTTCCCTATTTCTTCCTTCTTTCTTCTTCCTTTTCCTTCTTTCGTCTTCCTTCTTCTTTCTTCCTTCATCAATCTTCTTCCTTACTTCTTCTCACTTCTTTCATCTTTCTTCTTTCTTCGCCTTTCTACTTCTTCTTTTTCTTCTTCATCCTCATCTTCATCTTATTCTTCTTCTCCATTTTTTACTTCCTCATCTTCTTCTTCTTCTTCCTCTTTTTCTTCTTCTTCTTCTTCTGGTTCTTCTTCTTCTTCTTTTTCCTCTTATTATTATTTTTATTATTATTATTATTCTATGTCTTTGTGTTATTCCTCTTCTTCTTTTTTCTCTTCTTCTTATTCTTCTTCTTCTTCTTTTTCTTCTTTGTGTACTTCATCATCTTCTTCTTCTTCTACATCTTTTTCCTCTTCGTCTTCCCCTTCTTCTTCCTCTTCTTCTTCTTCTACTACTACTACTTCACCTTGTTTTTCTTCGTCTTCTTCTTTCTCTTATCCTTGTCCTTCTTCTTTCTTCCTAATACTTAACCCTTAATTCCTAATCCTTAATCTTTAATTCTTAATCCCTAATCTTAAATTCTTAATCCCTAATCCTTAATCCATAATCCCAAATCTCTAATCTCAAGTCCTTATCTTGAATTCTGAATCCAAAATCTCTAATCTCTAATCCCTAATAAATAATCTCAAAACCTTAATCCTTAATCCCTAATATTTAATACTAAATCCTTAACCTTTTAATCCCTTATTTCTAATCCCTAATCCATATTATAATCCCTAACACCTAATTCCTAATTTTTTCCCCCAAATCCCTATTACCTAATCACTAATCCCTAATCTAAATACTGAGCTTTATTCCTAATTCTTAATCCTGAATCACTAATCCCTAAACACTAATTCATTATCCTTAATCCCTAATCAATAAATCCAAACCCTCCCTCCTTAACGTGTTATCCCCAATCCTAATAACTAATTCCTAATCCATAGTGCGTCACCCATTACTCTATAATCTGTCTTCTACTTCTTCTTCTTCCTCTTCTTTCTCTTCTTGTTCTTTCTCTTTTCCTTTTTCTTCTACCTTCTCCTCTTCTTGTTGTTCTTCCTATACTTCCTCATCTTCCTCTTCTTCTTCTTCTTCTTCTTCCTCCTCCTCCTCCACTTCCTCTTCTTATTCTTTGTCTTATTTTTCTTCTTCCTCCTCTTCTTCCCCTTCCTCTTCTTCAACTTCTTCTTCATTTTATTCTTCTTCTTCACAATCATCATCATCATCATCTTCTTCTTCTTCTTATTCTTCTTCATCGTCTTCATCTTCTTCTTCTTCATCCCCTTCTCCTTATCATCTTCTACCTCCTCTTCCTCTTCCTCTCCTTCATCATCTTCTTCTTCTACTTCTTCATCTTCTTCCTTCGTCCTTCTTTCGTCTTTCTTCTATCTTCTCTATTCCTTCTTTTTCTTTCATCTTTCTTCTTCTTTCTTTTTCTTCTTCTTTTTCTTCTTCTTCTTCTTCTTTTTCTTGTTCTTCCTCTTTTTCATCATCTTCTTCTTTTTCTTCATCTTCTTCTTCTTCTTCATCATCTTCACCTTCTTCTCTTCTTCTTTTCTTCTTCTTCTTCAACTTCCTCTTCCCATTCTTCTTCTTCTTCTTCTTCTTCTTGTACTACTACTACTTCTTCTTCTTCTTCTTCTTCTTCCTCTTATTCTTCTTCCTCTTATTCTGCTTCTTCTTCCTCTTCTTCTTCTGCTTCTTCTTCTTCATCTACTTCATCTTCTCCTTCTTCTTCTCTTCATCTTATTTTTCCTTTTCTTATTATTATTCTTCTTCTTCTTCTTCCTCCTCCTCTTTTTCTTAATCTTCTTCTTTTATTTCTTCCTCTTCTTCTTATTCTCATTCTTCTTCTTCTACTACTTTTCCATCTTCTTCTTCTTGTTCTTCTTCCTTACTTCTTCTACTTCTTCATCTTCTTCTTCTTCCTCTTCCTTCACCTCTTCTTCTTCTTCTTCTTCTTCTTCTTCTTCTTCTTCTTCGGTTTCCTCTTCTTCCCCTACTTCTTCTTCTTCTTCTTGGTCTTCTTCTACTTCCTCTTCCCTTCTTCTTCTCTTCTTCTTCTTCCTTGTCTTCTTTTTCCACTTTTTCTTCTTCTTCTTCATCAACTTATTCTCATTCCTCTTCTACTTCTTCTTTTTCTTTTTCTTTTTCTTCTTCATCTTCTTCTTGTGCTTCTTCCTTATCATCATCTTTTTCTTCGTCTTACTCTTCTTCCTCTTCTTCTTCTTCTTCATCTTCTTCTTCCTTTTCTGCTTCTTCTTCGCCTTCCTCTTCGTCTTCTCCTACCTATTCCTCTTTCTCTTCCTCTTACTTTTCCTCTTCCTCTTCTTCTTCTGCCTCTTCTTCTTCTTCTTCATCTTCTTCCTTCTTCTATCTTCCATCTTCCTTATTCCTTTTTCCTTATTTCTTCCTTCTTCCTTCTTCCTTTGCCTACTTCCTTCTTCCTTCTTCTTTGTTCCTTCACCCATCTTCCTTCTTTCTTCTTCTGACTTCTTTCATCTTTCTTATTTCTTCTTCATTCTACTTCTTCTTTTTCTTCTTCTTTCTCATCTTCATCATTTTCATCTTCTTCATTTTTTACTTCCTCTTCTTCTTCTTCTTCCAGTACTTCTTCTTCTTGTGGTTCTTCTTCATCTTCTTTTTCCTCTTATTATTATTATTATTCTACGTTATTTTTTCTTTCTCTTCTTCTTTTTCTCTTCTTCTTCTTCTTCTTCTTCGTCTTCTTCTTCTTTTCGTTCTTCTTCCTCTTCTTCTTCCTCTACTTGTTTTTCTTCTTTTTGCTCTTCCTCTTTACCTTCTTCCTCTTCTTCTTCTTCTACTACTACTACTTTACGTTCTCTCTCTTCGTCTTCTTCTTGCTCTTATCCTTCTCCTTCTTCTTTCTCCCTAGTACTTAATCCTTAATTCATAATCTCTAATCTTTAATACCTAATCCCTAATCTCAAATTCTTAATCTCTAATCCTTAATCCATAATCCCTTTTTTCTAATCCCTAATCCTTATCTTGAATTCCTAATCCAAAATCTCTAATCTCTAATCCCTAATAGATAATCCCAAAACCTTAATCCTTAATCCCTAATACTTAACACTAAATCCTTAATCTTTTAATCCCTAATTTCTAATCCCTAATCCATAATCTAATCCCTAATATCTATTTCCTAATTTTTTTCCCAAATCCTTATTACATAACCCCAATCTCCAAACCCTAAGACTTATTCCTAATTCTTAATCCCAAATACCCAATCCCTAAGCCCTAATCCTTGATCCATAAACACTAATCGATAAATCTGAATCCCTCCCTCCCTAAAGCATTATCTCCAATCCCTAACACCTAATTCCTAATCATTAGGAAATCACCCCCTACTCTATGATCTGTCTTCTTCTTCTTCTTCTTTCTCTTCTTGTTCTTTCTCTTTTCCTTTCTCTGCTACCTTGTCCTCTTCTTGTTCTTCTTCTTATTCTTTCTCATCTTCCTCTTCTTCTTCTTCTTCTTCTTCTTCTTCTTCCTCCTCTTCCTCTTCTTATTCTTTGTCTTCTTTTTCATCTTCCTCCTCTTCTTCCTCTTTTTCATTTTCTTCCTGTTCTTCTTCTTCTTCGTCTCCTTCTTATTCATCTTCCTCTTCTTCTTCTTCTTCTTCTTCTTCTTCTTCCTCTTCCTCTTCCTCTTCTTCTTCTTCGTCCTTCTTTTCTTCTACTTCTTCTTTTCCTTCCTGTTCTTCTCACTACTCTTCTTCTTCTTCTTCCTCTTCTACTTCATTTTCATGTTGTTCTTTTTCTTCTTCTTCTTCTTTTACTTCTCTTGTTTCTTCTTCTTCTTCTACTTGTTCTTCTTCGTCTACTTCTTCTTCTTCATCTCTTCTACTTCTTTGTTTCTTCTTTTACTTCTTTTGTTTCTTCTTCTTCTTCTACTTGTTCTTCTTTATCTCTTCTACTTCTTTGCTTCTTCTTCTTCTTCTTCTTCGATTTCCACTTCATCTTCTTCTTTTTTTCTTCTTCTTCTTCTTCTTCTTCTTATTCTTCTTCTTCTTCTTTGTCTTCTACTTCTTCTCCTTTACTTCTTCTTCTCCTCCTTCTTTCTCCTCCTCCTCCTCTTCTTCTTCTTCTTCTTTTCCTTCTCCTTCTTCTTCTTATCCCTCTTCTTCCATTTCATCTTCTTCTTTTTCTTCTTCGTCTTCATTTTCATCTTCTTCTTCTTCTTCTTCGTCTTCTTCTTCTTCATCTTCTTCTTCATCTTCTTCTTCTTCATCATCTTGTTCCTCTTCTTCTTCTTCTTCCCCTTGCACTTCTTCTTCTTCTTCATTCTTCTCTTCCTCTCTGTCTTCCTCTTTCACTTCTTCATCTTTTTCTTCTTCTTCTTCTTCTTCTTCTATTTTTTCATCTTCATCTTCTTCCTACATCCTTCTTCCTTCTTCTTTCTTCAATTTTCTCTCTGCTTACTTTTTTTTCTTTCCTCTTTCTTCTTTTTTCTTATTCTACTTCTTCTTCTTCCTCTTCCTTTTATTATTATTCTTCTTCTTCTCTTCTTCTTGTTCTTCCTTTTCTTCTTCTTCTACTACTATTACTTCTACTTCTTCTTCTTCTTCCTATTCTTCTTCCTCTTGTTTTTCTTCTTCTTCTTCTTCTACATCTACTCCTTCCTTTTCTTCTCATTCTCCATCTTCTTCTTCTTCTTCTTCTTCTTCTTCCTCTTATACTACTTCTTCTTCTACTTCTTCTTTTTTCTCTTCTTCTTCTTCCTCTCTTCTTCTACTTCTTCATCTTCTTCCTCCTCTTCTTCTTCTTGTTCCTCTTCTTCTTGTTCTTCTTATTCTTCTATTTCCTCTCCTTCCTCATCTTCTTCTTCTTCTTTGTCTTCTTCTACCTCCTCTTCTCTTTTTCTTCTTCATCTTTTTCTTCTTCTTCTTCTTCTTCTTCCATGTCTTATTTTTCCACTTCTTCTTCTTCATCATCTTCATCAACTTCTTATTCCTCTCCCATTTCTTCTTCTTCTTCTTTTTCTATCTTGTTTTTCTTCTTGTTGTACTTCTTTCTCTTCTTTTTCTTCTTTTTGTTCTTCTTCCTCATCTTCTTCTACTTCTTCTTCTTCCCTTTTTCCTTCTTCTTCCTCTTCGTCTTCTTCTACCTCTTCCTCTTTCTCTTCCTCTTCCTTCTCCTCTTCCACTTTTTCTTCTTCTTCTTCTTCTTCTTCTTCTTCCTTCTTCTATCTTCCATCTTCCTTATTCCTTCTTCCTTCTTGTTTCTTCCTTCTTCCTTCTTTTTCCTTCTTCCTTCTTCGTTGTATTTCCGTCTTTTCCCATCTTCTTTCTTCCTTCTCCTTTCTTCTTTCATCTTTCTTGTTTCTTTTTCTTTCTACATTTTTCTTCTTTTTCTTCATCTTCCTTATCTTCCACTTCTTCATTTTCTTCCTCTTCTTCTTCCTCATCTTCTTCTTCTTCTTCTTCCTCTTCTTCTTCTTCTTCTTTCTCCTCTTCTTCTTATTATTATTATTATGATGGTTATAATTATTCTACTTCTTCTTCTTCGCCTTCTTCTTTTTCCTCTTCCCCTTCTTCTTCTTTTTCTTCTTCTTCATCGTCTTCTTCTTCTTCTTCCTATTCTTCTTGCTCTTATTCTTCTACTTTATTTTTCTTTTTCTTCTTCTTCTTCTTCTTCTTTTTCTCCTTCTTCTTCTCACTCTTGTTCTTATTCTTCTGCTTCTTCTATTTCTTTTTCTTCTATTTCCTCTTCTTCTCCTCCTTCTTCTTCTTCTTCTATTTCTTCTTCTTCTACTTCTTCTACTTCTTCTTCTCCTTCTTTCTCTTATTCTTCTTCTTCTTCTTCTTCTTCTTCTTCTCTTCTTCTTGTTCTTCTTCTTCTTCTTCTTCTTCTTCTTCTTCCTCTTCATCGTCCCCTTCCTCTTCCTCTTCTTCTTCTTCTTCTTCTTTTACTACTACTACTACTTTGCCTTCTTTTTCTTCTTCTTACTCATGTCCTTCTTCTTCTTTCTCCCTAGTCCTTAATCCCTAATTCCTAATTCCTAATTCCTAATTCCTAATCTTTAATACCTTATTCCTAATCTCTAATCCCTAATCCCTAATCCTTGATCCAAAATCCCTAATCTCTAATCTCTAATCTTTGTCTTTAATTCCTAAACCTAAATCTCTAATCTCTAATCCGTAATTCATAATCCCAAAACCTTAATCCTTAATCCCTCATACAAAATACTTAATCTTTGATCCCTTATTTCCATTCTCTAATCTTGAATCCCTAATCTTATCCCTAATACCTAATTCCTATTCCTTTTACCTAAAGCCTTATTACCTAATCCCTAGTCCCTAAGCCCTAACCCTAATTCCTAATTCTTTTTCCTGAATCCCTAATCCCAAACCCTAATTCCTAATCCTTAATCCCTAATAAATTAAAATAATCCGTCCATTCCTAATGTAAAATCCTCAATCCCTAATTTCTAATCTTTTAGTCGTCTTCCCCTACACTATAATCTGTCTTCTTCTTCTTCTTCTTCTTCTTCTTCTTCCCCTTCTACTTCTTTCTCTTCTTCTTTTACTTCTTCCTTGTCCTCTTCTTGTTCTTCATGATATTCTTTGCCATCTTCCTCTTCTTCTTCTTCCTTGTCCTCTTCTTTCTTATTCCTTCTTCCTTCTTTCTTCTGGCTTCAGCCTTCAAC
>JAIUJO010000171.1:867500-870000 GCA_023846275.1 Vanilla planifolia
TTCTTCCTCTTCTCTTCCTTTTCTTCATCGTCTCCTCCTTATTCTTCTTCCACTTTTTCCTCATCTTCCTCTCCTCCTTCTTCTTCTTCTTCCTCTTCCTCTTTTACTTCCTCATCTTTCACTTCTTCTTCTTGTTCTTCTTCTACAACTTCCTTTTCTCCTTTCTCTTCTTGTTTTTATACTTCTTCTTCCTCTTCTTCTTCTTCTTCTTCATCTTCTTCCTCTTCTTTTCCTTTTTCTTCTTCTTCTTCTGCTTCTTCTTCTTCTTCTTCTTCTTCTTCTTTTACCTCTTCATTTTTTTCTTCTTCTTCTTTTTCTTCTACTTCTTCTACTTGTTCCTAATCCTCTTCCTCTTCTTCTTCCTCGACTTGTTTTTCTTCTTTTTATTCTTATTCTTCTTCCTCTTCTATTTCATTTTCTTCTTCTCCTCCTTCTTCTTCTACTTTGTCTTCTTCTTCTTCTACTTATTATTATTATTATTATTATTATTATTATTATTATTATTGTTATTCTTTTTCTTCTTCTCTTCTTTTTATTCTTGTTCTTCTTTTTGTTCATCTTCCTCATATTCTTCTTCTTTTTTTTCCTCTTCATCTTCCCCTTCTTCTTGTTTTTTCTTCATATTCTTCTTCCACTTCTTCACCTCCCCCTTCATCTTCGTTGTGTTTCTCTTCTCCTTCTCCTTCTTCTTTCTCCCTAATCCTTAATCCTTATTCCCTTTATCTCTAATCACCAATTCCTAATTTCTATCCTAAATCCCACATCTCGTTTTTCTAATCTTTAATCGTTATCCCTAATCCCTATTTTCTAATCTTTAATCCTTAATCTTAAATCCCTAATCCTTAATAATTAATCCCTTAATTCATAATCCCCAATCATTAATCCTTTAATCATTAATTTCTAATCCCTAATCCTTCAAACCTTAATCCCTAATCCCAAATCCCAATCCCCTAATCCCAAATCCCAAAGTTGTCTCTTCTTCCTCTTCCTCTATTCCTTCAACTTGTTCTTCTTCTTCTTCTTCCTTTTCCTCTTTTCTTCTTCTTCATTTGTTTCTTCTTCCCTACGTTTGTGTTCTACTTCTTCCTCTTCTTCCTCATTTTGCCCTTCTTCTTTTTCTTCTTCTACTTATTCCTCTTCTTCTTCTTCTTTTTCTTCTTCTTCTTCCCCCTCTTCTTCTGCTTCTTCTTCTTCTTCTTCTTTTTCTTCTACGTCATCTTCTTCTTGCTCTTCTTCTTTTTCCTCTTTTTCTTCTTCTTTTTACTCTTGTTCCTTTTCTTCTTCTTCTTCTTCCTCCTCCTCAACTCATTTTTCTTCTTCTTCTTCTTCTTCTTATCCTTCTTCTTCTTTTGTTCTTCCCCTTCTACTTCTTCTTCTTCTTCCTTTTCTTCTTGTTCTACTACTTCTTCTTCTTCTTCTTCATCGTCTTCTTCCTCCTCTTTTTCTTCTTCTTCCTCTTCTTCTTCTTTTGCTTCTTCTTATTCTTCTTCCTTTTCTTCGCCTTCTACTTCTTCTACTTCTTCCTCTACATCTACTTGTATTTCTTCTTCTTCTACATCTTCTTCATCTTCTTCTTCCACTACTTCTTCTTCTTCTTCTTCTTCCTCTTCTTCTCCTCCTTCTTAGTCATTTTCTTCTTCTCTTCTTCTTATTCTTCTTTTACTTCTTCATCTTCCTCTTCTTCTTTATCCTCTTGATCTTCCTCTTCTTCTTCTTCTCCTTCAATTTATTCACTTTCTAATTCTTCTTCTTCTTACTCTTCTCCTTCTTGTTCTTCTTCTTCTTCGTCCTTTTAATCTTCTTCTTCTGCTTCTTGTTCCTCTTCTTCTTCCTCTTCTTCATCTTTTTCTTCTTCTTGTTCTACTTCTTCATCTTCTTCTACTATCTCTACTTCTTCTTCTTCTTCTTCTTCCTCATTTTCTACTTCTTCATCTTCTTCTTCCTCTTCTTTGTCATCTTCCACTTCTTGTTCTTCTTCTTATTCTTCTTCTACTTATTCTTTTTCTTCCTTTTCTCCGCCATCATCTTCGTCTTCATCATCTTCTTCTTCTTCTTCTCCTTGTTCTTCATTTTTCGTCTTCTTCATCTTCTCCTTCTACTTCATAATTGTTAATCTTTATTCCCTAATCATTATCCTTAATCCCACCCTCTCTAATCTCTCATCTCTAAATCTATAATGGCCAAACCATTCCTCACTAATCCCTAATTTCTAATCCCTAATCTATCCTAAATCCATAATCCCTAATCCATAATCCATAATATCAAATTCCTAATCCTTAAACCCAAATCCCTAACCCTTAATTCTCAACCCTTGATCCATAACCCGTAATTCTTAATCCCTAATCCCTCATCCTTAATTGCTAATCCTTAATCAATAATCTCTAATCTCTAAAACTAAATCTCAAATCCTTAAACTCTATTCCTTAATACCTAATGCCTAAGTCCTAATCTAAAATCCATATTTGTCATCCCAAATATCTAATACATAATCCCTAACCTT
>JAIUJO010000171.1:875000-895000 GCA_023846275.1 Vanilla planifolia
TAATTAATCCCTTAATTCTTAATCTCTAATCAATAATCCTTAGTCTTTAATTGCTAATCCTTAATCTTGAATCCTTTGTCATTAATCTCTATTCTCTATTCCCTTGTCCATAATCCCTAATCCTAAATCCCTAATCTTTAATAGTTATTCCTTCAACCTTAATCAAAAATTTATAATCTTTAATCATTAATCCCTTTGTCCTTAATATCTAATCCTTAATCCCTATTCCTATTAATTATTCCATAATCCCTACTCTCTAATACTTAATCTTTAAAACTTAAGCCTTAATCCGTAATTGCTAATCCATAATTCATTATCCTTAATCCCTAATTCGTATTGCTTAATACCTAATCCCTCTCTCTAATCCCAAATCCCTAATCCTTAATCCCAAATACCTAATCTCTAATCCCTAGTCCATCCCTCCCTAATCTGTAATCCGTATTCCCCAATCTAGATTCCTTAATCTATCCCCTTTTAATTCGTAATCCCTAATCCATCTCGTCTTTCTATTCCTCTTATTTTTCATTCTCTTCTTCTTCCTCTTCTTCTACTTCTTCCTCTTCTTCTTCTTCTTCTTCCATATTTTTTTCTTCTTGCTCTTCTTCTTCCTTTTCTTCCTCAACTTTCTCTTCTTCTTCTTCTTCTTACATCTTTCTTTTCTTCTTCTTCTTCCTCCTCTTCCTCTTCTTCTTATTCCTCTACTTTTTCTTTTTCTACTCCTTCTCCTTCTTTTTTAATTTTTCTTGTTCCTCTTATTCTTTTTCTTCTCCTCCTCCTCCTCCTCCTTCTTCTATTTCCTATTCTTCTTCTTCTTCTTCTTCTTCTTCTTTAGTTTCTCTTTTTTCTTCTCCTACTCCTCCTCTTTCTCATTCTCCATCTCCTTCTCCTTCTCCTTCTCTTTCTCCTTCCCCTCCTCCTTTTCCTCCTTCTCCTCATCCTCCTTCGCCTTCTCTTTCTCTTTGTTCTTCTTCTTCTCGTTCTCCATCTCCTTCTCCTTCTCTTTCTCCTTCCCCTCTTCCTTTTCCTCCTTCTCCTCTTCCTCCTTCTCCTTCCCTTTTCCTTGTTCTTCTTCTTCTAACTCTTCTTCTTTTCCATTTTTTCTTCTTTCCTCTTTCTTCTTCATTCTTCCTTCTTACTTCCTTCTTCGATCTTTCTTCTTCCTTCCTCCTTCCTCCTTCCATCTTTCTTCCTTCTTTCTTCTTCCTTCTTCTTTATTCTTCCTCTTCTTCCTTTTCTTCTTCTTCTTCTTTTTGCTCCTCCTCTTCTTCTTTTGCCTTTCTTCTTTCTTCCTTCTTCCTTCTTCCTTCTCCCAACTCCCTAATTGCTAATCCTTAATCCCTAATTGCAAATCCATCCCTAATCTCTAATTCTTGATCATTAATCCCATATCTCCAATCCTTAATCTCTAATGCCTAAACTTTAATCCATCATACTTAATCCTTAATCACTAAACCCTAATCCCTTATCCATAATCCCTAATCTCCAAATCTTAATCCCTAATCCTTAATCTTTAATCATAAATTCTTAATCCTTATTCTCTAATCCCTAATCTCTAACACTAACACTAATCTTAATCAATTAATCTCTAATCTCTAAACTCTAATATCTAATCCTAAATCATAAATCCGTAATCACTAATATCGAATCCTTAATCCGTAGTCCCTATACCCTCATCCCTAATCCCTTATCCTCACTCCTTAACCTCTAATCATTAATCTCTAATCCATCGCCTCTTCTGCTTCTTTTTCTTCTTCTTCATCTTCTTCTTCCTCTTCCTTCTCTTCTTCTTCTTCCTCCTTATTTTCTTCTTCTTCTTCTTCCATCTCTTCTTCCACTTCTTCCTTACCTTCTTCTTCTTCTACTTCTTCTTCTCCTTCTTCCTTCTCTTCTTCCACTTCTTCCTTACCTACTTCTTCCTCTTCTTCTTCTTCTTCTTCTTCTTCTTCTTTTTCTTCTTCCTATTCTTAATTTTTTACTTCTTCTTCTTCATCTTCTTTTCATTGACTACGACTTCTTCTTCTTCTTCTTCTTCTTTATCTTCTTCATCCTCTTCTTCCTTTTCTTCTTCTCCTTCTTCTTTTATGCTTATTCTTCTTATTCCTCTTCTTCTTCCTTTTCTTCTTCTTCTTCTTCTTCTTCTTCTATTTCTTGTTTTTCTTTTTCTTCTTCTTCTTCTTCTCCATCTCTTTCTTCTTTTCCTTCGCCTTATGTTTGTCTTTCTCCTTCTCCTTTTTCTAGTCCTCTTTCTCCTTCTCCTTCTCCTTCTCCTTCACCATATTCTTCTTAATCTCCTCCTCTTCCTCATTGTCCACCACCAACTTCTCCTTCTCCTCTTTCTCCTTATCCACCTTGTCCTTTTCCTTCTCCTTCCTCTTCCTTTTTATCTTCTTCTTCTTTTTCCATCTTTCTTCTTTCTTCTTTCTTCTTTCTTCTTTCTTCTTCCTTCTTCCTTCATCCTTCCTTCCATCTTCCTTACTTCTTCCTTCCTCCTTCTTCTTTATTCTTCTTATTCTTCTTCCTTTTCCTCTTCTTCTTCTTCTTCCTCTTCTTCTTCCCCCACTTGTTCTTCTTTCTTCCTTCTTCTTTCTTCTTTCTTCTTTCTTTCTTCTCCCTTCTTCCTTCTCCCTTCTTCCTTTTCCCTAATCCCTAATGCATAATCTTTAATGCTTAATCATTTATCTATCATTAATCTCGAATCCTTAATCTTTAATCTCTGATCTCTAATACTAAAACATTAATCCATTATACTGAATCCCTAATACCTATTCCCTTATTCTTAATTCAAAATCTATGATCTGAAATCCCTATAGTTTAATCCCTAATCCTTAATCCCAAATCCCTAAACCCAAATCTCTAATTGATAACTCCCAAATCCCTAATCCCTAAAGCTTTCCTCAATCTTTAATCTATATTGCACGAAACGTAATCCCTAATCCTTCATTCCTAAATCACTTATTCCTAACCCTTGAACCCTGATCCTTAATTTTCCACTTCTTCCTCTTCTTTATCTACTTCTTCTAACTCTTCTTCTTCTTCTTTTTTTGCTTGTTTGTCTTCTTCTTCTTCTTCTACTTCTTCCTCATCTTCCTCATCTTCCTTTTCTTCTTCTTCTTCTTCTTCCACATTTTCTTCTTCATCTTCTTCTTCTTCTTCTTCTTTCTTTTCTTCTTCTTCTTCTTCTTCTTTCTTTTCTTCTTCTTCTTCTTCTTCTTCTTCTTCCTCTTCTTCATCTTCTTCTAATTCTTGTTCTTCTTCATGTACTGCATCTTTTTCTTTTTTCTCTTCTTCTTCTTCTTTATTTTCTTCTTGCTCTTCTTCTTATTTTCCTTCACCTTCTTCTTCTTGCTCCTTTTCCATTTCTCCTTCTTTTACTACTTATTCTTCTTCTCCTTCTTTTTCTCCTACTTCTTCTTCTGCTATTTCTTCCTCTTCTTCTTCTTCATCATCATCTTCTTCTATTTCTTCTGCTCTTCTTCTTCTTCAGCTTCTTCTTCCTCCTTCTCCTCTTCTTCTTCTTCTTCATCTTCCTCTTCTTCTTCTTCTTCTTCTCCTTCTTCTTCTATTTCTTCACCTTCTTCTTCTTCTACTCTTTTATTTCTCTTTCTTCTTCTTCTTCTTCTTCTTCTTCTTTCTCTTATTCTTATTCTTCTTCTTCTTCATCATCTTCTTCTTCTTTTTCTTCTTCTTCTTCTTCTTCTTTTTCTTCTTCTCCTTCTTCTCCTTTTTCTTCTCCTTCTTCTTCTCCTCTTTGTCTTCTTCTTCTACTTCTTCTTTTACTACTACTTTTCTTTCATCTTCTTCATCTTGTTCTCCCTCTTCTTCTTCTTCTTCTTCTTATTCTTCTTGTTATACTACATCGTTTTCTTCTTCCACTTCTTTTTTTCCTCTACTTCTTCTTCTTCTTTACTTTCTACTTTTTTTTCATCTTCTTCTTTCTCCTCCTCTCCTTCATCCCCTTCTTCTTCCTCTAGTTGTTTTCCTTCTTCTTCTTCTTTCTCTTCTATTTCTTCTTATTCTTTTTCTTTTTCTTCTTCTTCTTCTTGTTCTCCTTCTTCTTCTTCTTCTTCTATTTCTTACTCTTCTTCTTCTTCTTCTTCATCATCCTCATCTTGTTCTTCTTTTTCTTCTACTCTTCTTTATGTTCTTCTTCTTCTTCTTCATCATCATCTTCCTCTTCTTCTTCTTCATCTTCTTTTTCTTCTTCTTCTTCCTAATCGTCTTTCTCTTCTTCTTCTTATTCTTCTTGTTTTATTTCTTCACCTTCTACTTCCTTTATTTCTTCACCTTCTTTTTCTTCTTCTTCTTCTTTCTACTCTTCCTCTTCTCCTTCTTCTTCTTCTTCTTCTTCTTCTTCCTCTTATTCTTCCTCTTCATTTTCTTCCTCTTCTTCTATTTCTTCTTCTTCTTCTTCTTTTTTCTTCTTCTTCTTCTTCTTCTTCTTCTTCGCCTTCTTCTTTTTCTTCTTCTTCTTCTTCTTCTTCTTCTCCTTGTTCTTATTATTATTATTCTTCTTCTTCATAATCCTTAATCCCTGTCTTCTAATCCCTACTCCTCAATCACTCCCTACCTTATCTGTAATTCATAATCGCTAATCTGTAATCCCTGATCAATCCCTCCCTAATCCCTAATCCTTAATCCCCAATCCCTAATCTATAATCCTTAATCTCGAGTCGCTCATGCCTAATCCATCCATAATCCTCAATCCCTAACCATTAATCCATAATGTCAAATCCCTAAACCTTAATCCCTAATCTATATTCCGTAATCCTTAATCTCTAATCTCATATCCCTAATCCATTATCTTTAATCCCTAACCCTAATCCTTCAGCCTAATCTTTGTCACTTAATCTCTAATCCCTAATCCTTAATCCTTAATCTCTAATCAATAATCTTGAATCTCAAATTCCTTATAACAAATCATAATTCTTAATCTTTAATCTCTATTCTGTAATCTATAATCCTAAATCCTAAATCCCTAATCTCCAATCCTTAGCAATTAATCTCTCAATCCTTAATCCCTAAACCTTAATCATAAATCCCTTCATCCCAAATCCTCAACTCTAATCTCTAATAAATATTACTTATTTCTCATTCCTTACTCCCTACTTCCTAATCTCTAATCTTTAATTTTTAATACCTAATTGATAAACCCTAATCTTTAACCATTAATTAATAATGCCTTATCTTTAATCCTTAACATTAAACTAAAAATCCATCCCTCCATAATATCTAGTCCCTAATCTCTAACCTCTAATCCATAATCCCATGTCAATCTCTTCATCCTCTACCTCTTCTTTCTCCACTTCTTCCTATTCTTCTTCTTCTTCTTCTTCCACTCATCCTTCTTCTTCTTCCTCATCTTCTTCTTCTTCTTCCTCACCTTCCTCATCTTACTCTTCCTCATCTTCTTCTTCTTCTTCTTCTTCTTCTTCCTCTTATTCTTCTTCTTCTTCTTCCTCTTCTTCCTTTTCTTTTCTTCTTCTTCTTCTTTCTCTTCTTTTTCTACTTCATCTTAATCTTTTTCTTCTTCTTCTTCACCTTCTCCTTCTTTTTTCTCTTCTCCTCTTCTTCTTCTTCTTCTTCTTCTTCTTCTTCTTGTTCTTCTTCTTGTTCTTCTTCTTCGTCCTCTTCTTCTTTTTGTTCCACTTCTTCTTCCTCATCCACCTTCACTTCTCGTTCTTCTTCTTCTTCTTCTAGTTCTTCTTCTTTTTCTTCTTCATCTTCATCTTCTTCCACTTTTTTCTCTTCTTCTTCTTCTTCTTCTTGCTTTTTGTTGTTCTTCTTCTACTACATCTTTTGTTTCTTCCTCTTCTTCTTTTTCCTAATCTTCTTCTGCTTTTTTATTTTCTTCTTGTTCTTCTTCTTCTTCTTCCTCTTCCACTTCTTCCTCTTCTACTTCCTCTACTTTTCCTCTTCTTCTTCTTCTTCTTCTTATTCTCCTTCTTCTTCTTCTTCTTATTATTCTTCTTCTTCTTCATCTTCTTCCTTTTCTTTTGCTCTTCTTTTTGTTGTTGTTGTTCTTCTTCTTCTTCTTCTTCATCTTCCTCTTCTTCTACTTCTTTTTTTTCCTCTTCATCTTTCTCTTCTACTTCTTCTTCTTCTTCTTCTTCTTCCTAAACTTGACCTCATCCTTCTTCTTCTTCTTCTTCCTCCTCCTCTTCTTCTTTTTCTTCCTCTTGTTCTTCTTCATCTTCTTTTTCCTCTTATTTTTCTTTTGCCTCTTCTTCTTCTCGTCGTCCTCCTCCTTCTTCCTCTCCTTCTTCTTCTTCTTCTTCTTCTTCTTCTTCTTCTTCGTCTTCTTCTTCAACTTGTTATTTTTCTTCTTTTTCATTTTCTTCATCTTCACCATTTTCTTCTACGTAATGCTTAATCCTTATTCTCTAATCCCTACACTTTAATCACTCCCTACCTAATCTCTAATCCATAATCATTAATCTAAAATCACTAATCAATCCATCCCTAGTCCCTAATCTTTAATCCATAATAAAAAATCCTTAATCCCTGAACCCTAATCTTTCCATAACCCCTAATTCCTAACCTCAAATCTCTAAACCTTAATCTCTAAATTCCTGATCGCTAATCCTTAACTTGTAATCCAAAATCCTTGATCTCTAAGCCCTTATCCTTAATCCTTAATCCTTAATCCCTTATCCTTAACCATTAATCCCTAATCTGAAATCCTTAATCCCTAACTCTTATCACTTAATCTTTAATCCGTAATCCTTAATCTCTAATCCATAATCATGAATCTTAAATACCTTATAACTACTCTTAAATCCCAAATCCCTAATCTCTATACCCTAATCTATAATCCTAAATCCTAAATCCTTAATCCTTAATCCTTAATAATTAATCTCTTAATCCTTAACCCCTTATCCCGAATCCATAATTTTTAAACATTAACCCCTTCATCCTTAATCATTATCCTAATCTTTAATACATAATTCTTAATCCCTAATCTATATTACTTATTCCTTAATCCACACTCCATGATCCTTAATCCTCAATCCTTAATGACTAATTAATAATCCTTTATCCCTAACCTTTAATCCCTAATTCATAACGCCTAATCCTTAATCCTTAACACTTAATTCCAAACCCTTCCTTTATAGTCCCTAATCCCTAATCTCTAATCTCTAACCTCTAATCCTTAATCACTAATCCATCTCTTCTTTCTCTACTTCTACCTCCACTTCTTCTTATTTTTTATCTTCTTCTTCTTCTTGTCCTTCTTCTTCCTCATCTTATTCTTCTTCTTGTTCTTCTTCTTCTTCCGTTTCTTCTTATTCTTCTTCGTCTTGGCCTTATTCTCCTTCCTCTTCTTCTTTTTCTTCATCATCATCATCATCATCCTCTTCTTCTTCTTCTTCTTCCACTTCTTGCACCTCGTTTTCTTTTCTAGTAATTATTCTTCCTCTTCTTCTTCCTCTTTTGCTTCTTCTTTTTCTTCTTCTTCTTCTTCTTTTTCTTCTTCTATTTCTTTTTCTTCTTCTTCTTTTTCTTCTTCTTCTTCTTCTTTATATTCTTATTCTTCTTATTCTTCTCCTTCTCCATCTTCTTCTACTTCTCCTAATTTTTCAACTTCTCCTTCTCCTTCACCATCTCCTTCTCCTTTTCCATCTCCTTCTCTTGCTTTTTCTCTTTCTCATTCTCCATATCCTTCTCCTTCCCCTCCTTCTCCTTGTCGTCCTCCTTCTCCTTCCCCTTCTTTTTCTTCTTCTTCTTCCTCCTCCTCCTCTACTTCTTTCTTCATTATTCTCCCTCTTCTTCTTCTTCTTCTTCTTCTTTTCCTTCTTCTTCTTCTTCTTCTTCTTCTTCTTCTTTTACTTCTTCTTCTTCTGCTTCTTCTTCATCTACTTCATCTTCTTCTTCTTCCTCCTCCTCCTCTTGTTCCTCATCTTCCTCTACTTCTTCTTCTTCTTCTTCTTCCTGTTCTTCTTCTTGCTCCTCCTCCTCTTCTTCTTCTTCTTATGCTACTTCTTCATCCTCTTCTACTTCTTCTTCCTCTTGTTCCACATCTTTCTCTCCTTGTTCTTCTTCTTCTTCTTCTTCTTCCTCCTCCTCTGTATGTTCTTCTTCTTCTTTTGCTTCTTCTTCTTCTTCGCCTCCTCCTCCTCCTCCTCCTTTTCTTCTTCTTCTTCTACATCTTCTTGTTCTTATTCTTCTTCTTCTTCTTTTTGTACTTCTTCTTCATCCTCTTTTTCTTATTGTTCTTCTTCCATTCCTTCATTCCCTTCTTCTTTTTCTTCTCCTTCTTCTTCTCCTTCTCCTACACCTTCTTCTCGTTCTCCTTTTCCTCGATTTCCTTCACCCTCTCCTTCTTCTTCTTGTTCTTCTTCTTTCTTCTTTTTCGTTTCTTCTTTTTTGTTTCTTCTTCCTTCTTCCTTCTTTCATCCTTCCTACTTTCTCATTTTTTCTTCCTTCTTCCTTCTTCCTTCTTCCTTCTTCCATCTTCCTTCCATCTTCTTTCTTCTTCTTTCATCCTTCTTCCTTCTTTTTTCTTTCTATTTTCTTCTTTCTTCTTTCTCTTTTCTTCTTTCTTTTTCCATCTTTCTTCTTTCTTCTTTCTTTTTCATTCTTCTTCTTTCTTCTTCTTCCTTCTCATTTCTTCTTCTTTCTTTCTTCTTCTTTCTTTCTTTCTTTCTTTTTCTTCTTCTTTCTTCATCATCTTTTACTTCTTCTTGCACTTTTTCTTCTCCTTCTTCTTTATCCCAATATCATAATCGATAATCCTACTCTCCCTAATTTCTAATCCTTCGTCCCTAATCTATAATCACTAATCCCTCTCTCCTTATTCTGTAAGCCTTAATCACTAATCCTTAGTCCCCAATTTCAAACCCCTAATCACTAATTCGTAAAATTTAATCTTCAATACATCCTTAATTCTTTATTCTTATTTATTAATCCTTAAACTCTAACTCCTAATCACTAATGCCTAACCTTTAGTCCTTAAACTTTAATGTGTAATCCTTAATCTCTAATTCTTAATCCTTAATCACTAATCTTTAATCCCTAATCCCTAATCTCTAATCCCTTATCTTGAATTCTTAATCCAAAATTGCTAATCTCTAACACCTTAATACATAATCCCTAAATCTTAATCCTCAATCCATAATCCCTAATCCCTAATACTTAATTCTTAATCTTTTAATCATAATTCTTAATTCCTAAGCTCTAATTTTTAATCTTTAATTTCTAATCCCTAGTCTGTAATACTTAATCCGTAATCCCTTAATTTATTTTTCTGAATCCCTAATCCCTAATCCCTAATCCCTAATCCTTAATCATTAAACCTTATACCCTAATCCTTAATTCCAAATCCTTACCCCAAATTCCTAATTTCTTAATCTCTAATCCCTAAACCTTAACCTTAATCTTATCAAGAATCCCTAATCATTAATCCTCAATCACTAATCCATAGTCCTAAATCCCTCCTTCCCAAATGCTTAATCCATAATCCCTAAGACCTAATTCCTAATCCTTAAGTCATCACTCACTATTTCAAAATCATCTTCTTTCACTTCTTCTTCTTCTTCTTCTTTTTCTTCATCTTCTCCATCCTCTTCATCTACTTCTTCTTCTTCTTTTTCTACTACTACTTCTTCCTCTTTGTCTTCTTCTTCTCCTTCTTCTTGTTCTTCTTCTTCTTCGCCTTCTTTTTCTTCTCCTTCGTCTTCTTCTTCTTCTTCTTCTTCTTCTCCTTCTTCTTCTTCTTCTTCTTCTCCTTCTTCTTTCTTCTTCTCCTTCTTCTTCATCTTCTTCCTCTTCTTCTTCTTCTTTTTCTTCTACTACTACTTCTTCTTCTTCTTCTTCCTCTTCTTCTTCTTCTTCTTCTTCTTCTTCTTCTATTTTTCCTCTCCTTCTTATTTTTAATTGCCCTTTTCCTTCTTTTTCCTCTTGTCCTTCTTCTTTTTGTACTTCTCCTTCTTCCTCCTTTTTTTCCTCATCTTCCTCCTCTTCTTCTTCTTCTTCTTCTTCTTCCTGTTTTTCTTCTTGCCCTTCTACTTCTTCTTCTTCTTCTTCTTCTCCTTCTTCTTCTTCTACTTCTTCATCTTCTTTTACTTCTTCTTCCTCTTGTTCCTCATCTTTCTCTCCTTGTTCTTCTTCTTCTTCTTCTTTTTCTTCTTCTTCTTCTTCTTCCTCCTCTGTATGTTCTTCTTCTTCTTTTGCTTCTTCTTCTCCTCCTCCTCCTCCTCTTCTTCTTCTTCTACATCTTCTTGTTCTTATTCTTCATCTTCTTCTTCTTCTTCTTCTTCTTCTTCTATTTTTACTTCTTCTTAATCCTCTTTTTCCTATTGTTCTTCTTCCATTCATTCATTCCCTTCTTCTTCTTTTTCTTCTCCTTCTCCTTCTCCTTCTAATACACCTTCTAATTCTCCTTTTCCTCGATTTCCTTCTCCCTCTTCTTCTTTTTCTTCTTCTTCTTCTTCTTCTTTCTTCTTTTTCATTTCTTCTTTTTTGTTTCTTCTTATTTCTTCCTTCTTTCATCCTTCCTACTTTCTCCTTCCTTCTTCCTTCTTCCATCTTCCTTCCATCTTCTTTCTTCTTCTTTCATCCTTCTTCATTCTTTTTTTCCTACTATTTTCTTCTTTCTTCTTTCTCTTTTCTTCTTTCTTTTTGCATCTTTCTTCTTTCTTCTTTCTTCTTTCTTTTTCCTTCTTCTTTCTTCTTCTTCCTTCTCATTTCTTCTACTTTCTTTCTTCTTTCTTTCTTTCTTTCTTTTTCTTCTTCTTCTTTCATAATCATCTTTTACTTCTTCTTGTTCTTTTTCTTTTCCTTCTTCTTTATCGCAAAATCACAATCGATAATCCTACTCTCCCTAATTTCTAATCCTTAATCCCTAATCTATAATCACTAATCCCTCTCTCCTTAATCTCTAATCCTTAATCCCTAATTTCAAACCCCTAATAACTAATTTGTAATATTTAATCTTTAATACATCCCTAATTCTTTATTCTTAATTATTAATCCTTAAACTCTAACTCCTAATCACTAATGCCTAACCATTAGTCCTTAAACTTTAATGTGTAATCCTTATTCTCTAATTCTTAATCCTTAATCACTAATCTTTAATCCCTAATCTCCAATCCCTTATCTTGAATTCTTAACCCAAAATTGCTAATCTCTAACACCTTAATTCATAATCCCTAAATCCTAATCCTCAATCCATAATCCCTAATCCCTACAACTTAATTCTTAATCTTTTAATCATAATTCTTAATTCCTAAGCTCTAATCTTTAATCTTTAATCCATAATCCCTAATCTATAATACTTAATTCGTAATCCCTTAATTTATTTTTTTGAATCCCTAATCCCTAATCCTTAATTCCTCATTCTTAATCCCAAATCCTAATTTCTTAATCTCTAATCCCTAAACCTTAACCTTAATCTTATCCAAAATCCCTAATCACTAATCCTTAATCCCTAATCCATAGTCTTAAATCTCTCCTTCCCAAATGCCTAATCCATAATCCCTAAGACCTAATTCCTAATCCTTAAGTCATCACTCACTATTCCATAATCTTATTCTTTCTCTTCTTCTTCTTCTACTTCTTCTTCTTCTTTTTCTTCATCTACTCCATCCTCTTCATCTACTACTTCTTCTTCTTTTTCTACTGCTACTTCTTCTTCTTTGTCTTCTTCTTCTCCTTCTTCTTGTTCTTCTTTTTCTTCGCCTTCTTCTTCTTCTCCTTCGTCTTCTTCTTCTTCTTCTTCTTCTTCTATTTCTTCTTCTCTTCTTCTTCTACTTCCTCTTCTTCTTATTCTTCTTCTTCTACTTCTTCTTCTTCTCTTTCTTCTTCTTCTTCTTCTTTTTCCTCTCCTTCTTCTTATTCTAATTGCCCTTTTCCTTCTTTTTCTTCTTGTCCTTCTACTTTTTGTACTTCTTCTTCTTCCTCCTCCTCCTCTTGTTCCTCATCTTCCTCTTCTTCTTCTTCTTCTTCTTCAAGTTCTTCTTCTTTCTCTTCTTCTTCTTCTTCATCATCATCATCTTCTTCTTCTTCTTCTTATTCTTCTTATTCGTCTTCTTCTTCTTCTTCGTCTTCTTCTTCTTCTTCTTCTTCTTCTTCTTCTTCATCTTCTTCTTCTTCTTCCTCTACTTCTTCTTCTTCTTCTTCTTCTACTTCTTCTCCTTCTTTTTCTTCTTCTTCTTCTTCTTCTTCTACTACTACTTCTTCCTCTTTTGACTTTCTTCATTATTATTTCTTTTTCTTTCCTCATCTTTTTCTTTTTCTTCTTCTTCTTCTTCTTCCACAACTTGTTCAACTTCTTCTTCTTCCCCTTCTTCTTCTTCCTTCTCTTCTCCCTCTTATTCTTCTTCTTCTTCTTCTTCTTTTTCTTCTTCTTTTTCTACTTCTTCTTCTTCATCGTCTCCTTCTTCTCTTCTTCTTTTTCTTCCTCTTCCCATTCTTCTTCTTCTTTTTCTTCTTCTTCGTCATAGTAATCATGATCTTCTTCTTCTTCTATTACTACTTCTTCTTCCTCTTCTTATTCTTCTTCTACTGTTTCTACTTCTTGTTCTTTTTTTTCTTCTTTTTCACTTCTTTTTGTTCTCTCTTCTTATTCTTCTTCTTCTTCTTCTTCTTTATCTTCTACTTCTACGTATTCTTCTTCTTTTTCTTCCTCTTCTTCTTCTTCTACTTCTACTTCTTCTTCTTCCTCCTCCTCCTCTTCATCTTCTCCTTCTTCTTATTCTTTATTTCCTTCTTCTACTTCTTCTTCTCCTCTTATTACTACTTCATCTTCGTCTTCTTCTTCTATTTCTTCTTCTTCTACTGCTTATTCTTCTTTTTTTTTCTTCTTCTTCATCATCATCTTCACTTCTTCTTATTCTTCTTCTTCCTCTTCCTCTTCTTTCTTCTTCTTCTTTCTCTTCTTCTTTTTCTTCTTCTCCTTCTCCTTCTCCTTCTCCTTTCCTTCTCCTTCTCCTTCTTATTATCCTTCTCCTACTCCTAGTTCTTGTTCTTTTCTTCCTCCTTTTCCTTCTACTTATTTCTTCTTTCTTCTTTCTTCTTTTTTCTTTCTTCTTTCTTATTTCTTCATCTTTCTTCCTTCATCCATCCTCCATCTTCGTTCCTTCTTCCTTCTTCGTTGTTCCTTGTTCCTTCTTCCTTCTACCTTGTACCTTCTTAGTTCTTCCTTTTTCCTTCTCCCTTCTTCATTCTTCTTTCTTTTTTCTTCTTTCTTCTTTCATCTTTCTTCTTCTTTCTTTTTCTTCCTTCTCCTTTCTTCTTCTTTCTTTCTTCTTCGTTCTCTCTTTTTCTTTCTTTCTTCTTCTTCTCCTCCTTATTCTTCTTCTCCTTGTTCTTCTTTATCCCTAATCTTTAACACTTAATCCTCATTGTCAAATACCTAAACCATATTCTCTAATCACCAATCCTAACACTTAATCTTTAACCCATCTTTAATCCTTAATCACTAATCTTTAGACCCTAATCCCTAATCTTTATTCTTTAATACTTAATAACTGATCTTTAATTCTTAAACCTTAAAACATTATCTTTAATCCCTAATCCCTAATCTCTAATCCCTTATCTTGAATTCTTAATCCTAAATATATAATCTCTAATCCTTAATTCAAATCCCTAATCTTTAGCGCTTAATCCATAATCCCTGATACTTAATCCATATTTCTTTAATCCCTAATTCTTAATCCCTAATCCTTAATCCTAAATCCTTAATTCCTAATCCTTTTTTACAAATTTTGATTCCTAAATTTCTAATCATTAAACCCTAACACCAATCATTGATTCCTAATTATTAAAACCAATCAAAAATCCCTAATTTGTAATTCCTAATCCTTAATCTTTAATCCATAATCTTGAATCCCTCCCTCCCAAATGATTAATCCCCAATTCCTAATACCTAATTCCTAATCCCTTAGTCGTAGCCAACTAATCCATAGTCTGTCTTCTTCTTCTTCTTCGTCTTCATTTACTACTACTTCTTCTCCTTCTTCTATATCTTCTTATTTTTTTCCTTCTTGCTCTTCTTACTCTTCTTCTTCATCCTCTTCTATTTCTTCCTATTCCTCCTCCTCTTCTTCATCTTCTACTTCTTCTTCCTCTTCTTATTCTTCTTCCATTTCTTCTTCTTCTTCGTCATCATCATCTTCTTCTTCGTCTACTTCTTCTTTCTCCTCTTCTTATTCACCTTCTTCTTCTTTTGCTTCTTATTTTTCTTCTACATCTTCTGATTCTTTTTCTTCTTCTTCTTCATCATCTTTTTCTTCTTCTTCTTCTTCACTCCTTTTTCTTTCTCTTCTTATTCTTCTTCTTCTTCTTCTTCTGCTTCTCCTTGTTCATCTTCTTCATCTTCTCTTTCTTCTTCTCCTTCTCCTTCTTCATCTTCCTCTTCTTCTACTACTACTACTTCTTCTTTTTCTTCTACTTCTTCTACATCTACTTCTTTTTCAGCTTCTTTTTCTTCCTTTATCTCCACTTCTTCATCTCTTTCTCCTTCTTCTTCTTCTTCTTTAATTTCTTCTTCTTCTTGTACTTCTTCTTCTTCGTCTTCATCATCTTTTTCTTCTTCTTCTACTTCTTCTTCTTCATCTTCTTCTACTTCTTCTTCCTCCTCTTCTTTCTCTTTTTCTTCTTCCACTTGTTCTTTATCCTCTTCTTCTTCTTCTCCATCTACTTTTGCTTCTTCTTTATTTTCTCCTCCTTCTACTTCTCTGTCTCCTTCTCCATTTCCTCCTTGTTGTCATCTTTCACATTTTCCTTCGGCTTGTTCTTCTCCTTCTTCTTCTTCTTCTTCTTCTTCTTTCTTCTTTCTCTTTCATCTTTTTTCTTTCGTCTTTCTTATTTCTTCCTCCTTTCTTTCATCTTCCTTTCTTTTTCTTTCTTCTTTCTTTTTCTTCTTTCTTCTTTCTTCTTCTTTGTCCTTCTTTCTTCATCTTCAGTTTCCCTTCTTCTTCTTCTTTTTTCTTCTTCTACCTCTTCATCTTCCTATTCTTCTTCTTTGTCTTCTTCTTCTACTACTTATTGTTGTTCACTACCTTCTTCCATCTTCCTTCTCCCTTCCTTTTTCCTCCTTCGTTCTTCTTCTTTTTTCTTTTTCCATCTTCCTTCTTCCTTCTTCTTTCTTCCTTCTTCCATCTATTTTCTTCCTTCTTCCTTCCACTTCCTTCTTTCTTCTTTCTTCTTCTTCTAACATTTCTACTTCTTCTTCCTCTTCTTCTTCTTCTTCTTCTAGTTCCACTCCTTCTTCTTCTACTTCTTGTTTTTCTTCCCCATCTTCTTCTTCTTTTTACTCTTCTTCTTCTTCATGTTCTTCTTCTTTTTTTGTTCCCCTTCTTCTTCTTCTCCTCCTCTTCTTCTTCTTCTTCTTCTTCTTCTTCCTCTTCCCATTCTTCATTTTCTTCTCCTCCTTTTTTATCTCCTTCATCATCATCAAAGTCATCTTCTTTTTTCCTCTTCTTCTTCTTCTATACTTTCATCTTCCTCTTATTCTTCTTCTTCTTGTTCTTCTTCTACTTCTTCTTTTCTTCTTCTTCTTCTTCTTCTTCTTCATTTCTTCTTATTCTTCTTCTTCCTTCGCTTTTGCTTCTTTTTCTTCTTCTTCTCCTTCTTCATCATCATTATCTTCTTCTTCTACTTCTTCTTCTTCGACTTCTACTTCTTATTCTTCTTCTTTCTTGTCTTTCTCCACTTCTTCTTCTCCTTCTTTCATCTTACTCCTTTCTTCTTTCTTTTTCTTCCCTTCTTTCTTCTTCCTTCTCCTTTTCCTTCTTCTACCTTCTCTTTTCTTCCTCTTTCTTTCTTCATCTTTCATTCTTCTTCTTTCATTCTTCTTCTCCTCCTCCTTCTTCCACTTCAACTTCTTATTTCCATCTTCTTCTTCCTCTTCTTCTTCCTCTTCTTCCACTTCTTCTTCTTCTTCTTCTTCTTCTTCTTCTTGTTTTTCTTCCCCTTCTTCTTCTTCTTTTCTCTCCTTCTTTTTTCCCTTTCTTCTTCTTCATCTTCTCCTTCTCTTCTTCTTCTTCTTCTTCTTCCTCTTCTTCTTCCTTTTCCCATTCTTCATTTTCTTCTTCTTCTTTTTTTTATCTTCTTCATCATCATCAAAATCATCTTCTTCTTTTTCCTCTTCTTCTTCTTCTACTACTCTCTTCTTCTTCTTATTCTTCTTCTTCTTGTTCTTCTTCTACTTCTTTTTCTTTTTCTTCTTCTTCTTGTTCTTCTTCTACTTCTTTTTCTTTTTCTTCTTCTTTTTTTTCTTCTTCTTCACTTCTTCTTGTTCTTCCTTTTCTTATTCTTCTTCTTCTTTTGTTTTTGCTTTTTCTTCTTCTTCTTCTCCTTCTTCTTCATCATCATCTTCTTCTTCTTCTACTTATTCTTCTTCTTTTCTTCTTCTTCTGCCTCTTCTTCTTCGTCGACGTCTTTCTTGTCTTTCTCCACTTCTTCTTCTCCTTCTTCTTTTTCTTATTCTTTTTCTCCAACTTCTTCTTCTCCTCTTCCTTCTTATTCCTTTAATCTTTCTTTTTTTTCTTTTCTTTCTTCTTCCTTCTCCTTTTCTTTCTTCTGCCTTCTCCTTTCTTCCTCTTTCTTTCTTCATCTTTCTTTCTTCTTCTTTTATTCTTCTTCTTCTCCTCCTTCTTCTTCCACTTCTTCTTCATGTTTTTCCTCTTCTTCTTCCTCTTATGTTTCTTCTTCTTCCTCTTTTTCTTCTTCTTCATCTTCTTTATCTTCTTATTCTTCCTCATCCGCTTGTTCTGCAGCTTCCTCTTCATCGTCTTCTTCTTCTTCTTCCTCATTTTCTTCTTCTACTACTTTTCCTCTTCCTCTTCTTCGTCTTCTTCTTCTTTTTCTTCTTTTTCTTCGACGTCCTCTTCTTCTTCTTCTTCTTCTTCTACTTCTTTGTTTTCTTCTTCTGCATCTTCTTCTTGCACTGATTCCTCTACTTCTTCTTCTTCATCTTCTCCATCTTCATCTGCTTCTTCTTCTTTTTCTTCTTTTTCTTCTTTTTCTTCTTCTTCTTCTTCCTCCTCTTCTCTTCCTCTTCTTCTTCTGCTTATTCCTCTTCTTCTTCGACTCTTCCTCTTCTTCTACTTCTTCCTTTTCTTCCTCCTATTTTGCTTCTTCTACTTCATTTTTTTTTCTTCTTCTTCTTCTTCATCATCTTCTTCTTCTTCACCTTCTTCTTTTTCTTCTTCAACTTTTTCTTCTTCTTCTACAACTTTTTCTTCTTCTTCTTCTTCTTCTTCTTCTTCTTCTTCATCTGCTTCTTTTTATTCATGTTCTTCTTCTTTTGTTTTTCTTCTTCTCCTTCTTCTTTTCTTCTTCTTCTCCTTCTCCTACCTCTTCTTCTTCATCTTCTTCTTCTTCTTCTTCTTCCTCTTCTTCCTGTTTTTCCTCTTCTTCTTTTTCTTCTTCTGGTACTTTTTCCTCGTCTTCTCTTCTTCTTCTTTTCTTCTTCTTATTCTTCTTGTTTTTTCTTCATCATATTGTTCTTCCTCTTCCTCTTCTTCCAATTTCTCTTCCTCTTCTTCCTCTTCTTCCTCTTCTTCTCCTTCCTCTTCTTCTTCTTCTTTTTCTTTGCCTTCTTCCTTTTTTGCTTCTTCTTTTTCCACTTCCTTTCCTTCTTCTTCACCTTCTTCTTCTTCTTCCTCTTCTTCCTCATCTGTTTCTTTTCCTCTTCTTTTTTTCTTCCTCATTTTCTTCTTCTTCTTCTTCTTCCTCTTCTCCTTCTTCTTCGTCCACGTCTTCTTCTTTTTCCATTTCTTCTTTTTCTTGTTCTTCTTTCTCTTCTATATTGTTGTTCTTCTTTCTCTTCTATATTGTTGTTCTTCTTTCTCTTCTATATTGTTGTTCTTCTTCTTCCTCTTCTTTCTCTGCTTCTTCTTCTTCTTCTTCTAATTCTTATTCTTCCTCTTCTACTTTTTATCTTCCTCTTCTCTTCTTTTTCTTCTTCTTCTTTTTCTTTCCCCTCTTCTTCTTCTTCCTCTTCTTCTTCTTCTTCTCTTTTTCCTCTTATTCTTCTTCTTTTTCTTTTGCTTTTTCTTTTTCTTCTTCTTTTTCTTCTACTACTACTACTTCTTTGCCTCTTCTTGTTCTTCCTTTTCTTATTCTTCTTCTTCTTCTTCTTCTCCATCTTCTTCTTCTACTTCTTCTCCTCCTCCTCCTCCTCCTCCTTCTTCATCTTCTTCTCTTCTTCTTCGTCATCTTCTTCATCTTCTTCTTCTTTTTCATCTTCTTTTCTTCTGCTACTTCTACTTCTTCTTCTTCTTCTTCTTGCTTATCTTTCTTCTCTTCTTCTTCTCGTTCTTTTTCTTCGTCTTTTCCTTCAAGGTCTTCTTCTTCTCCTTCTTTCTCCTTCTATCTTCTTTCTTCTTTCTATTTTTTCCCTTCTTTCTTCTTCCTTCTCCTTCTTTCATCTTCTTTTTTCTCCTTTCTTCTTCTTTCTTTCTTCTTCTTTCTTTCTTCTTCTTCTCCTCTTTCTTGTTCTTCTTCCTTTGCTTCTTCTTCTTTATCCTTAATCTCTAATCCCAAGTTGTGCTCTCCATAACACTTATTCTATAATCCATAATGTCTTCCCCCTAATCCCCAATCTCTATTGCCTAATACCCAATGCAAAATCTATAATTTGAAATCCCAAATCTTTAATCACTAATCCCTAATTTTTAATCTTTAATCATTATTCCCAAATTCTTAATCTTTAATCAATCCCTAATCCTTAATCACTAATCCTTAAACTCTAATCCCTAATGCCTAAACCCTAATCCCTTGTCCTAATTCCTAATCATAAATCTCTAATCTTTAATATCTAATTCGTAATCTCTAATCCCCAATGCTTAATTCCTAATCCCTAATCTCTGATACTAAATTCTTAATCCCTTTATCACTAATGGCTAATACTTAATAAATATTTTAATATTTAATTCCTAATCCTTAACTCATAACCCTTAATCCCTAATGCCTCATTTCTAATCTGTATTCCCAAATCATTATTCCTTAAACCCTAACCCTAATCACTAATCTTTAATACCTAATTCCTAATCCTTAATCCAGATCCCTAATCTTTAATTTTTAATCCCTAATCCATAACAAAAAATCCCTCCCTCCTTATTGCCTAATGCCTAATCGCTAAGCCTTCACCCACTAATCCATAGTCTATCTTTTTCTTTTTCTTCTTCTTCTTCTACTACTTCTTCTTCTTCTTCTTCATCTTCTTCGCTCTTCTTAATATTCTTCTTAATCCTCCTTCTCTTCTTCTTATTCCTCCACATCTTCTTGCCCTTCTTCTTCCTCTTCCTCTTCATCTTCTTCTTCATCCACTCCTTCTTCTTCTTCATCTTCATCTTCATCTTCTTCTTCTTCCTCTTATTCCTCTTCTTCTTTTTCTTCTTCTTCTTCTTCTACTTCTTCCTCTTCTTCTTTTTATCTTTTTCTTCTTCTTCTTCTTCTTCCTCTTCTTCATCTTTCTCTTTCTCATCTTCTTCTTTTGCTTTTTTTCCTCTTCTTCCTATTCTTCTCCTTCCACTTCTCCTACTAGTTCTTCTTCTTTGTCTTCCTCTTATGCTTCTTCTTCTCCCTCTTCTTCTTCTTCTTGTTCTTTATCTTCTTCCTTTTGTTCCTCATCATCCTCTCCTTCTTCTTCTTCTTCTTCCTCATTTTCTCCTTCTTCTTCTACTTTTCCTCTTCCTCTTCATCGTCTTCTTCTTCTTCTTCTTCTTTTTCGTCTTCCACGTCCTCTTCTTCTTCTTCTTCATCTACTTCTACTTCTTCTTTGTCTTCTTCGTCCTCTTCCCCTTCTACTTTTTCTTCTTCTTCTTGCATTTGTTCCTCTGCTTCTTCTTCTTCTATTTCTTCTTCTTCTTCACCTTCACCTTCCTCTTCATCTACTTCTTCTTCTTCTTCTTCTTCGTCTCCCTATTCTTCATCTACTTCTGCTTCTTCAAATTCTTCTTCTTCTTCTTCTTCTTTCTTCTTTTTTCTTGTTCTTCTACTTCTACTTCTTCTCCTTCTTCTTCTTCTTCTTCTATTTCTTCCTCCTCTTTTTC
>JAIUJO010000171.1:900000-975119 GCA_023846275.1 Vanilla planifolia
TCTTCTTCTCTTTGTACCTCTCATTCCCCTTCTGTTTTTCTCCTTCTCCATTTCCTTCTCCTTCCCCTTCCCCTTCTCCTTCTCCTTTTCCTCCTTCCCATCCTCGTTCTCCTTCTTCTTCTCTTTCTATTTTTGTTCTTGTTCTTATTCTTCTTCTTCTACTACTATTATTACTACTACTACAACTACTACATCCTCTTCTTCTTCTTCTTAATCTTCTTCTTCTTCCTCTACTTACTCGTCTTCTTCTTCTTTTTACTCTGCTTCCTATTCTTCTTCCTCTTCTTCTTCCTCCTCCTCTTCTTCTTTTCTTCCTCTTCTTCATCTTCTTCTTTCTTCTTTTTTATCATCATCATCTTCTTCTTCTTCTTCTTCCTCTTCTTTTTCTTTTCTTCTTCTTCTTCTTCTTCTTGTACTTGTACTTCTCGTTCTGCTTCTTCTTCTTCTTCTTCTTCTTCTTCTATTTCTTCCTATTCTTCTTCTTCTTTTACAACTACTTCTTCCTATTCTTCTTCTTCTTCTTCTTCTTTTCCTTCTTCTTCTATTTCTTTTTCTTCTTTGTCGTTTCTTCTCCTCCTCCTCCTCCTTCTTCTGCTTCTTTTATTATGACAACTTCTTATAGTTCTGCTTCTTGTTCTTGTTCTTCTTTCTTCTTCATCTTCTTTTACTTCTTACTTTTCTTCATCTTGTTCTTCTTCTTTAACTTGTTCTTCTCCTTTCCTCCACCTTCTCCTTCTCTTTCTCTACTCTTACATTTTCACTGACTCCACCTCCTTCTCCTCCTCCTCTTTTTCCTTCTCCTTTACCTTCTCCTTCTTCTTCTCCTTCTTCTTTCTTCTTTCTTCTTTCTTAATCCTTCTTTCTTCTTTCTTATTTTTTCTTCCTTCTTCATTCTTTTTTCTTACTTTTTCCTTCTTCCATTTTTCTTACTTCTTCCTTCCTCTTCCTTCTTCTTTCTTCTTTCTTTTATTTTATTTCTCTTTAATCATGATCCTTAACCTATAATCTATAATTCTAATCTATAATCTCAAATCCCTAATCCTAATCCAAATCCCTTAATCACAAATCATTAATCTCTATTACATTATCCTGAATCTTGAATCCAGAATTTTTAATCACTAATCTCTCCTCATCCGACTTCTCTTTTTCCGTCTCCTTCTTCCTCTTTGTCTTCTTCCTTCTTTCTTCTTTCTACTTTCTTCTATCTTCCTTCTTCTTCTTTCTTGCTTCTTGTTCTTTCCTCATTCCTTCTTTCTTCTTCCTTATTTCTTCTTTATTCTTCCACTTCTTCTTCCTCTTCTTCTTCTTCTTTTTACGACTTTTTCTTCTTCATCTTCTTCTTTATTCCATCTTCTTTCTAACTTCTTGTTTCTACTTTCTTCTTTGTTCTACTATTTTTTTCTTTTTCTTTCTTTCTTCCTTCTCCTTAATCCCTAATACCTAATCCTTAATCTTTAAACCATCCCTAATCTCTCATTCATAATCTTTAATCCTTAACTCCTATTCCTTAAGCTTTAATCCCTAAACTCTAATCCCTAATCCCAAATCTATAATCCATAATCCATAATCCCTAATCCATAATCTGTAATCCCTAATCCTTAATCGCTACTTATGAATCCCTGCCTCCTTATCTTTAATCCTAAATCCCTAATACCTAATCCCTAATCCCTAAGCCCATCCTCCCTAATTCATAATCCACCTTTTCCATCTTCTTTGTCTTCTTCTTCTTCTACTTCTCCTTCTGCTTCTAGTTCTTCTTCTTCTTCTTCTTCGTCTCCCTCTTCTTCATCTACTTCTGCTTCTTCAAATTCTTCTTCTTCTTCTTCTTCTTCTCTCTTCTTTCTTCTTCTTCTTCTTCGACTTTTACTTCTTCTCCTTCTTCTTCTTCTTCTCCTCCTTCTCCTTATTCTTCTTCGTCCTATTCTTCCTCTTCTTCTTTTTCTTCTTCTTCTTCCTTTTCCTCGCCTTCATCTTCTTCTTTTCTTCTTCTTCTTCTTTTTATTCTTCATCATATTGTTCTTCCTCTTCCTGTTCTTCTAGTTTCCCTTCCTCTTCTTCTTCTTCTTTTTTTTCTTGTTCTTCCTTTTTTGCTTCTTCATCCACTTCTGCTTCTTCTTCTTCATCTTGTTCTTCTTCTTCTTCCTCTTCTTCATCATCTTTTATTCTTCCTCTTCTTCTTTTCCTTCCTCATTTTCTTCTTCTTCTTCTTTTTCCTCTTTCGAAACTTCTTCATCTTCTTCTTCATCTTCTTCACCGTCCTCTTCTTCTTCTTCTTCTTCCATTTCTTCCGCTTCTTTCCCTTCTTCCTCCTCTTATTCTTCTTTTACTTCTTCTTCTTCTACCACTTCTTCTTCTTCTTCTTTTTCTTCTTCATCTTCTTCTTCTTATTCTTCCTCTTCTTCATCTCTTCTTTTTCTCCTTCTTGTTCTTTTTCTTCCTCCTCTTCTTCTTCTTCCTCTTCTTCTTCTTTTTCTCTAATTCTTCTTATTCTTCTTCTTTTTCTTGTACTTCTTTTTATTTTTCTTCTTTTTCTTCTTCTTCTTCTTCTTCTTTGCTTCTTCTTGTTCTTCCTCATGTTATACTTCTTCTTCTCCTTCTTCTTCCTCTTCTACTTCATCTTCTTCTTCTTCTCCTTCTGATTCTTCTTCTTCTTCTTCTTCTCTTCTTCTTCTTCTTCTTCTTCTTCTTTTGCTTTTTCTTCTTCTTCTCTTCTTCTTCTACTGCTTCTTCTTCTTCTTCTTCTTTTTCTTGTCTTTCTCCTCTTCTTCTTTAACTTCTTTTTCTTCTTCTTTTTCTTAAAGTTCTTCTCCTTCTTTCTTCTTCTTTCTTCTTTCTTTTTTCTTCTCTTCTTCCATCTTCCTTCTCCTTCTTCCTTCTTCTACTTTCACCTTTATTCTTCTTTCTATCTTCATCTTTCTTTCTTCTTCTTCTCCTTCACCTTCTTCTTCTTCCTTTGCTTCTTCTTCTTTATCCTTAATCTCTAATCGCTAATTGTGCTCTCCAGAATAACTTATCTATAATCTCTAATGCCTTCCTGCCAAATCCCTAATCCCCAATCTCTATTCCCTAATCCCCAATGCAAAATCCGTAATTTAAAATCCCTAACCTTTAATCACTAATCCTTAATTCTTAATCATTAATCCATCCCTAATCATTAATCACTAAAACTTAAACTCTAATCCCTAATGCCTAAACCCTAATCCTTTGTCCTAAATTCCTAATCCTAAATCTCTAATCTTTAATCTCTAAGCCATAATGCTTAATTCCTAATCCCTAATCTTTAATACATAATCCTTAATCTCTTAATCCCTAATGCAAATCCCTAATCTCCATTTTACAATTTAATCCCAAATTCTAAACTTTTAATCCCTAATCCCATATTCCTAATCTCTACTCCCAAATAATTATTCTTTGAACCCTAACCCTAATCACTAATCCTTTATCCCTAATCCCTAATCCTTAATCCAAAATACCTAATCTTTAATCCCTGATCTTTAATCCCTAATCAATAATTTAAAATCCTTTCTGCCTTATTGCGTAATCCCTAATCCCTAAGCCATCAACCATTAATCCATAGTCTATCTTCTTCTTCTTATTCTCATACAACTACTATTTCTTCTTCTTATTCTTCTTCTTCTTCTGCTTTGTTCTTCTTACTCTTCTTCTTCATCCTTCTTTGCTTCTTCTTATTCCTCTGCATTGTCTTGCCCTTTTTCTTCCTCTTCTTCATCTTCATAATCATCTTCTTCTTCTTCCTCTTATTCCACTTCTTCTTTTTCTTCTTCTTCTTCTTCCTCCTCTTCTTCTTTTTATCTTCTTCTTCTTCTTCTTCTTCTTCTTCCTCTTCTTCATCTTTTTCTTTCTCATCTTCTTCTTTTAATTTTTTTTCTCTTCTTCCTATTCTTCTTCTTCCACTTCTCCTTCTACTTCTTCCTCTTCTTCCTCTTATGTTTCTTCTTCTTCCTCTACTTCTTCTTCTTTATCTTCTTCTTCTTCTTCTTCCTCTCGTTGCTCATCTTCCTCTTCTTCTACTCCTTCTTCTGCCTTATTTTCTTCTTCTTCTTCCACTTTTCCTCTTCCTCTTCTTCACCATCATCTTCTTCTTCTTCTTCTTCCTCTTCTTCTTCCACGTCCTCCTCTTCTACTTCTTCTTCTTCTTCTTCTACTTCTTCTTTGTCTTCCTTGTCCTCTTCTTCTTCTTTTTCTTCTTGTTCTTTCTCTTATTCCTTTGCTTTTTCTTTTTCTATGTCTTCTTCTTCTTAACCTTCTTCTTCTCCCTCATCTACTTCTTCTTCTACTATTACTTCTACTTTTTCTTCTTCTTCTTCTTGTTCTTCCTTTTCTTATTCTTTTTCTTCCTCTTCTTCTTCTGCTTCTTCTTTTTCTTCCTCTTGTTCTTCTTTTCTTACTTGCTTTTTCTCTTCTTCTTCTACTACTACTTTTTCTTCTTTTTCTTCTCCATCTACTTTTCCTTCTTGAACTTTTTCTTCTTCTTCTTCTTCTTCTTCTTCTTCTACTTCTTCTTCCTCTTCTTCCTCCTTTTTTCTTCTTCTTCTTCTACTTTTTCTTCTTCTTCTTCTTCTACTCTTCTTCTTCTTCTTCTTCTTCTTCCTCTTCTTCTTCATCTTCTTCTTCTTCTTTTCTTCTTATTCTTCTTCTTCTTCTTTTTCTTCTTCATATTATTCTTCCTCTTCCTCTTCTTCCATTTTCTCTTCTTCTTCTTCCTCTTCTTCTCCTTCCTTTTCTTCTTCTTCTTCTTCTCCGTCTTCTACTTCCTTTTTTCTTCTTCTTCCTCCAGTTCTTCTTCTTTTTCATCTTCTTCTCCTTCTTTCTCTTCTTCTTCCTCTTCTTTTTCTTCTTAATCCCTAATTCTTAATCTATAATTCTTAATCTATAATCCTTAACCCATCATTCAATAATCCCCAATCCTTAATTGCTAAGCCTCAATCTTTGATCTTTCATTTCTAATCTTTAAGCTTAATCACTAATCTCTACCCTCTTATCCTTAATCCCTAATCTTTAGTCCACTATTAATTTTTAATCCCTAAATCTTAAACTCTAATCTAATCCTTAATCTCTCATCCCTAAATTCTAATCTGCATTACTTGATCCCTAATCTACAATCCATAATACCTAGTCCTTAATCTCCAATCCCAAATCTTTAATCCTTAATCCCTAATCCTTAATCTCTAATCCCTAATCTCTTATCCATAATCTAAATCTCAAATCCCTAATCACTTACCTCTAATTCTTAATCCCTAATCTTTTTTCCCTAATTTATAATTTCTAAATCTAAATCCCTAATTTTTAATCCTTAATAATTAATCTATTAATCCTTAATCCTTAATCTCTAATAATTAATCCTTTCATCCCTAATCCTTAACCCTAATCTTTAATCATTAATCATTAATGCCCAGTTTATATTACTTATTCCTTAATTCCTTCTCACTAATCTTGAATCATTAATCCTTAAACCTTAATCACCAATCCTTAAAATAATCCCTAATCCCAAATCCTTAATCCTTAAAACTTAATCCTATATCTTACCCTCTTTAATCCTTAATCCTTATTCTTTATCCCCTAATCTTTAATCCCAATCCATCTCTTCTTCCTCTTCTACTTCTTCTTCCTCCTCTTCTTCTTCTTCTTCCTCCTCTTCTTCTTTTTCCTCATCATCTTCTTCTTCTTCTTTTTCCTCATCTTCCTCTTCTTCTTCCACTTCTTCTTCTTCTTCTTCTTCTTCTTCTTCTTTCTCCTCTTCTTATTTTTCTTCTTCTACTACTTCTTCTTCTTCCTATTATTCTTTTTATTCTTGTTCTTCTTCTTCATCTTCCACTTCATCTTCCTTTTCTTCTTCTTTTTCTTCTTCGTCTTCTTCTTCTTCCTCTTCCTCCCCTACTTCTTCCCCTCCTTCTTTTTCTCCATTTTCTTCTTTTCTTATTCTTCTTCTTCCTCTTCTTCTTTCTCTTCTTCTTCTTCTTCTTCTTCTTCTCCTCCTTCTTCTTTTCCTCCTCCTCCTTCTTCTTCTTCTTCTTCTTCTATTTCTTGCCCTCCTTCTTCTTCTTCTTCTTCTTCTTCTTATTCTTTTCCTTGTTCTTGTTGTTCTTCTTCTTCTCTTTCTCATTCTTCGTCTCCCTCTCTTTCTTTTTGTCTTTCACACTCTCCTTCTCCATCTCCTTCTCCTTTTCCTTCTCCTTCTCCTTCTTCTTCTCCATCTCCTTCTCCTTCTCCTTCTCCTTGTCATTCTCATTCTTCATTGCCTTCTCCTTCTCCTTCTCCTTCTCCTTCTCCTTCTTCTTGCTCTCCTCCTTCGCTTTCTCCTCCTCCTCCTTCTTCTTCTTCCTCTTCCTCTACTTCATTCTTTCTTCTTTCTTCTTTCTTCTTTCTTCTTTCTTCTTCCTTCTTCCTTCTTCATTCTTCCTTCTTCCTTCCTTCTCTATTCTTCCTTATTCTTTCTTTTGTCTTTCTTCTTTCTTCTTTCTTCTTCATTCTTCCTCTTCTTCTTCTTCTTCTTCTTCTTCTATTTCCTCTTCTTCTACCTTGTCTTATTCTTCTTCTTTCTTTCTCATCCAAAATCCCTAATCCATAATTCCTAATCACTAATCTCTAATCTCTTATCCTCATTCCTTAATTTGTAAACCCTAGTCCATGATCCTTAATCTTTAATAATTAATCACTTACTCTTAATCCCTGAACCTTAATCAATAATCCCTTCATGCCTAATCCTTAATTCTTAATCCTTATACTAATTCCCTATTCCTTACTATCAAATATGTAACAATTAATCTTTAAAACATAATCCTTAATTATGAATCATAATCCCTAATCCCTAATACCTATTACTTAATACCTAAACCCTTCCTCCCTAATCTCTAATATCTAATCTTTAATTTCCAGTTTCTCCCTCTCTAGTTTGTAATCTGTATTCCTTAATCTCTAATCCCTCCCTCGTTAATCCTCTCTAGTTCTTCCATCTTCCTTCTTTCTTTTTTCTTCTTTCTTCTTTCTTCTTTCTTCCTTCCTTTTCTTTCTTACTTCTTCCTTCCTTGCTCCTTCCATCTTCCTTCTTCCCTCCCTTCTTCTTTCCTCCTTCCTTCCTCTTCTTCTTCTTCTTCTTCCTCTTCTTCTTCCTCCTATTCTTCTTCTTCTTTTTCCTTCTTTCTTCTTTCTTCCTTCTTCCTTCTCCCTAATACCTAATCCATAATCTCTTATCTCTAAACTCTAATCCCTAATATCTAATCTTTAATCCTTAATCCCTAATCCATAATCCATAATCCCTAATCTTTAATCTCTAATACAAAATCTTTAATTCCTAATCCTTTATCATTAACCCTAAATCCTTAATCCCTAATCCCTAATCTGTAATACTTATCCTATTACCTTAATCTCAAAACCCTAATCTCTAATCCTAAATCCTTAATCCCTATTCCCTAATCCTTAAGCCCTAATCTCTAATCCATAATCCTTAAAAATTAATCCTTTAATTCATAATCCCTAATCTTTAATCCCAAATTATTAATCCTTTCATCCCTAATCCCAAATTTTTAATCCCTATTACTTATTCCCTAATCCTTAAGCCCTAATCCCTAATTCTTGAGCCTTAATCCCTTATTACTAACCCTCAAATCCTTAATCATTAATCCCTAATTCCTCTTCGTTTAATCTTAAATCTATATTCCTTAATACCTAATCCCTAATCCTTCATTCCTTAATCTCAAATCTCTAATCTCTAATCCTTAACCCCTAATCCCTAATCCCAAATCCATCTCTTCTTTTTATTCTTCTTTTTCTTCCTCTTCTTCTTCTTTCTCTTCAACTTCTTCTTCTTCTTCTTCTTTCATATTTTCTACTTCTTCTTCTTCTTCCTTTTCTTCCTCATCTTCCTCTTCTTTTTCTTTTTCTTCTTCCTTTTCTTCTTTCTCTTCTTCTTACTCTTCTTCTTTTTCTTCTTCTTCTTCTTCATCATCACCATTTTTATTCTTCTACTTCTTCTTCTTCTTCCTTTTCTTCTTCTTCCTCTTCTTCTTCTTCTTCTTCTCTTTCTTCTTCTCTTATTTTTCATATTCTGTATATTCTTTTACTTCTTTACTTCTTCAATTTATATTCTTCATCTTCATCATCTTCTTCTTCACCCTCTCTTTTTCTTTCTCGATCACCTTCTCGTTCAACTTCTTCTCCTAAACTTTCACCTTCTCCTTCTCCTAATTTTCTCCTTCTCCTTCTCCTTCTCCTTCTCCTTCTCCATCTTCTTCTCCTTCACCTTCTCCTTCTCCTCCACCACCTCCTCCTCTTTCTCCTTTTCCTTCTCTGACTTGTTCTTCTTCTTCTTCTTCTTCCTCTTCTTCCTCATCTTGCTCTTCTTCTTCTTCTTCTTCTTTTTCTTCTTCTTCTTCTTCATCATCTTCTTCTTCTTCCTCCTCGTCATCTTCTTCTTTCTCTTCTTCTTCTTCTTTTTCTTCTTAAACTTCTCAACTTCTCCTTTTGCTTCTTCCACTTCTTCGTCTTCGTCTTCTCTTTCTTTTATTCTTGTTATTCTTATTCCCTTTATTCTTCCACTTTTTTTCTCCTTCTTCTACTTCTTCTATTTCTTCTTCTTCTTCTTCAACTACTTCTTCTATTTCTTCTTCTTCTTCTTCTTCTTCTTCTACTTCTTCTTCTTCTACTTCTTCTTCTTCTTCTTCTTCTTCTTCTTCTTCTCCTCCTTCTCCTTCTCTATTTTCTTTTCTTTCTCCTTCTCTTTGACTTTCTCCTTCTCCATCTCTTTTTGCTTTACCTTCTCTTATTCATCCTTCTACATCTCCTTCTCTTTCTCCATCTCCTTCTTCTTCTCATTCTCCTTCTCTTTCTCCTTCTTCTTCTCTTTCTTCTCCTCCTCCACCTCCTTCTCATTTTCCTTCTCCTTCCTCTTCGTCTTCTTCGTCTTGCTCTTCTTTCTGCTTCCATCTTTCTTTTTTCTTCATTCTTTTTTCTTCTCCCATCTTTCTTCTTCCTTCCTCCATCCTTCTTCTTTCGTCCTTCTTCCTTCGTCTTTATTCTTTCTCTTCTTCTTCCACTTATTCTTCTTCTTTTCTTCTTCTTCCTCTTCTTATTCTTCCTCATCTTCTTCTTCTTTTTTCCTTCTCTTTAATCCCTAATCCTTAATAAGCAATCACTAATCCATCCCAAATCTTAATTCTTTAATATTTAATCCCAAACCTCTAATCTGTAAACTCTAATCCTTTATACCTAATCCCTAATCCTTAATAAAAATACTGTAATCTTTAATCTTTAATCCTTAATCCTTATTCTCTAATTCATAATCATTAATCCCTAATCCTTAATCTCTAATCTTTAATGCTAATCTTAATCCCTCAATCTCTTATCCCAGATCTCTAATCTCTAATCCTGAATCTGACTTCTCTTATCTCTAATCTCTAATCTTTAAACCCTATGACCTAATCCCTAACTCCTAATCCTAAATCACTAATCTCTAATTCCTAATCCATATCAATAAATCCCTTAATTGTTGATTCCTAATCACTAATCTCTAATCATTAATCTCTTTATCCTTAATCCATAATTAATAATCCATAATCCATAATCCCTAATCCCTATTACTTATTTCTTTGTCCTTAAGCCCTAGTCCCTAATCCCTCCCTCTCGAGTCTTTAATCCGTATTACCTGATACCTAATCCCTATTTCTTAAACACTAATCTCTAATCCCTAATCCCTAACTCTCAATCCCTAATCCCAAATCCATCTTTTCTTCCTATTCTTCTTCTTTTTCTTCCCTTCTTCTTCCACTTCTTCTTCTTCTTCCATATTTTCTTCTTCTCCTTTCTATTCCTCTTCTTCCTCATCTTCTTCTTCCTCTTTTTCTTCTTCTTCTTCTTCTTCGTCATTTTCATCATCTTCTTCTTCTTCTTCTTCCATTCCTTCCTCATCTTCCTCTTCATCTTCTTCTTCTTCTTCTTTTTCTTTTTCTTCTTCTTCTTCTTCTTCTTCTCCTTGTTCTTCTTCTTCTTCGTCTTCTGCATTGCCTTTTTCTTCTCCATCTTCTTCATAATAGTTAATCTTTATCCTGTAATCCATAATAAATCCCTCCCTCCTTAATGACTAATCCATAAATGAATAATGTGTAATCCATCCCTCACCAATCCCTAATCCATCATTAGTTAATAATCCATAATCCCTAATCTCTAATCATTATTTCTTAATCCCTAATCCTTAATCCCAAATTCCTTATTTTTAATCCCTAATCCATATCCCTTAGTCCTTAATCCTTGATCCTTAATCTTTAATCTCTAATTGCTAATCCTTAATCTTTAATTTCGAATCCCTAATCCCTAATCTCTTATCTCTAATCCTTAATACCTAATCCCTAATCCTTAAACTATAATCCATAATCCTTATTCCTAATTTCTATTCCCTAATCTCTAATACATAATCCTTAATAACTAATCTTTAATTTCGAATCCCTGATCCCTAATCTCTTAAACTCTAATCCTTAATAACTAATCCCTAATCCTTAAACTATAATCCATAATCCTTATTCCTAATTTCTATTCCCTAATCTCTAATACATAATCCTTAATAACTAATCTTTAATCATTAATTCCTAATTCTTAATCTCTAACACTAATCATAATCCATTAATCTCTAAGTCCTAATCTCTAATATCTAATCCTGAATCTTACTTCCGTAATCTCTAATTTCTAATCCCTAACCCTTATCCCTAATCCATATTCTCTAATCCCAAATCTCCAATCATAAATTCGTAATCTCTATTCCCTAATTAGTAATAATTACCCTCAATTCATAATTCATAAAGTCAAATCCATAATCATTAGCCCTTTCATCTCTAATCCTTAATCCCTAATATGTAATCTTTATTACTTATTCCCTAATCCCTACTATCTAATCCCTAATCCCTAATCCTTAAACCCAATCCTTAATTGCTAACTTCCAAATCCCTAATCCATAATCCTTCCTCCTCTAATCTTTAACCCATATTCTTTAATACCTAAGGCTTAATCTTTTATTCTTTAATCCTTAGTCCATAATCCCTAATGCCTAATACCTTATTCGTAATCTATCTCTTCTTCCTCTTCTTTATTCAATTCTTCTTCTTCTGTTTCTTCTTCATCTTCTTCTTCTTCCTCTTCTTCCTCATCTTCCTCTTCTCCTTTTTCTTCCTTTTTTTCTTCTTCTTCTTATTCTTCTTATCCCACTTCTTCTTCCTCTTCCTCTTCCTCTTCCTCTACTTGTTCTTCTTCTTCTTCAGCTTCTTCTTCCTTTTCTTCTTCCTCTTCTATTTCTTCTTCTTCTTCTTCTTCTTCTTTTATTTCTTCTTCTTCTTCTTCTTCTACTTCATCTTCTTCTTCTTCTTCTTTTTGTTTGTCTTCACCTTCATCATCATCATTTTTTTCTTCTCTTCTTCTTCTTCTTCTTCTCTTGTTCTTCTTCTTCTTCTTCCTCTTCTTCTTCTTCTTTTTCTTCATATTCTTCTTTTTCTTCATATTCTTCTTCTTCCTCTGCTTCTTCTTGTTCTTTGTCTTCTTTTTCCTCTTCTTCTTCTTATTATTTTTCATCAGCTTCTTCTTCTCCTCCTTCGTCTTCTTGTTCTTCCTTCTCCTTCTTATTCTTCATATTCTTCTTCTTCCAATTCTTCTTCTTCTTCTTCTTCTTCTTCTTCATCTTCTCCTTGTTCTTCTTGTTCTTCTTCTTCTTCACCTTCTTCTTCTTCATAATCGTTAATACCAATTCCCTGATTCCTACTCGTTAATCCCTCTGTATCTAACCTCTAATTCTTGATCCTTAATCTATAATCTCTAATCCATCCTTCATTAAACAATAATCCTTAATCCTCAATCCATAATCCCTAATCTCAAGTTATAATCCTTATTCTCTAACCCTTAATCCCTAATCTCTAGTCCATCATTAATCCCTAATCCCAAATTATTAATCTCTAATCCCAAATCTCTAATCTTTAAACCCTAATCCATAATTCTTAATCCCTAATCCTTAATCCCCAATCTATAATCAAGAATATCTTGTCCCTAATCTCTGATCTCTAGTCCATAATCCATAATCTATAATCTTTAACCTCTAATTTCTAATCTCTTATCTAATCTTAATTCGAATCACATAATCTCTAATATCTAATCCCTAATCCTTAATACCTAATCCATAATCTTTAGTTCCTAACCAATAATCTCTAATCCTTAATCTCTAAAGCTTAATCACAAATCTTTAATCCATAATCCTTAGTCTTTAATCACAAATCCCTAATCTGTAATCTCTCATCCCTAATCCTAATACCAATCTCTTATTCTCCAATCCTTAATCCTTAATCTATAATGCCTAGTCCTTAATCCAAAATTTCTAATTATGAATCACTAATCCCTAATCCTTATTCCCTAATCTATAATCCCTAATCTTTAAAAATTAATCACTTAATTCTTAATCCCCAATCTCTAATCATTAATCTCATCATCTCTAAACCTTAACCCTAATCCCTAATCCTTAATCCATAATCCCTATTACTTATTCCTTAATCCATACTCCGTAATCCTAAATCCTTAAACCCTATTCCTGAATCAACAATCCTTAATTGATAATCTCTAACCTCTAATACTTAACCCCATATCACTCCCTCCATAATCTATGATCCATAATAACTTGCCCTTAATCCTTAATCCTTAATCCTTAATCCATCTCTTCTTCCTATTCTTCTTCTTCTTCTTCCTCTTCTTCTTTTTCCTCCTCTTCCTCTTTTTCTTCCTCATCTTCTTCTTCTACATCTCCCACAACATCCTCATCCTGTTATTCCTCCTCATCTTCTTCTTTTTCTTCTTCTTCTTCATCATCATCATCATCCACTTCATCTTCTTTTTCTTCTTCTTTTTCTTCGTCTTATTCTTCTCCGACTTCTTCTTCTTCCTCTACTTCCTCTTCCTTCACTTCTTCTTCCACTTCCTTTTCTCTATTTTCTTCTTTCCTTGTTCTTCTTCCTTCTCTTCTTCTTCTCTTTCTTCTTCTTCTTCTTCTTCTTCTTCTCCTTCTTCTTCTTCTTATACTTTATTTCTTATTCTCTTTCTATTTCTTTTACTTCCCATTCTTCTATTTCTTGTTCTCCTTCTTCTTCTTCTTCTTCTTCTTCCTCTTCTTCTTCTTTTTCTCTTTCTCCTCCTTCTCCATCTTTTACTCCTTGTCTTTTACCGTCTCCTCCTCCATCTCCTTTTCCTTCTTCTTCTCCTTCTCCATGTCGTTTTGCCTTTCCTTCTCCTCCTTATTCTCCATTTCTTTCTCCTTCTTCTCCTCCTTGTCTTCCTCATCCTTCTCCTTCTTCTTCTTGTTCTTTTTCTTCTCCTTCTTCTTTTTTTTCTACTTCTCTCTTTTTTCTTCTTTCTTCTTTCTTCTTTCTTCTTCCTTCTTCCTTCTTCCTTCTTCCTTCTTCCTTCTTCCTTATTCCATATTCTTTCTTGCTTCTTCTTTCTTCTTTTTTCTTTTTTCCTTGTTCTTTGTTCTACCTCTTCTTCTTTCGCTTCTTCTTCTTCTTAAGATACGGGTAAGATATGCACTTCCTCAGGAATTAAAAAAAGTCTATCGATTCTCATTTGCATTTAGTATTTCGTATCCGGCTCGGGCGAGAATTCAAAAAAATCAAAAGAATGATAGAAAGATATTTATAGGACCTAAAGAAGTCATTAAAGAAATCCATATAGAATCTATATTTTATTTTAATTATTTTAAATTTTAATTTACAGTTATTTTATCTATATTTCATTTTCTTTTTTTATTTTTTTATTGGAAAAGTACTCTCATGAGGATCCGTGAAAAAACTCTTAGAAATCTTTTTCCCTTTCCTTCTTCTTCTCCTTTCTTCCTTATCCCAAATCGCTTATCCCTTATTCGTAATCCCTAACACCTAATAAAAAACCCATAATCCCTAATCCATAATTTCTAATCTATTCTCTAATCTCTAAACCTTAATCATTAATCCATAATCCCAAACCTTTAATCTCTAATCCTTAGTCTTAATACCAATCTCTTATTCTTTAATCCCTAACCCCTAATCTCTAATACCCAATCCTTAATCCAGAATCCTTAATCACTAATCTCTAATTCTAAATCCTTATTTCTTAATCCATGATCTCTAATCCATAATCCTTAAACTTTAATAATTAATCCCTTAATCCGTAGTCCCTAATCCCTAATTCTTATTCATTAATCCTTTCATCCCTAATCCCTAATTCCTACTACTAATTCCCTAATCCTTACTCTCTAATCTATAACCTAAATCCTTAAACCCTAATTCCTAATTACTAATCCATAATCCCTAATTCTTAATCCTGAATGCTTAATACCTAAAACCTAATCCCTCCCTCCTTAATCCCTAATCCTTTAATCCATAATACCTAATCTTTAATCTTTAATCCTTATTATCTAATTGACAATCCCTAATCTACAAAATCCTAATCCTTAATCTCTAATCCCTAATCCTTAATAACTAATCCCTAATACCTAATTCCTAATTCTTAATCTCTAATCCCAAATCTTAATAAGAATCATTTATTCTCTAATCCTTAATCCCTAATCTCTAAAACCTAATCCTTAATCTAGAATCCTTAATCACTATTCTCTAATCTGTAGTCCATATTTCGTAATCTGTAATCCCTAATCTTTAGTAATTAATCTCTTAATCGTTAATCTTTATTCCCTAATCCTTAATCATTGATGCTGTCATCCATAATCCTTAATCCATAATTCTTATTTCTTATTTCAAAAACTCTACTCTCTAGTCCATAATCCTAAATCTCTAAATCATAATCCATAATTATTAATTCTTAATACCTAATACCTAATCTCTCCCTCCATAATCTATAATCCATAATCTCTAAACCTTAATCCCACCCCCTTAATTAATAATCTATATTTCTTAATCCCTATTCCCTCCATCTTTAATGCCTAAACTCTAATCCTTAAGCCCTAATTCCTAATCCTTAATGCATCTCTCCTTCCTCTTCTCCTTTTTCTTTGTCTTCTTCTTCCTCTTCTTATACATCCTAATTCTCTTCTTCTTCTTCTCCCTCCTCATCTTCCTCTTCTTCTTCTTCTTCTTCTTCCTCTTCTTCTTCTCCTTCTTCTTCTTCCTCTTCTTTTTTCTTCTTCTTTTTCATCTTCTTCTTTTCTTCCCCTTTTTTTTCCTTTACTTTTTATTCTTCATCTTCCTCTTCCTTTATTTCTTCTCTTTTTACCTCTTTTCTTATTCTTCTTATTCCTTTTCTTCTTCTTCTTCTTTTTCTTCTTCTTCTTTTTCTTCTTCTTCTTCTTCTTCTATTTCTTCTTCTTCTTCTTCTTCTTCTTCTTCTACTTCTTCTTCTCCTACTCTTTCTTCCTCTCCTCCTTTTTTTCTTTCTCCTTCTCTTTCACCTTCTTCTTCTCCTTCCCCATCTCCTTCACCTTCTCCTTCTCCTTCTCCATCTCCTTCTCTTATTCCTTCTTCTCTTTCTCCTTCTCATTCTCCTTCTCTTCTACCTTCTCCTCGTCCTACTTCTCCTTCTTCTTCTTCTTCCTATTCGTCTTCTTCATTCTTTCTTCTTTCTTCTTTCTCCTTTCTTCTCTCCTTTTTCTTGTTTCTTCTTCCTTCTTTCTTCCATCTTCCTTCTTCCTTCTTCCTTCTTTCTTTTTCCTTCTTCTGTATTCTTCCTCCTCTTCTTCCTCTTCTTCTTCTTCTTTTTCCTCCTCTTCTTCCTCCTCTTCATCTTCTTCTTTCTTCCTTCTTCTTTCTCCCCTCTCCCTTCTTCCTTCTTTCGTCTCCCTAATTCGTAATCACTAATCATTAATCCCTAATCATTAATCAATTGCAATTATCCAACCCTTAATCTTTAGTCTGTAACCTTTAACTCTTAATCTCTAATCCCTAAACACTAATCTCTAATGCATAATCCCTAACCCTTAATCTATAATCCATAATCTTTAATCTCTAATTTTTAATCTCTAATCCTTAATCACTATTCCAAAGTCATTAATCTCTAATGCTTATCCTAATCCCTTAATCTCTAATCACTAATCTCTAATCATAAATCCTAACCCAAATCTCTAATCATTAATCCCAAATCCCTAAATTTTATTCCTTAATCTTTAATCTTTAATCCTAAATCCCTAATCTCTTATTGAAAATTCTTAATCCTTCTTCTTATTCCACTTCTTCCTTATCTTCCTCTTCTTCTTCTTCTTCCTCTTCCACTTCTTTTGTCTTCTTCTTCTTCCTCTTCCTCTCTTTTTCTTCTTCTTCTTCATCTTCCTCTTCTTCTTCTTCTTCTTTCTCTTCTTCCTCTTCTTCTTCCTCAACTTCTTCTTCTCCTTCTTCATTTCTTATTATTCTTATTCCTCTTCTTCTTCCACTTCTTCTTCATCTACTTCTTCTCCTTCTTCTTCTATATCTTCTTCTCCTTCCACTTCTTCTTCTTCTTCTTCTCATTCTTCTTCTCTTTCATCTTTCTTTGTCTTTCTTCTTCTCATTCTCTTTCTGCTTCTACTTCTCCAACTCCTTCTCCTTCTCCTTCTCTTTCTCCTTCTCCATCTCCTTCTCTTTCTCCATCTCCTCTCCTTCCTCCTCTTTTTGCTTTCCCTTTTGCTTCTTCTTCTTCCTCCTCTTTTTTCTTCCTTCTAACTTCTTTCTTCTTTCTTCTTTCTTCTTCCTTTTTCGTTCTTCCTTCCTTCTTTCGTCTCCTTTTCTCCTTCTTCCTTCTTACTTCTTCCTTTAATTTCATTCTTCCTCTTCTTTTGTTTCTTATTCTTCGTTTTTCCCTTCTTCTTCCAACTCTTTCTCTTCTTTTTATCTTTTTCCTACTCCCTAATCCCTAACATTTAATCCATAATCACTAATCCATCCCAAATCTCCAATCCTTAAAATTTAATCCCTAACCTCTAATCCCTAATCTCTACTCCGTAAACTATAATCCATAATACCTAATCGCTAATCCTTAATCTATAATCCATAATACTTAATCTCTAATCTCTAATCCATTATCCTTAACCCTTAATCACTAATCTAAAATCCTTAATCCCTAATCCCTAATGCTTATCCTAATCCCTTAATCTCTAATCTCAAATTTTAATCTCTAATCCTAAATCCAACATCCCAAATCTTTAATCTGTAATCTCTAATCCTAAATTGCTTTTCGCTAATCTTCAATCCCTAGTCCTAAATCCTAAATCTATAATATCTAATCCTTAATAATTAATCCCTTAATTCTTAATCCATAATCTTTAATCACTAATCATTAATCCCATTATTATTGATCTTTAATCCACAATCCTTAATCCATAATCCTTAATTCCTAATCCCTAATCCCTATTACTATTCCCTAATCTCTATTCCCTAATCCCCAATCCTTAATCCCAAAACCCTAATCCTTAATTACTAACCCTCAAATCCCTAATCCTTAATCCCTCCCTTCCTAATCTTTAATCCGTATTCCCTACTACCTAATCCCTAATCCTTCATTCCCTAATCTCTAGTCTTTAATCCCTAACCCCTAATTCAAATTCCCTAATCTAACTTTTCTTCTTATTCTTCTTTTTTTCTTCCTCTTCCTCTTCCTCGTCTTCTTCTTTTTCTTCTTCCTCTTCTTCTTCTTCTTCTTCCTCTTCTTCATCATCTTCCTCCTCTTTTTTTTCCTCTTCTTCTTTTTCTTCTTCTTCTTCCTCTTCCCCTTCTTTTTTTTGTTCTTCTCCTTCTTCTTCATCATCTTCCTCTTCTTCTTCTTCTTCCTCCTCTGCCTCTTCTTACTCTTTTTCTTCTTCTTCTTCTTCTTCTCCTTCTTTTTTTTTCTTTTTATTCCTCTTCTTCATCCACTTCTTCTTTTTCTTGTTGTTCCTCCTCTTCTTCTTCTGCTCCTTTTTTTGTTCTTTTTATTCCTCTTCCTCATCCACTTCTTCTTCTTCTAGTTCCATTTCTTCTTCAATTCCTTCTTCTTCTTCTTCTTCTTCTCCTTCTTCTTCTTCTCTTCATTCTTCTTCTCCTTCCCCTTCTCTTTGTCTTTCTTCTCCTCCTTCTCCTTCTGCTTCTCCTTCTTTTATTCCTTCTCTTACTCCTTCTCCTTGTCCTACTCCATCTCCTTCTCAATCTCCTTCTCCTTCTCATTCACCTTCACCTCTTTTGCCTCCTCTTCTTTCTTTTTTATTTTTCCTTCTTCTTCTTCTTCTTTCTTCTTTCTTTCTTCTTTCTTCTTTCTTCTTTCTTCTTTCTTCTTCCTTCTTCCTTCCTTATTCCTTTCCCTTTCTTCCTTCTTTCTTCTTTCTTCATCTTTATTCTTCCTCTTGTTCTTTCTCTTAGTTTTCTTCTTATTCTTCTTTTTTCTTTCAATCTTCTTTCTTCCTTCTCCCTAATCCTTAATCGTTAATCCCTAATCCTTCCCAAATCTCCAACCCTTTATGTTTATTCACTGTCCTCTAATCCCTAATCTCTAACCCCTAAACTCTAATCTTTAACACCAAATCCCTAATCTATAATCCTTAATCTATAATCCATAATCCCTATTCTATAATCCCTAATCCTTAGTCCCTAATCCTTAATCATTAATCACTAATCCTTAATCACAAATCCCAAATCCCTAATCTCTAATACTGAATCCTACATCTCTAATCTCAAATTTCTAATCCCTAAACCCTATCCTTCAATACCTAATCCCTAATCCTAAATCCTTAATCTCTAATGCATAATATTTAATAATAAATCCCTTAATTCTTAATCTTTAATCTCTAATCTCTAATAATTAATCCCTTCAAACTTAATCCCTAATTCCAATCTTTGATACTAAACACCTAATCCCAAATCATTATTACTTATTCCTGAATCTCTACTCCCTAATCCCTAATTTTTAATACATATATATCCTAATTTCTAATTGTTAACACTAAAATCCTTAATCTGTAATCCCTCCTTCCCTAATATTTAATCCCTATTTCATGATACATAATCCCTAAACCTTTAGTTCTTAATCCAGAGTACCTAGCCTCTAACCCCTGATCCATAATCCCTAATCCATCTCTTCTTCCTTTTCTTCCACGTCTTCTTCTTCTTCTTCTTCTTCCTCTTCTTCTTCCTCATCTTGGTCTTCTTCTTCTTTGTACTCTTCCTCTTCTTCTTCTTCTTCTTCTTTTCCTTTTCTTCTTCTTCTTCTTCTTCTTCCTCTTTTCCTTTTTCTTCATCTTCTTCTTTTTCCTCTTCTTCATCCACTTCTTCTTCTTCTTCTTCTTCTTCTTCTTCTACTTCTCCTTCTTCTCCTTTTTCTTCATTTTCCTCTTCTTCTTTTCCTCTTCCTCTTCTTCTTCTTCTTTTTCTTCTTCTTCTTCTTCTTCCTCTTTTTCTTCTTCTTCTACTCCTTCTTATTCTTCTACTTCTTCCTCCTCTATTTCTTCTTCGTCTTCTTCTTCTTCTTCTTCTTCTGCTCTTCTTGTTCATTTTCTTCTTCTTCTTCTTCTTCTTTGTCTTCCACATCTTCTTCTTCTTCTTGATCTTCTTTTTCTTCTTCTTCTACTTCTTCACCTTCTTCGTCTTCGTCTTCTTCTTCTTACTCTTCTCCTTCTCCTTCTTACTTTTCCCTAACCCCTAATACCTAATCTTTAATCACAAATCCTTAATCCCCAATGAATAATCCATCCCTAATTTTCAACCATTAATCTTTAATCCCTAACCTCTAATCCCTAATCACTAATTCTTAGACTCTAATCTCTAATACTTTATCCATAATCCATAATCTATAATCCATAAACGTTATACCTTATCTCTAATTCACAATACCTAATCCTTAATCCTTAATCACTAGCCATTAATTCTTAATATCTTAATATTTAATCTCTATTGCTAATCTTAATCCTTTAATCTCTAATCCATAATCTCTATTGTCTAATCCTTAATCCTGCATCCCCAATCTTTAATCTCTAATCTCTAATCTCTATTCCTTAATCTCTAATATTTAATCTTAAATCTCTAATCTCTAATCCATAATCCTTAATAATTAATCTCTTAAATTTTAATCCTTATTGATTCATCCCTTCAACCCTAATTCTTAATCCTTAATCCTTAATCCCTAATTTCTAATCTCAAATTTTTATTACTTATTCCCTAATCCTTACTCCTTAATCCTTAATCTTTAATCCCTAAATGCTAACACCCAGAACCCTAATAACTAAACTCTCCTACTCTTATTTTCAACCTTTGTTCCCTAATGCATACCCCATAATCCCTAACCCTTAATCCCCAACACCTAATCCTTAATCCCTTAAATTTTAAATCTTAATCTCTAATCCTTATTCACTAATCGCTTCATCCCTAATCCCTAATCCCTAAACTCTAATATCTAATCATATCTCACTATTTCTTATTCCTTAATCGCTACTGTTTAAACCCTAATCCCTAATCCCTAATTACTAAATTCCAAATCCCTAATCACTAATCCCTACCTCCTTAATCTTTAAACCATATTCCTTAACACTTAATTCGTATTTCTTCAACACTTAATCCCTATTTTTGATCCCTAACCCCTGATCCTTAACCCTAATATGTCATTTCTTCCTCTTCTTCTACTTCTACTTCTTCTTCTTCTTCTTCTTTCTCCTCTTCTTTTATCTCTTCTTCTTCCTCTTCTTCTTCTTTTTACTCCTCATCTTCATCCTCCTCTTCGTCCTCTTCTACTTCTTCTTCCTCATCTTCAACTTCTTTTTCTTCTTCTTCTTCTTCCTTTTCTTCTTCTTCTTGTTTTTCTTCTTCTTACTATTCTTCATCCTCTTCTTCTTCTTCTTCTTCTTCCTCTTCTTTGCCGTCTTCTACATCTTCTTATACTTCCTCTTCATCTTTTTCCTCTTCTTCTTCTTCTTTTTGTCCTTGCTTTTCTTATTCTTCTTCTTCTACTTCTTTCTCTTCTTCTTCCTCTACTTGTTCTTCTTCTTCATCATCATTATCATCATCTTCTTCTTTTTCTCCTTCTTCTTCTTCACCTTCTTCTGTCATTTCTACTTCTTTTTCTTCCTCTTCTTTTCTTCTTCTACTTCTTCTTCTTCTTCTTTTTATTCTTTGTCTTCTTCTTTTTCTATTTTTTTCTTCATCTTCTCTTCTTTTTCTTCTTTGTCTTCTTCTTCTTCTCCCCCTTCATCTTCCTTTACTTCTTTTCCTTCTTCTTCTTCTTCACCTTCTTCACCTTCTTCCTCTTCTTCTTCTTCTTCTTACACCTCTCCTTCTTCTTCTCCTTCTTTTGCTCCTACTTCTTTCTCTTCCTCTTCTTTTTCTTTTTCTTCTTCTTATTATTCTTCTTCTTCTTCTTCCTTTTTTTCTTCTTGTTCTTCTTCTTCCTCTTGTTCCTCATCTTCCTTTTCTTCTTCTTTTTCTTCTTCATCTTCTTCATCTTCTTCATCTTTGTCTTTTTTTTGTTCTTATTCTTTTTTTCTTCTTCTTTGTCTTCTTCTTCCACTCCTTGTTCTGCTTCTTCTTCTTCTTTATCTTCCTCCTCTTCTCCTTGTCCATCGTAATCCTTAATCCTTATTCCTTCATCCTTACTCCTTAATCCCTCCCTCTCTAATCTCTTATTTTAGTTCTATAATTCTTAATCCATCCCACCCAATTCTTTAATCCCCAATCCCTAATTTTTAATCTTTAATCATTAATATCTAATTCTTAATCCCTAATCCATCCATAATCCCTAGTCTATAATCTGTAATCCCTTATCTCTCATCCCTAATGACTAATCCCTAATCCTTAATCTTTAATCCCTAATTTTTAATCCTTAATCCATAATCTCTAATCTCTAAACCTTAATCTATGGTCTCTAATCCTTAATCCATAATCCCAAATCTTTAATCCCTAATCCCTAACCTCTAATTCCTAATCTTTAATCATTAATCCCTGATCCTTAATCTTTATTGCTAATCCTAATCCCATAATCTCTAATTCCTAGTCTCTAATCCTGAATCCTGCATCCTTAATCTTTAATCTCTAATCCTTAATCCATAATCCCTATTCTCTAAGTCTTAAGCCCAAACCCTAGATTCTTAATCTCTTATCCATAATCCTTAATAAAGAATCCTTTAACTCTTAATCCTTAATCTCTACTCCTTAATCATCAAATTTTTCATCTGTAATCTTTAATCCTTAATCTCTAATCCCTAATCCTTAATTCCTAATCCTTATTCCCTAATCTCTACTCTTTAATCATTAATCCCTAATCTATAAACCCTAATCCCTGACTATTAACTCAAAAATCAATAATCATTAATCCTCTAATCCTTCGACCCTTAATCTTTATCCCGTGTTCCCTGATACTCAATGTCTAAACCTTTTTCCTTAATCTATAAACCATAATCCCTATTCTCTTACCGTCTCTTCTTCCTCTTCTTCTTCTTCTTCCTCCTCTCTTTCTTCTTCTTCTTCTTCTCTTCTTCTTCTTCCTCATCTTTGACTTCCTCTTCTTCCTCTTTTTTTCTTCCTCTTCCGCTTCTTCTTCTTCTTCTTCTTCTCTCTCTTCTTCCTCTTTATCTTCTTCTTCTTCCTCTTTCTTTTCTTCTTCTTCTTCTTCTTCTTCTTCCTCTTCCTCTTCATCTTTTTCTTCTTCTTCCTTTAATTGTTCTTCTTCTTCTTCTTCTTCTTCTTATTCTTCTTTTTCTTATTCTTCTTTTCCTTCTAGTTCTTATTCTTCTTCTCCTTCTTCTTCATCATCATCTTCTTCTTCTTCTTCTCTTTCTTCTTCTTCTCCTCCTCCTCCTCCTCCTTCTTCTTCTTCTTCTACTTCTTCTTCTTCTTCTTCTTCTTCTTACTCATCGACTTCTTCTTCATCGTCTTCTTCTTCTACTGCTTTTTTTTTTCTTCTTCTTCAACTTTTTCTTTTTCTCTTCTTCTTGTTATTCTTGTTTTTCTTCTTCATCTTCCTCTACTTTTTGTTCTTCTTCTTATTTTTCCTCTTCACCTTCCTCTACTTCTTCCCCTTCATCGTCTTCTTCTTCAACTTCTTTTCCTTCTTCTTCCTCTTCTCTTTCTTATCATTCTTCTTCTTCTTTTTCTTCTTCTTCTTCCTCCTCTTCTTTTTCTTCTTCTTCTTCTTCCTCTTCATTTTCTTTTTCTTTTTCTTCTTGTTGTTCTTCTCTTCTTCTTCTTCCTCATATTCTTATTGTTCATCTTCTTCTTTATGTTCCTCTACTTCTTTTTCTTCTTCTTCTTCTTCATCTTCTTGTTCTTATTCATTTAAATCCTTTTCTTCTTCTTCTTCTACTTCTTCTTCTTCGTCTCCTTATTCTTTTACTTCTTTTTCTTAAATTTCTTCTTTTTCTCCTTCATAATCCTTAATCCCTACTCCCTAATCCCTGGTCCATAATCGCTCCCTCCTTAATCTCTCATCCCTAAATCAATATTGCCTTATCCATCCCTTCCAAATCCTAAATCCCTTATCTCTAATCGCTAGTCCCTAACCCATAACCCCTAATGCATCCTTAATCAATAATCCCCAATCCTTATTCTCTAACGTTTAATCCTTAATCTCTCATTCTAAATCCCTATACTTATTCCTTAATCTATAATTCTTAAACCTTAATTCCTAATGCTTATTATTTTTTCTTAATCCATACTCTTTAATCTCAAATCCTTAATCCCTAAAACTAAATACATAGTTGCTAATCCATATTCTCTAATCCCTAATCATTAATCCTAAATATCTAATCCCGAATCCCCCATCGTTAATTCTTAATTCCTAAACTCTAATCCTGAATCCATAATCCATCTCTTCATCCTCTTCTTCTTCTTGTTCCAATTTTTCTTCCTCTTCTTCTCCTTTTTCTTCCTATTCTTGTTCTTCTTCTTCTTCATTTTCTTATTCTTCTTCTTCTTCCTCCTCTTCCTTATTTTCCTTTTCCTCTTCTTATTCTTCTTCTTCTTCCTATTATCCTTCTTCTTCTTCTTCTACATTTTCTTCTTCTTCCTCCTCATCTTCTTTCTATTCTTCTTCTTTTCCAGTTCTTCTTCTTCCTCATCATTTTCCTCTTCTTCTTCTTCTTCTTCTTTTGCATCTTCCATTGTTCTTCTTTCTTCTTCCTTCTTACTTCCTACTTCACCCTACCTCCCTCCTTCTTCATTCTTCTTTCCTATTTCTGCTTTATTCTTCCTCTTCTTCTCCCTTTTCTTTTTCTTCTTTCTTTATTCTTCCTTCTTCTTTTTTCTTCTTCTTCCTTCTTCCTTCTCCTTAATCCCTAATCCTTAATTTTTAATACTTATTATTTTTCCTTAAGCCATACTCTTTAATCCCTAAACTTGAATACGTAATTGCTAATCCATATTCTATAATCCCTAATCATTAATCCCAAATATCTATTCCCTAATCCTCCTTCCTTAATCTCTAATCCCTAAACTCTAATCCTTAATATCTAATCCATCTCTTCATCCACTTCTTCTTCTTATTCCACTTCTTCTTCATCTTCTTCTTTTTCTTCCTATTCTTCTTCTTCTTCCTCCTCATTTTCTTCTTCTTCTTCTTCTTCTTCCTCCTCCTCTTTCTAATCTTCCTTTTCTTATTTTTCTTCTTCTTCTTCATCTTCCTCTTCTTCTTCTTCTTCTTCTTTTTCTTCCTTTTCTTATTCTTGTTCTTCTTCTTCTACATTTTCATCTTCTTTCTCCTCATTTTCTTTCTATTCTTCTTCTTTTCTTGTTATTCTTCTTCCTCATCATATTCCTCTTCTACTTCTTCTTCTTCTTCTTCTTCTTCTTCTTCCTTTGTTCTTCTTTCTTCTTCCTTCTTCCTTCTTTCTTCACCCTACCTCCTTCCTTCTTCGTTCTTCTTTCTTCTTTCTTCTTTATTCTTCCTCTTCTTCTCCCTCTTCTTTTTCTTCTTTCTTTCTTCTTCCTTTTTCTTCTTTCTTCCATCTTCTTAATCTTCCTTCTTCCTTCTTCCTTCTGCTTGATCCCTAATCCTTAATCTATAATCCATCCCTATTCCCTAATCCTTAATCTTTAATCTCTAATCTCTAATCCCAAATCTCTAATCTTTAAACTCTATTCTCTAATACCTAATCCCTAATTTTTAATCTATAATTTATAATCCATAATCCTTAATATCTAATCTGTAATCCTTAATATATCCTTAATCTGTAATCCCTAATCCTTAATCCTTAAGCTATAATCACTAATCTCTAATTCCAAATCCTTATTTCGTAATCCTTAATCCCAAGTCTTTAATCTTTATTTTCTCATCCCTATCACCTAATCCCTAATCCCTAATCCTTAATCTCAATCCTTAATCCCTAATTCTTAATCCCTAATCCCTAATTTCTAATCCTAAATCTTTAATAACCTCTAATCCCTAATCTCTAATCCTTAAACTCTAATCTCTAATACCTAATCCTTAATCCCAAATCTATAATCCAAAAATCCTATTCATAATCTCTAATACCAAATTCCTAATCCTTAATCACTAATCTTAAATCTTTAATCTATAATCCCTAAACTATAACGCAAATCCAAATCCCTTAATCTATAATTTCTAGTCTTTAATGTCTACTCTTTAATCCCACATCACTTTTCTCTAATATCTAATCCATAATCCTTAGTCTTTAATCTCTAATTTCTAATCCTAAATTCTTAATCTATAATCCTTTATCCTTAATGATTAATCCCTTAATTTTTAATCCTTAATCATTAATCCCTTCATCCCTAATCCTTAATCCCTAATCCCCATTACTTATTCCTTAATCCCTAATCCCTAAACACTAATTCTTAATTGTTAACTCCAAAATCCCTTATCCCTAATCACTCTTTCAATAATCTTTAACCCATTTTCCCTAACACCTAATGCCTAATCCTTCTTTTCTTAATCCTTAATCTCTAATCCCTAATTCTTAACCTGTAATCCCTAATCCCTAACCCATCAATTCTTCCTCTTCTTCTTTTACTTCTTCTGCTTCTTCTTCTCTCTTCTTTTTCTTCTTATTCTTCTTCCAATTCTTCGTCATCTTCTTCTTTCTCTTTCTCATCTTCCACTTCTTCTTCCTCTTCTTCATCTTCTTACTCTTCTTCATCATTTTCATCTCTTCCCCTTCTCCTTCTTCCTCTTTTTCCTCTTCTTCTTTTTCTTTTACTTCTTCATCTTCCTCTTCTTCTTTTTCCTCTTCTTTTTCTTCTGATTTTCATCATCTTCATCTTCTTCTTCTCCTTCTTCTTCTTCCTCTACTTCTTGCTCATCTTCTTCCTCTACTTTTTTTTTTCTTCTTCTTCTTCTTCTTCTCCTTTCCCTTCTTCTTCTTCCTTTTCAATTTCTTATTCTTCTTCTTTCTCTTTTTTTCTTCTCCTTCTTCTTCTTCTTCTTCTTATATTTCCTCTTCTTCTTCTTCTTCTTCTTCTTCTTCTTATTTTTCCTCTTTATCTTCCTTTATTTTTTTCTTCTTCTTCATCAACATCTTCTTCTTCTTCACCTTCTTCACCTAGTGCTTCTCTTTCTTCCTCTTTTTACAATTCCCCTTCTTCTTCTTTTTCTTCTTCCTTTTCTTCTTCTTCTTCTTCCTCTTCTACTTCTTTTTCTTCTTCTTCTTCTTGTTCCACTTTTTCTTCTTGTTCTTTTTCTTCCCCTTCATCGTCATCTTCCTCCTCTTCTTCTTCTTCTTCTTCTTCTTTGGCTTCTTCTTGTTCATATTCTTTTTATCTTTTTCTTCTTCTTCTTCTTCTTCTTCTTTTTCCTCTTCTTCTTCTCTTTCTTCTTTTTTCTTCTCCTTGTTCTTCCTTTTCTTCATCATTAACTTCTTCTTCTCCTATTTTTTGTAATCCTTAATCCCCATTCCCTAATCCCTACTCCTAATTCCATCCCACCCCAATCTCTTATCCCTAAATCTATAAATCCTAATCCATCCATTCCAAATCCCTAATTCCTAATCCCAATCTCGAATCTCTAATTGCTAATCCCTAATCCTTAATCTCTAATATCTCATCCCTAATCCTAATTCTTAATCCCTAATTTTTAATCCTAATCTTTAATTCTTTATCCTTAATCCCTAATCTCTAATCTCTCATCCCTAATCCTTAGTCCCCAATCCCTAATCATTAACCCTGAATTCCTAATCCCTAAACCTTATTCCAAATTATAATCATTTAATATGTAAGCTTTAACCTTTAGTCCTATGTCTTGAATTCCTAACCACTAATCATTAATCCTTAATTATGAATTTTTATTCTCTAATCTGTAATCCCTAATCCTAAATCACTATATCATAATCCTTTGTAATTATTACCATAATGCTAAATCCCTAATCCCAAATCATTAATTCCTTCATCTCTAGTCCCTAATTCTTAATCCTTAATCCTGAATCCTTATTACTTTTCCTTAACCCCTTCTCATTAATCCTTAACTCTTAATCCTCAAACCTTAATACCCTGTTGGCAATGCATATTCCCTAATATCTAATCCTTAATCCTTAATACCGAACCCCTAATCCTTAATACCGAACCCCTAATCCCTAATTCTTAATCCATCTCTTCATCCTCTTCTTCTTTTTCTTCCACTTCTTCTTTCTCTTCTTCTTCCTCTTCTTCTTCTTCTTCTTCTTATTCTTCCTCTTCTTCCTCATCTTCCTCTTCCTCTTCTTCTTCTTCCTCTTCTTCTTCTTCTTCTTCTTCCTCTTCTTCTTCTTCTTCTTCCTTTTCTTCTTCTTCTTCTTCTTCCTCTTCTTCTTCTTCTTCCTCATCCTCTTCTACCAATTATTGTTCTTCTTCTCTTTCTTCTTCTTCTTCTCTTGCTATTCTTCTTCCTCTATTTTTACTTCGTCTTTTTCTTCCTTCTTTCTTCTTTCTACTTTCTTCTTTCTTCTTCCTTCTTCCTACCTCCATCCTTCTTCATTCTTTCTTCTTCCTTCATATTTCTTCTTTCTTCATTATTGTTCCTCTTCTTCTTTCTTCCTGCTTTCTTCTTGCATCTTCCTTCTTCTTTCTTCCTTCTTCTTCTTCTTTCTTCTTTCTTCCTACTCCCTAAACTCTAATCTCTAATCCCAAATCATTAATCTATAATCCTTAATTACTAATCTCTAATCTTTAATCCCAGATCATTAATCACTAATCCCTAAACCCTAATCCCAAGTCTCTAATCCTTACCCTAGTCCCTTAATCTTTAATCCCTATTCACTAATCTTAAAACTTATATCCCTAATCTTTCATTTTTAATCCTTAATCTCTAATCTTGGGTTCCTAATCTCGAATCGTGAATCCTTAGTAATTAATCCCATAATCCGAAATCTCTAATCTCTAATCATTACTCCCTTCATCCTAAATCTATAATCCATCCTTAATCCCTAATCCATAATCCTTAATCTCTATCCTCTCTTTTCTAATCTCTAATCCCTAATCCCCAATCTCTAATCCATAATTTTTAAAATCCTAATCCTTAATACTTTATCCCTAATCCTTAATCTCTAATCTCTAATCCCTAATCTCTGGTCTCTGTCCCTAATCCATAGTTCGTAACCTTTAATCCCTAATCTAAAATCGTTAATCTCTAAACCATAATCCCTAATCTCTAATCTTTAATCACTAATCCCTAATCTTTAATTCTTAATCCTTAATCTCTAATGCTAATCCTAATCTCTTAATCTCTAATTCTTAATCTCTAATCCTTAATCTTACATACTCAATGTCTAATCCTTAATCCCTAATTCCTATTCTCCAATTCCTAATCTCTAATCCTAAATTCATAAGCTCTAATCCGTAATCCTTAATAATTAATCAGTTAATTCTTAACCTTTAATCTCTAATTCTTAACAATTAAACCATTCATCTGTAATCCTTAATCACAAATCTCTAATCATTAATCCCTAATCTTTATTACATATTCCTTAATCCCTACTTCCTAATCCCTAATACCTAATCTATAACCCTAATCCATAATTGCTTACTTCAAAATCCCTAATCCTTAATCCCTCTCTACTTAATCTTTATCCCATATTCCCTGATAGTTAATGCTTAATCCTTTATTCCTTCAATTCTAAATCCTAATCCCTAATCCATAATTCCTTATCCCAAATAAAATATCCATCACCTCTTCTCTTCTTCACCTACTTCTTCTTCTTCTATTTCCCCATTTTTCTTCTTCTTCTCCCTCTTCTTCTTCTTCTTCTTCTTTCTTATCTTTTTCTTCTTTTTTTCCTCTTCTTCCACATCTTACACTTCTTTTTTTTCTTCTCCTTATTCTTCTTCTTCTTCTTCTTCTTCTTCTTCTTCGTTCTCTTCTTCTTCTTCTTCTTCTTCTTCTTCCTTTTCATCTTCTTCTTCTTCTTCTTTTTCTTCTTCTTCTTCTTCTTCTTCTTCCTCTTCTTCTTCCTTTACTTGTTATTCTTCTTCTTCTCCTCCTCCTTCTCCTTCTTGTTCTTCTTCTTCTTCTTCTTCTGCGATTTCTTCTTCGTGTTCTTCTTCTTCTTCTTCTTCTTCTTCTGCTTCTTCTTCCTCTGCTACTTCTTTTTCTTCTTCTTCTTATTAATATTTTTTCTTCTTCTTCTTCATCAACTTTTTTTCTTTTATTCTTTTTCTTCTTTTTTTTGCTTCTTCATCTTCATCTACTTCTTCCTATTATTATTTTTCCACTTCATCTTCCTTTACTTCTTCGTTTTCTTCTTCATTATCTTATTCTTCTTCTCTTTCTTTTCTTTTTCTTCTTCTTCCTCTTCATTTTCTCTTTCTTCTTCTTTCGCTTCTTCTTCTTCTTCTTATTTTTTTTCTTCTTCTTCTTCATCAACTTTTCTTCTTCTATTCTTTTTCTTCTTCCTTTTTTGCTTCTTCATCTTTGTCTGCTTCTTCTTCTAGTTATTATTTTTCCTCTTCATCTTCCTCTGCTTCTCCTTCTTCTTCTCCTTCTTCATCTTCTTCTTCTTCCCTTTCTTTTCTTCTTCTTTTTCCTCTTCATTTTCTCTTTCTTCTTCTTCTTCATCATCTTATTCTTTTTCTTCTTCTTCACCTTCTTCTCTTTTTCTTCTTTCTCATTTTCTTGTTCTTCTTATTCTTCCTCTTCTTATTAATGTTCCTCTTCTTCTTCCTCTTCTTCTTCTTCTTCGTCTTCATCTTCTTCCTGTTCTTATTCATTTTCTTCCTTTTCTTCTTCTTCTTCTTCTTCTTCTTCTTCTCCTCTATGTTCTTCTATTTTTTCTTGTTCTTCTCTTTCTTCTTCATAATACTTAATCCTTGTTCTCCAATCCCTACTCCTTAATGCCTCGCTCCCTAACCTCTTATCCCAAAATCAATAATGCCTTATCCATCCCTTATAAATCCCTAATCTCTAATCCCTAATCCCTAATCTCTAATCGTTAATCCTTAATCCCTAATCTCTAATCCTTAATCTCTAATCTATAATCCCTAATCCCTACTCCACCCTTAATCCATAATCCCTAATCTTTAATCTCTAATCTATAATCTCTTATCTCTCATTCCTAATCCCTAATTCTTAATTTTTAATTCTTAAACCTTAATCCCTAATCATTATTACTTTTCCTTAATCCATACTCTTTAATACCAAATCCTTAATCCCTAAACCCTAATACTAGTTGTTAACTCATATTCTCTAATCCTTATTCTTTAAACACTAATATCTAATTCCTAATCCCTAAAACCTAATCCTTAATCACAAATCCATCTCTTCATCCTCTTCTTCTTCTTCTTCCACTTGTTTTTCCCCTTCGTCTTCTTTATATTCTTCTTCTTCTTCTTCTCCATCTTCCGCAGTTTCTTCTTCTTCTTGTTCTTCCTGCTCCTCTTCCTCTTCTTCTTCTTCTCCTTCTTTATCATCGTCTTCCTTTTCTTCTTCTTCTTCTTTCTTTTCTTCATCATCATCATCTTCTTCTTCTTCTTCTTCAATTTCTTCTTCTTACATTTCATCATCTTCTTCTTGATCTTCATTTTCTTCTTCTTCTTCTTCTTCTTCTTACTAATGTGCTTTCTCTTCTTCTTTTTCTTGTTCTTCTTCTTTTTTTGTTCTTCTTTTCCTCTTCTTCTTCCTCCTTTTCTTCTTCTTCTTCTTCTTCTTCTTCTTCTTCTTCCTTCGTTCTTCTTTCTTTGTTCTTCTTTCTTCTTTCTTCTTCCTTCTTTCTTCTTCCTTCTTCCTTCTTACTTTAGCTTACCTCCTTCCTTCTTCTTTCTTCCTTCTTTTTTATTCTTTCTTCTTTATTCTTCCTCTTCTTCTCCCTTGTCTTCTTCTTTCTACATTCTTTTTTCTTTATTCCTCCTTCTTCCTTCTTGCTTCTTGCTTCTTCCTTCTCCTTTATACCTAATCCTTAATCTCTGATCCATCCAAATTTTTTAATCCCTGATCTTTAATCTTCAACCTCTAATCCTAATCTTTAATCTTTAAACTTTAATCTCTCATACCCAATCCTTTATCTCTAATCTATAATCCATAATCCTTAATCCCTAATCCCTAATCACTAATCCATCTTTAGTCCATAATCTCTAATCCTTAATCACTAAACTATAATCCTAATCTCTAATCACAAATCCCTAATCCGTAATCCTTAGTCCCTAATCCTTAATCTTTAATCGCTAATTCCTCTCCCCTAATCCCTAATCATTAATCCTAAATCATTGATTTCTAATCCTTAATTCCTAATCCCTAATCCATAATCTTTAATAACCCCTAATCCTTAATCTTTAATAACCCCTAATCCTTAATCTTTAATAACGCCTAATCCTTAATCACTAATCCTCAAACTCTAATCTCTAATACATAATCCTTAATCCCTAATCTATAATCCAAAATTCTTATTCATAATCTCTAATTCTTAATCCCTAATCCTTAAACTTTAATATCCAATCTCTAAACTTTAATCTCTAATTCTTATCTTATATCCCTAATCTCTAAACTTTAATCCCTAATCCCTAATCCCTAATCTTTATTCTTTAATTCCTAATTCCTAATTCCTAATTCTAAATTCATAATCTATAATCCCTAATAATTAATCCCTTCATGACAAATCCATAATCCCTAATCACCATCGCCTATTCCCTAATCTCTAACCCCTAAACTCTAATCCTTAATTGCTAACTCCTAAATCCCTAATCCCTCCTTAATCTTTAACCTACATTTTATAACAAAGAATGCCTAATCCTTCATTTCTTCATCCCTGATCCCTAAACCCTAATCCTTAACCTCTGATCCCTAATCCATCACTTCTTCATCATCCTCTTCTACTTCTTCTTCTTCTTCCTCTTCTTCTTCTTCTTGCTCTGCCTCTTCTTCTTCTTCTTCCTGATCTTCGTCCTCTTCTTCCTCCTCTTCTTTCTCATCTTTCACTTAATATTCTTCTTCTTGTTGTTGTTCTTCTTCTACTTCTTCCTTTTCTTCTTCTTCTTCTTCTTCTTCTTACTCTTCTTAATCTTTCTCTTCTCCTTCTTCTTCTTCTTCTTCCTCTCCTTCTTCTTTCTCTTCTTCTTCTTCTTCTACAACTTTTTCTTCTTCCTTGTCTTCTTTTTCCTCTTCTTCTTCTAGTACTACTTTTTGTTCATATTCTCCTTTTTCTTCTTCTTCTTCTTCTTCCTCCTCTTCTTCTTACTGTTCCTCTTCCTCTACTTGTTCTTCTTGTTTTCTACTTCTTTTTCTCCTTTTTCTTCTTCTTCTTCCTCTTTTATTTCTTCTTCTTTTTCTTGTTCTCCTTCTTTTTCTACTTCTTTAATTTTTACTTCTTCTTTTTCTTCTTCTTATTCTTATTCTTTTCTTTCTTCTACTTATTCATCCTCTTCATCTTCCTTTACTTCTTTTTCTTCTTCTTTTTCTTCTTCATCTTCTTCTTCTTCAACTTCTTCACAATCCTCTTCTACTTTTGAATTTTCTTACAATTTGCTTTCATCTTCTTCTTCTTTTTCTTCATCCTTTTCTTCTTCATCTTCTACTTCTTCATCTTCCTCTTCTTCTTCTTCTTCTTCGTCATTTTCTTCTTGTTCTTCTTCTTCCCCTTCTATTATATCTTTCTGTTCTTCTTCTTCTTCTTCTTCTTCTTCTTCTTCTTTGTCTTCTTCTTACTGATATTCTTTTGCTCCTTTTCTTCTTCTTCTTCTTCTTCTTCTTCTTCTCCTTGTTCTTCTTCTTCTTCGTCATCTTCTTCTTCTTCTTCGTCATCTTCTTCTTCTTCTCCTTCTTCTTCGTAATCCTTTATCCCTATTCCCCAAACTTTACTCTTAAATCCCTCCCTCCCTAACCCTTGCTCCATTTTCTTCTTCTTCTTCTTCTTCTTCTTCTATTTCTTTTTTACTTCTTCTTCTTCTTCTTCCTACTTTTTTCTTCTTCTTCATCTTTATAGACTTTTTCTTCTTCTCTTCTTCTTATTCTTCTTCATTTTCTTCTTCAACTTCATTTGCTTCTTCTTATTCTTATTTTTTTTCTTCATCCTTCTCTACTTCTTCTCCTTCTTCATCACCTTATTCTTCTTTAACTACTTCACCTTCTTCTTCTTCTTCTTTCTCTTACTTTTCTTCTTCTTCTTCTTCTTCTTCTTCTCTTTCTTCTTCCTCTTCATTTTTCTTCTTCTTTATCTTCCACTTGTTTTTCTTTTTTTTCATTTTCTTCTTCCTCTTCTTCATCTTCTTCTACTTCTTCTTCTTCTTGTTCACTTCTTCATCTTCCTTATTTTCTTGTTCCTCTTATTCTTCCTCTCATTCATCATGTTACTGTTCTTCTTCTTCTTTTTCTTCTTCATCTTCTTCTTGTTCTTATTTATTTTCTTACTTTTCTTCTTCTTTTTTTTCTTCTTCTTTTTCTCCTTGTTTTTCTACTTCTTTTTCATTTCCTTCTTCATAATCCTTAATCCCTATTCCCTAATCCATGCTGCTTAAACCCTCCCTCCTTAATCTCCCATCTCTAAATCCATATTGCCCAATCCATCCCTTATAATCCTTAATTCGTAATCCCTATCTATCCTAAATCCATAATCTTTAATCCTTGATCAGTAATCTCTAATCCCTAATCTCTCATTCCTTAACCCTAATCCTTAATTTCTAGTTCTTAATCCTTAATCCCAAATCCATATTACTTTTCCTTAATCCATACTCTTTATTCCCTTATTATTAATCCCTAAACCCTAATACTTAGTTGCTAATACATATTCTTCAATCCTTAATCCTTAATCCCTATTATCTAATACAAAATCTCTAAACCCTAATCCCTAATTGCTAATCCACTTCTTCATCCTCTTCTTCTTCTTTTTCCACTTGATCTACCTGTTCTTCTTCTTCTTCTTGTTCTTCTTCTTCTTATTCATCTTATTTTTTTCCTTATTTTCTTCTTCTTTTTCTTCTTATTCTTCTTGCTCCTCTTCTTCATCTTCCTCTTCCTTTTCTTCTTCTTCTTCTTCTTCCTCTTCTTTTTCTTCTTCATCTTCTTCCTTTTATTCTTCTTGTTTTTCCTCTTCTTCTTCTTCTACTTCTTTTTCTTCTTTCTTTTCTTCTTCTTCTTCTTCTTCTTCTTCTTAATTTCCTTCTTCTTCTTCTTGATTTTCTACTTCTTCTTCTTCTCCTTCTTGTCCTTCTCCTTCCTCCTCCTCATCATCATCTTCTTCTTCTTCTTCTTCCTTTTCTCCTTGTTTTCTTCTTATTGTTCTTTTCCTCTTCATCTTCTTTTTCTTCTTCTTCTTCTTTCTCTGTTCTTCATTCTTCTTTCTTCTTTCTACTTTCTTCTTTCTTCTTCCTTCTTCCTTTTGACTTCATCCTACCTCCCTCCTTCTTCCTTCTTCCTTCTTTCTTCTTTCTTCTTTATTCTTCCTCTTCTTCTCCCTCTTCTTCTTCTTCTTTCTTCCTTCTTCCATTTTCTTTCTTCCTTCTTCTTCTTCCTTCTTCCTTCTTCCTTCTTCCTTCTTCCTTCTTCCTTCTTCCCTCTTGCTTCTTCTTTCTCCTTAATCCCTAATCCATAATCTCTATTCCATCCATATTTTCTAATCTCTAATCTCTAATCTTTAATCTCTAATCCTTTGTCTCTAATCATTACACTTTAATCTCTAGTACCTAATCCCAAATCAATTATCTCTAATTTATAATCCTTAATCCATCCTTACTCCATAATCTCTAATCCTTAATCCTAATCTATAATCTCTAATCTCTAATCTCTAATCCCAAATCCCTAATTCGTAACCCTTAATTCTTAATCATTAATCGCTAATCCCTATATCCTAACCATTATCCCTAATCTCTAATCCTAAATCCTAAATTCTTAATCCCTAATCCCTAATGTTAAATAACCTTTAATCCTTAATCTCTAATCCTTAAACTCTAATCTTTAATACCTAATCCCTAATCACTCTAATCTCTAATATGTAATCCTTAATCCCTAATCTATAATCGATAAACCCTATTAATAATTCATAATCGCTAATCCTTAATCCTTAATCCTTAATCCTTCATCACTTATCCCTAATCTTTAATCTTTGATCCCTAATCCTAAATAGTAATGCTAATCCCCTAATCTCTAACGTCTAATATCTAATCTTTAATCTCTAATCTTTAATCTCACATCACCAATCTCTAATCTATAATCCTTATTCCCTAATCTTTTTATTCACTAATCCTTAATTCCTAATCCAAAATTCTTATCTATAATCCCTAATCATTAATGTCTTCATCTCTAATCCCTAATATCTATTACTTATTCCCTAATCCCCACTCCCAAATCCTTAATCCCTAATCCCTAAACTCTAATCGTTAATTGCTAACTCTAAAATTCATAATCCCTAATCCCTCCTTAATCTTTAACCCATATACCATAACACTTAATGCCGAATCCTTCATTTCTAATCTCTAATCCCTAACCTCTGATCCCTAAACCTTAATCCATCACTTCTTTCTCTTTGTCTTCTTTTCTTCATCCTATTCTTTTTTCTTCTTCTTTTTCCTCTTCCTCTTCTTTTTTCTCTTCTTCCTCATCTTCCACTTCTTCTTTTTCTTCTTCTTCTTCTTCCTCTTCCTCTTCGTACCCTTCCTTATCCTCTTCTTCTTATTATTCTTCTTCTTCAACATCTTTTTCTTCTTCCTCTTCTTCTTTTTTCCCTTCTTCTTCTTCTTCTTCTTCTTTTTCTTCATGTTCTTATTCTTCTTCTTCTTCTTCTTCATCTTCTTACTCTTCTTCTTCCTCTACTCGCTTTTCTTCTTCTACTTCTTTTTCTCCTTCTTCTTCTCCTTCCAACTTTATTTCTTCTTCTTCTTCTTCCCCTTCTCTTTCTTCTTCCCCATCATTTTCTTCTTCTTATTCTTCTTCTATGCTTCTTCATCTTCTTCTTCTTCCACTTCTTCTTCTTCCTCTTCTTCTTCTTCCACTTCATCTTCCTTTACATTTCTTCTTCTTCTTCTTCTTCTTTAGCTTCTTCACTATCTACTTCTTCTACTTCATCTTCTTTGTCTTCTTTTTCTTCTTCCTTTTCTTCTTGTTCTTCTTCTTCTTCTTCTTCTTCCTCTTCTTCTTCTATTTCTTCTTCTTCTATTTCTTCTTCTTCTTCTTCTTCATTTTCTTCTTGTTCTTCTTCTTCCTCTTCTTCCTAATCTTCATCTTCTTTTTCTTCTTTTTCTTCTTCTTTTTTTGTCTTCTTCTTATTCTTTTTCTCCTTTTCTTCTTCTTCTTCTTCTTTTTCATCTTCTTCTTCTTTTTCTCCTTGTTCTTCTTCATATTCATCGTCATCTTCTTCTTCTTCTTCTTTGTAATCCTTAATCCCAATTCCCTAATCCTTAGTCCTAAATCCCTTCCTCCCTACTCTTTTATCCTTAAATCTATAGTTCATAATCCATCCTCCCAAATCCCTAATCCTTAATCCTTATTCTTTAATCCCTAATCTCTAATCCCTAATCCGTAATCCTTAATCCCTTAATTTCTAATCTCTCATCCCAATCTCTAATCCCTGTCGTTAATCCATAATTTTTAATTCCAAATCCTTTATCCCTGATCTGTAATCCCTAATCCCTAGTCTCTTGTCTCTAACCTCTAATCTTTGATCCTTGTTCCCTAATCCTTAATCATTAATCGCTAATTCTAAATCCCTAAACCCTCTTCCTAATTATAATCGTTCAATATCTAAGGCTTATCCTATAATCCCTAATCTCAAATCGTTAAACTTCAATCACTAATACCAAATCCCTAACACTTAATCTCTAATCTATAACCCATAATCCTTAATCCTTAATCCATTCTTACTCCATAATCCCTAATCCTTAATCCGTAATCTATAATCTTTAATCTCTAATCCCATATCCCTTTTTCGTAATCCCTAATCCCCATTACTTAATATTTAATTGCTAATACAAATCCTCTAATCTCTAATCCTTAATCCCTAATTTCTAATCCTTAATCCCTAGTTCCAAATCTTTAACCCCTAATCCCAGATACTCAATCCTTAATAACCTCTAATCCCTAATCTCTAATCCTTAAACTCTAATCTCTAATACCTAATTATTAATCCCTAACCTAAATACATAAATCTTACTTATAATCTCAATCCAAAATCCTTAATCTATAATCCTTAATCACTAATTTCTAATCTTTAATCTCTAATCCCTCATCTCTAATACAAATCATAATCCCTTAATCTCTAATCTTTAATCCTGAATCATATATCTCTAATATCAAATCTCTAATTCCTAATCCCTAATCTTTATTCTCTAATTCCTAATTCTTAATCCTAAATTCTTAATATACAATCCCTAATCCTTAATAATTAATCCCTTAATTTTTAGTCCTTAATCACTAATCCATTCATCACTAATCTCTAATCCCTATCACTTATTCCCTAATCCCTACTCCTTAGTCCTTAATCCTTAATCCCTAATCCCAAATACCCAAACTCTTATCTTTCTTCTTCTTCATCATCATCATCATCTTCTTCTTCTTCCCCTTCATCTTCCTTTACTTCCTTTGCTTCTTCTTCTTCATCTTCTTCTTCTTCAACTTCTTCACCTTCTTCTTCTTCTTCTTTCAATTCTCCTTATTCTTCTTTTTTTCTTCTTCCTTTTCTCCTTCTTGTTCTTCTTCTTCCTTTTCTTCTTGCTTTTCTTCTTCTTCTTCTTCCTCATTTTCTTCTTGTTCTTCTTCTTCTTCTTTTTCCTCATCTTCCTCTTATTCTTCATCTTCTTTTTATTATTATTCTTCTACTTATTCTTCTTCTTCTTTGTCTTCTTCTTGTTCTTATTCTTTTTTTTCTTCTTCTTCTTCTTCTCCTTCTTCTTCATAATCCATAAACCCTATTCTCTAATCCCTACTTCTAAATTCCCTCATTCCCAATCTCTCATCCTTAAATCTATAATTTCTAATCCATCCCTCCAAAATCCCAAATCCATAATCCTTAATCCCTAGTTTATTATTCTTAATCCATCTCTAATCCCTAATCCCTAATCTTGAATCCATAATCTCTCATCCCTAATCCCTAATGCCTAATTTTTAATCCCTAATCCTTAATCCCTAATCTCTAGTCTCTAATTCCTAATCTCTAATCCTTAATCTCCAATGCCTAATCAATAATCCTTGATTATTAACCCCAAAACCCTTCTATTAATTATAATCATCTAAAATCTAAGATTTAACCTCTAATCCTTTACCCTAAATCTCAAATCCTTAATCACTAATCTCTAATCTATAATTCATAATTCCTTTTCCATAATCTGTAATCCATAATAAAAAATCTCAACATCATAATCTTTTGTAATTAATCCCTTAATCCTCAATCCCTAATCCTTAATCAATAATCACTTACTCTATAATCCCTACTAAATTTCCTTAATCTCTACTATTTAATCCCTAACCATTAATCCTCAAGCCCTAATGCCTAGTTGCTAATCCATATTCCCTAATCTCTAATCCTAATCTGTAATCTTTAATCCCTAAATTCCCATCACTAATCCCTCCTTCCTTAATCCTTATTCCCTAACCCCTAATCCCTAATCCATCTCTTCATCCTCTTCTTCTTCTTCTTGTACTTCTTGTTGCTCTTCTTTTTCTTCTTCTTCTTCTTCCTCCTCTTCCTCTTCTTCTTCTTCCACTTCTTTCTCATTTTGTTCTTCTTCTTCTTCTTCCTCTTCTTCCTCATCTTCTTCTTCTTCTTCTTCTTCTTCTTCTTCTTTTTATTCCTTTTCTGCTTCTTCTTCTTCTTTTTCTTCCTCTTCTTTTTCTACTTCTTGTTCTTCTTCAACCTCTTCTTCTTCTTCTTCTTCTTCTTCTTCCTATCATCCTCTTCCTTCTTTCATCTTTCTTATTTCGACTTTCTTCTTTCTTCTTCTTTCTTCCTTCTTCCTTCTTCTTACCACCTTCCTTCTTCCTTCATCTTTCACCTTTCTTCTTTATTCTTCTTCCTCTTCTTCTTTCTTCCTTCTTCCTTCATCCATCTTTTTTCTTCTTTCTTCCTTCTTCTTCTTCTTCTTCTTCCTTTTTCTTTCTTTGTTCTCCTTAATCTTTAATCCTTAATATGAAATCTATCGGTAATCTATAATCTTTAATCCCTATCCTCTTCCTAAATTCTAATCTCTAACACCTAATCCCTAATCTATAATCTCTAATCCCTAATTCCTAATCCCTAATCCATAATCCTTAATCCCTAATTTCTAATCACAAATCCTTTTTTAATCCCAAGTTTTTAATCGTCATCTTAATCCCTTAATCTTTAAACTTTAGTCTCTAATCAAAAATCTTGAATCCTGTAACCTTAATGTTTAATTTCTAATCCTTAACACCTAATCTCTATTCTTAAATCCTTAATCCTTAAACCTAGGTCCCTAATCTCTATTCCTTTGTCCTTAATAACTAATGTTTTAATTCTTAATCCCTAATCTCTAATCCCTATTCATTAATCCCTTCATCCCCAATCCCTAATCTATAATCTATAATCTATAATCTTTAATCCTTAATCCCTAATCCTAATTACTTATTCCCTAACTTCTACTCCCTAATCTTAAATCCCTAATCCATAATCGCTAATCCCTAAACCATAATCCCTAATTATTAACTCCCAAATCTCTAATCCCTAATCCTTAATTCCTCTTCTTCTTTTTTTTATTCTTTTTCCTCTTCTTCATCTTCATCTTCTTCTTTTTTCTTCTTTCTTCTTTCTTCTTTCTTCCTTCTTCATCTTTCTTCCACCTTCTTCCTTCTCCTTAATCTTTAATCCCTAATCCCTAATCCCTAATCCTTAATACCTAATCTATCCCAAATATCTAATCTCTAACCTCTCATCCCTAATCTCTAATCCTTAAATTGTAATCTCTAATACCTAATTCATAATCTCCAATCCCTAATTTACAGTCCATAATACCTAACCTATAATCTCTATTCATTAATCTCTAATCTTTAACCACTAGTTTGTAATCTGTAAACCCTAATCTATAGTCTCTTATCTTAATCTTAATTCCTTAATCTCTAATCCAAAATCCTACATCCCAAATCTTTACTCTCTAGTCCCTAATCCTAAATCCCTAATCTCTAACCCCAAATGCCTAATAATTAATCTCTTATATCTTAATCCCTAACCTATAATCCCTAATCATTAGTCCTTCATCATTAATCCCTTATCCATAATCTATAATCTTTAATCATTAATACTTAATCCTAAATCCCCACTAATTATTCCTTAATTCCTATTATTTCTTCGCTAATCACTAATCCCTAGTCCTTAGTCCCTAGTTTTTAACTCCCAAATCACTAATTCCAAGTCCTTAATCTATAATACTTAATCTCTAATCTAATCCATAATCCCTAACCCTAATTCCTAATCCTTAATCTGTCACTTCTTCCTCTTCTTCTTCTTCCTCTGCTTCTTCTTCCTCTTCTTCTTCCTCTTCTTCTTCTTCTTCTTCCTGCTCTTCTATTTCTTCACCTTCTTCTCTTTCTTCTTCACCTTACTCTTCTCCTTTTTATTCTTCTTCTTCTTCTTCCTCTTCCTCTTCTTCTTCTTTGACTTCCTCTTCTTCTTCTTCTTCTTCCTTTTCTCTTTCTTCTTCTTCTTCTTAATCTTCTTATTCTTCTTCATCATCTTCTTCTTCTTCCTCTTCTTCCTCTTCCTCCTCTTCTTTTTACTCTCCTTCTTCTTTTGCTTCTTCATCATCATCATCTTCTTCTTCTTCTTCTTCCTCTTCTTCTTCTTCTTCTTCCTTATCTTCTTCTTCTTCCTTCTCTTCTTCTTCTTCTTATTCTTTGAATTCTCCTTCTTTTTCTTCTTCTTCTTCTTATTCTTCATCCTCTTCTTCTTTTTCTTCTTTCACTTCTTCTTCTTATACTTGTTCTTCCTCTTCATTCTCTTCTTGTTCTTCATCATCGTCTTCTTCTTCTTCTTCTTTTCTTATTCTTTTTTTTCCTTTTTCTTCTTCTTCTTCTTCTTACTCTTCTTCTTTTTCTTACTCTTCTTCTTCTTCTTCTTCTTCTAATTTTTCTTATTCATTTTCCTCTTCTTCTTCTTGTTCTTCTTCGTCTCCTTCATCTTCTTCATCTACTTCTTCTTCTTCTTTTTCTTCTTATTCATCTTTATCACCTTTTTTTTCTTGTCCTTAATTCTTCGTCTTCTTCTTCTCCTTCTTCTTTGTAATCCTTAATCCCTACTCCTTAATACCTTCCTAGCTAATCTCTCATCCCTAAATAAATGTATCCTAATCCATCCCTCCCAAATCGCTAGTCGCTACTGTCTAATCCATAATCCCTAATTCTTAATTTTTGATCCTTAATCTCTAATCCCTAATCCTTAATCTATCCTTAACCCATAATCCCTAATCTCTAATCCCTAATGTTAAATATTTAATCCCTAATCCTTCATCCTCAATCCCTAATCTCTAGTCACTAATCCTTAATCCCTAATCCCTACTACCTAATCCCTAATCCTTAAACCCTATTCCAAATTGTAATGATTTAATCTCTAATCCTTAAACTCTAATTCGAAATCCTGAATCCCAAATCCTTAATCACTAATATCTAATCCTTAATCCCTAATTCTTATCCCCTAATTCGTAATCCCTAATCTTAAATCTTAATCCGTGGTAATTAATCCCTAATCTTAAGTCCTTAATCATTAATCCCTTCATCCTGAAATTTCAAATCCTTAATCTCTAAAGCTTATTACTTTTACTTAAACCCTACTCTTTAATCCTTAACCCTTAATCCACAAACCCTAATACTTGGTTACTAATCCAATTCTTTAATCTCTAATCCTTAATCTCTAACATCTAATCCCTAATCCCTCCCTTCTTAATCCCTAATCTTTAACCCCTAGTCCATAATCCATCTTTTCATCCGCTTATTCTTCATCTTCTTCCTCTTCTTCTACTTCTTCTTGATTTTCTTCTTCTTCTTCATCTTCCTCCTCTTCTTTCTCATCTTTCCCTTCTTCTCCTTCTTCCCCCTCTTCTTCTTCTTCTTCTTCTTCTTCTTCTTCTTCTTTCTCCTTATCTTCTTTATCCTCAACTTTTTCTTCTCTTTCTTCTTCTTTTCTTGTTCTTCTTCTTCTTATTCTTCTTCCTCTTCTTCCTTTTCTTCTTCTTCTTCTTCTTCTTCCTCAATTCATCTTTCCTCTTTCTACTTTCTTCTTTCTACATTTATCTTTCTTCTTCCTTCTTCCATCTTCCTATCTCCTTCCTTCTTTCTTCTTCCTTCTTCCTTCTTCCTTCATCTATCTTCTTTCTTCTTTTCCTCTTCCTCTCCCTCTTCTTCTTCTTCTTTTTTCCTTCTTCCTTCTTCCTTATACTTTCTTCCTTCTTCTTCTTCTTCTTCCTTCTTCCTTCTTCCTTCTCCTTAATCCCTAACCCTTAATCCTTAATCCATCTCTACCCTTAATCCCTAATCTTTAATCCCAAACCTTTAATCCTTAATCACTACTCCCTAAACTCTAGTCTCTAATACCTAATCCTTAATCCTTAATCTATAATCCATAATCCATAATCCATAATCCCTAATCTCCAATCCCTAATCTCTAATCATTAAGTACTAATCTCTAATCCCTAAACTCTAATCCCTAGTCCCTAATCTTAATCATAATCCCTGAATCTCTAATCTTTAATTCTTAATCTCTAATCATGAATCTTGTGCCCTTAATATTTAATCTCTAATCCTTAATCCTGATTCCCTAATCCCTAATCTTATATCCCTAATCTCTAATCATTAATCTTGAATAATTAATAACTTAATTCTTAATCTATAATCTTTAATCTCTAATTGTTAATCTCTTCATCTCTAATCTAATCCATAATCCTTCATCACTAATCCTTAATCCTTAGTCCTAATCACTTATTTCCTAATCCTTACTCCTTAATCTTTAATCCCTAAACCCTAATCCCTAATTACTAACTCCATAATCTATAATCCTTAATTTGTAATTCTCAATCACTAATCCTTTTCTCCCTAATCATTAATCCATATTCCCTTATACTTAATCCATAATCCTTCCTTTCTTAATCCATAATCCCTAATCCATATCCCTTAATCAATAATCTCTAATCCATCTCTTCCTTCTCTTCTTCTACTACTTCTTCTTCTTCTTCTTCTTCTTCTTCTTTCTCTTCTTCTTCTACTCCTATTTCTTCATCATCCTTATCTTCATCTTCTTCTTCTTTCTCTTCTTCCTCACCTTCCTCTTCTTCTTGTTCCTCTTCTTCTTCCTCCTCTTATTCATCTTCTTCTTCTTCTTCCTCCTCTTCTTCTTTTATTTCTTCTTCTACTTCTTATTTTTCTTCTTCTTTTTCTTCTTCTTCTTCTTCTTTGCCTTCTTCTACTTCTTCCTTTTCCTTTTCTTCATCATCATCATCTTCTTCCTCTCCTTCTTCTTCTTCTTCATGTTCTTCTATTTCTTCTTAATCTTCTTATTTTTCTTATTCTTCTTATTCTTCTTGTTCTTCTCCTTCTTCTTCTATTTGCACTTCTATTTCTTCTTTTTCTTCTTCTTCTTCTTCTCCTTCAACTTCTTGTTTTTCTTCTTCCTCTTCCTCTTCTTCTTCTATTTCTTCTTTTTCTTCTTCTTCTTGTCTTGTTCTTGTTCTTGTTCTTGTTCTTCTTCTTCTTCATCTTTCCTTGTTTTTCTTTTTTTAAATCCTCGTCATCATCATCGTCTTCTTCTTCTTCTTATTCCTCTTCTTCTTCTTCTTCTTCTTCGTCTTCTTTTTCTTCTTCTTGTTCTTCACCTTCTTCTCTTCTTTGTGTCACTGTTCTCCTTCTTCTTCTTCTTCTTCCTCTTCTTCTTCTTTCTCTTATTCTTCTTTTTCTTCTTCTACTACTAGTTCTCCTTCTTCTTCCTCTACTTCTTCTTCTTCATCTTCCTCTTCCTCTTCTTCTTCTTCTTCTTCTTATTCTTCTTCTTCTTCTACTTCGTCTTCCACTTCTTACTCGGCTTATTCTTCTTCTTCTTCCTCATCTTCTTCCTGTTCTTCATCTACTTCTTCCTCTTCTTCTTCTTCTTCTTCTTCATCTTTCCCTTCTTTTTCTTCTTCTTCTTCTTCTTCTTCTTTGTCTTCTTTTACTTTTTCTTCTTCTACTCCTTCTCCTTCTTCTTCTTCTTCCTCTTCTTCCACTTCTTTTTCTTTCTCTTCTTCTTGCTATCTTTTCTCATCTTCCTCCTTCACTTTTTCTTCTTCTTCTTCTTCTTCTTCTTCTCCTTCTTCTTCTTCCTCTCTTCTTCTTTTTCTTCTTCTTTTTCTTTTTCTTCTTCTCATTCCTCTTGTTCTTCTTCTTCTTGTACTTTTTCCAATTTTTTTTCTCTTCTTCTTCTTGATCTTCCTCTTCTTATTCTCCTCCATCTTCTTCTTCTTCATCCTCTACTCCTTTTTCTTCTTCATTTTCTTCTTCTTCTTCTTCTTTTTCGTCTTCTTATTCTTATTCTTTGTTCTTCATTTTCTTCTTCTTCTTCTAGTTCTTCTTCTTCTTCTACTTCTTCTTCATGCTCCTCTTCCTATTCTTCTTCTTCTTCGTCTTCTTAACATTCTTCCTCTTCATCTTCTTCTTCTTCTTCCTCTTCTTCCACTTCTTCTGCCACTTCTTCTTCTTCTTCTTCTTCTTCCTATTCTTCTTCTTCTTCTTACCCTTCTTCTTCTTCTTCTTTCTTTTCGTTGGCTTCTTCTTCCTCTTCTACTTCTTCGTCTTCTTCCTTTTCTTCTTCTTCTTCTTTTTCTTCTTCCTCCTTTTCCTCTTCTTTTTCTTTCATTTCTTCTCTTGCTTTTGTTCTTCCTCTTTTTCGTCTTCTTCTTCCTCCTCTTTTTCTTCTTCTTCTTCTTCTTCTCTTCTTCTTTTTTTATTCCATTTCTTCTTCTACTACTACTTCTTCTTCTTCTACATTTTCCTCTTCTTTGACCTCTTCCCTTTCATTTTCTACTTCTTCTTTTCCTTCATCCCCTCTTCTACTTCTTCTTCTTCTTCTTCTTCTTCTTCCTCTTCTTATTTTGATTCTTGTTCGTGCACTTCTTCTTCTTCTTCTTCTTCTTCTTCTTCCTCTTCTTATTCTGATTCTTGTTCTTGCAGTTCTTCTTTTTCTTCTTCATCTTCTTCCACTTCTTCTTCTTCTACTTCTTCTTTTTTTTCCTGATCCCTAATCCTTAATACTTAAACCTAATGTCTAATCCTTAGTCCCTGATCTTTATCCATACACCTTATTCCCGAATCCCTACTCCCTAATACCTAATAAGAAATCTCTAAACCCTAATATCTAATTTCTAATATGTAGTGCTTAATCCCAAATCCCTAATCTCTAATCTCTAATCCCTAATCCTTTACCCCTAACGCCTAATCTCTAATCCCTCCCTTCCTAATTTTTAATTCTTAATCCTTAATACCTAGTCCTTAATCATTAATCTCTAATCCCTAAACCTTAATCTTAATTATAATCATTTAATCTCAAATCGCCAATCCCTAATCTCTAATCCTTAATATTGAATCCAAAGTCCCTAATCATTAATCTCTTATCCTTAATCTTTAATCCATATTCTTTAGTATGTAATCTCTAATCACTAATATATAGTCATTAGAAATTAATCTTTTAATCCTAAATCCCTAATCCATAAGCATTAATCCCTTCATCCTTAATCCCAAATTTCTTTTACTTATCACTTAATCCAAGCTTTTAATTCCTAATTCTTAATCTCGAAACTCTAATACGTAATTGCTAATCCGTATTCCGTAATCATTAATCCCGAACACTTAATCCATAATACCTAATCTTTAATCTCTCTTATATTAATCCCTAACTTCTAATCCATAATATCTAATCCATCCCTTAATCCTCTTCATCTTCTTCCTTTTTCACTTCTAATTCCTCTTCTTCTCCTTCTTCTTTTTCTTCTTCTTATTCCTTATTTTCTTCTTGTTCTTCGTCCTCTTCTTCCTCTTCTTCCTCATCTTCCTCTTCCTCATCTTCTCCTTCTTCCTCTCTCTGTTCTTCTTCATCATCTTTTTCCTCCCCTTCTTCTCCTTCCTCTTCTTCCTCTTCTTCTCCTTCTACTTCTTTTCTTGTTCTTATTTTGCCTCTTTTCTTCCTCTTCCTCTTCTTCTTCTTCTTCTTTTATTTCTTCTTCTTCTTCTTCTTCTTCTTCTTCTTTGACTTCTCCTTCTTCTCCTTCTGTTTCCCCTACTCCTTCTCCTTCCCCTTCTCCATCTCCTTTGTCATCTCCATCTCCTTCTCCTTCTTCTCCTTCTCTTCCTTATTCCTCTCATCCTCCTCCTTTTCCCTCTCCTTCTTCTTCTTCTTCTTTCTTCTTTCTTCTTTCTTCTTTCACTTTCTAATTTCTCATTTCTCTTTCCTTCTTCCTTCTTCCTCCTTTCTTCTTTATTCTTTATTCTTCTTCTTCTTTTTCTTCTTTTCCTCTTCTTCTTTGTCCACTTTTTCTTCTTCTTTCTTCTTTCTTCCTTCTTCCTTCCACCTTCTTCTTTCTTCCTTCTTCTTCATCTTCATTCTTCCTACTTCCTTCTCCCTAATCTCTAATCCGTAATCCATAATCCATCTCTAATCTCTAATCCTTAATCCCTAATCTTTAATCCTTAACCTTTAATCACTAAACTCTAATTCCAAAACAATAATCTATAATACCTTATCCCTAATCTTTATTACTTAATCTATAATCCATAATCGCTAATCCCTAAACCTTAACCCTTAATCACTAATCTCTAATCTTGAAACCTTATATCCTAGTGTCCAACCTTAATCCTAATCCCTTAATCTCTAATAACTAACCCATAATTTCAAATCTTAAATCATATTACCTAAATGTTTAATCCTAATCCAAAATCCCTAATCCTTAATCCTAATCCTAAACCCTTCATCTCTAATTCCACTTCTCTTCTTCTTCTTATTCTTCTTCTTATTCTTATTCTTATTCTTATTCTTCTTCTTCCTCTACTTTCTCTTCTTCCACTTCTTCTTCTTTCTCTTCTTTTTCTTCTTCTTCTACTTCTTCTTCTTCTTCTTCTTCTTCTTCTTCTAGTACTACTACTACCTCTTCTTCTTCTTCTTTTTTGTCTTTGTCTTCTTTTACTCTTCTTCTTCTTCTTCTTCTTCTTTACTACTACTACTACCTCTTCTTCTTCTTCTTCTTTGTCTTCGTCTTTTTTTCCTTTTCTTCTTCTTCTTCTTCCTCTTCTTCTTGTATTTCTTTGATTTCTTTTTCTGCGACTCTTCTTCGTCTTCTTCTCTTCTTCTTCTTCCTCCCCTTCTTCCTCATCTTCTTTTATTCTTTTTCTCTTTCTTCTTCTTCTTTTTCTTCTTTTTCTACTTCTTCCTCATCTTCTTTTTGCACTTCTACTTTTTCCTCTTCTTTTTCCTTTACTTTTTCTTCTTCTTCTTCTCCTTCATCTTCTTCTTCTACTTCTTCTTTTTCTTCTATTTCTTCTTCATCCTCTTCACCTTTTTTCTCCTTAATTTGGCTTCTTTTTCTTCTTCTTCTTCTTCTAGTTCCTCTTGTTCTACTACTACTACTACTACTACTTCTCTTTTTCTTCTTCTTTTCTTCTACTACTTCTTTTTCTTCTCCTTCTCTTCTTCTTTTTCTTCTTCTTCTTATTCTTGTTCTTGTAATTCTTTTTCTTCTTCTTGTTCTTTTTCTTCTTCTTCTTAATGTTCTTCTTCTTCTTCTTCTTCTTCTTAATCTTCTTCTTCTTCTTCTTCTTCTTCTTCTTCCTCTTCTTCATCCACTTCTTCCTTTTCTTTTTCTTCCTTCTCTTCTTCTTCTTCCTCTTTTTCTTCTCCTTCTTCCATTTTTTCCTCTTATTACTCTTGTTCTTCTGCCTCTTCTCCTTCTTCCTCTTCTTCTTTTTCTCTTTCTTCTTCTTCTTCTTCTTCTTCTTCTTTTTCCTGTTCTTCTTCTTCTTCTTCTTCTCTTCTTCTTCTTCCTCTTCTTCTTTCTCTTCTTCCTTGTTTTCCTCTTCTTCTTTTTCTTCTTTTGCTACTTCTTATTTTTCTTCTTCTTCATCTTCTTCTTCTTCTTCAACTTCTTCCTTTCTTTTTCTTCGTCTTCTTCCTCTTGTTCTTCTTCTTCTTCTTCTTCCTCCTCCTCCTCTTCCTTTTCTTCTTCTTCTTCTTCTTTTTCTACTTCTTCTTCTTTCACTTCTTCTTCTTCTTCTTCTTCTTCTTATTCCTCCTCCTCCACTTCTTCTTCTTCTTCTTCTTCTTCTTCTTCTTCTTGCTCCTCCTCTTCCTCCTCCTCCTCCTTCTTCTTCTTCTACTTCGTTATCTTCCTTCTTCTTTCCCCTTTCTTATTTCTCCTTTCGTCTTCTTTCTTGCTTCCTCTTTCCTCCTTCCTTCTTCCTTCTTCGTTCTTCCTTCTTCCTTCTTTTTTCTTCCTTCTTTCTTTTTCCTTCTTTCTTCTTTCTTCTTTCTTTTTTCTTTTTTCATTTTTCTTCTTTCATCTTCTTTTTTCTTCTTTCTTCTTCTTTCTTTGTTCTTTCTATTTTGTCCTTTCTTTATTCTTCTTCTTCTTCTTCTTCCCCTTCTTTTTCCTCTTCTTCATCTTCTTCTTCTTCTTCCAACTCCTCTTCTTCATCTTCCTCGTCATCTTCTTCTTCTACTTCCACTTCTTCCTCATCTTCCTCGTCTTTTTCTTCTTCTTCTTATTCTTTTTGTTTTTCATCTTCTTCTTCTTTCTCTTCTTCTTCTTCTTGTTCCACTTCTTTTTCCTCTTCTTCTTCTTCAACTTCTTATTCTTCTTCCTGTTTTCCTTTTTTTTCTTCTTCCCCTTCCACTTTTTTTACTTCATCTTTTGCTTCTTCCTCTTCTTGTTCCTCATCTTGCTGTTCTTCTTCTTCTTATTCTTTCTCTTCTTCTTCTTGCTCTTCATTTTCTTCTTCTTCTTGTTCCTCATCTTCTTGTTGTTCTTCTTCCTCTCCTTCCTCATCTTCCCCTCCCTCTTCATCTTCTTCTTCCTCGTCTTTCTTTTCTTCTTCTTCTTCTTCTTCTTCATCATCATCATCTTCTTCTTCTTCTTCTCTTTATATTCTTCTTCTTCCTCTTATTCTTCTTCTTCTACTCCTTCTTCATCTTCATCTTTTACTTCTTCTTCGTCTTCTTGCTCTTATTCTTCTTCCTCTTCTTCTTTCTTTTCTTTGCCTTCTTCTTCTCCATTTCAATCTTCTACTCCTACACCTCCTTCTTGTTCTCCTCTTCTTCCTTTTCCTTCTCTTTCTCCTCCTTCTTCTAGTTCTTCTTCTTCTTTCTTCTTTTTTCTTTTTTCTTTCTTCTTTCTTATTTGTTCTTCCTTCTTTCTTCTTTCTTCTTTCTTCTTCCTTCTTCCTTCCTTCTTCCTTCTTCCTTCTTCCTTCTTGCTTCTTTCTTCTTCCTTTTTCCATCTTCCTTATTCTTTCTTTTTTCTTTTTTTCTTCTTTCTTCTTTCTTTTTTCTTCTTAATTCTTTCTTCTTTCTTTCTTTCCTCTTTCTTTCTTTCTTTCTTTCTTTCTTTTTCTGCTTCTTTCTTCATCACCATCATCTTCTTCTTCTCCATTATCTTCTTCTTCTTCTTCATCTTAATCTTTATCCCGAAACCATAATCCCTAATCCTGCACTACTTAATCTATAATCCCTAATCTATAGTCCGTAATCCCTCTCTCCCTATTCTGCAAGCCTAAATCTATAATTCCTAATCCTTAATCTCTGTTTGCTAATCCCCATTGTCAAATTCTTAATCCCTAATAACCAATCCCTAACATTTAATATTTAATCCATTCCGAATTCTTAATCCCTAATCCCTCAACCTTAAACCCTAATCCTAAATCTTTAATCGCTAATGCCTAATCCTTAATCCCTAATCTTTAATACCTAATCCCAAATCTCTACAGTATTTAATCCTTAATCCTTAATCCTTAATCCCTAATCTCTAATCCTTGTTTTGAATTCCTAATCTTAAATCTCTAATCTGTAATTCCTAATTCATAATCTCTAACTCCCAATCCCTAATCTCTAAATGCAAATCGTTAATCCCTAATGCTTAATTAAAAATTCCTTTATCAATAACTTCTAATCTACAATCCTTAATCTAATCCCTAATCCCTAACCCTAATCCCTAATCCTTAACTCCTCATTCTTAATCAAAAATACTTATTCCTTAAGCCCTAATATCTAATCCTTAATCACTAATCTATAATCCTGAATCCCTCCCTCCCTAACGCATAATCCCCAATCCCTAAAACCTAATTCTTAATCCCTAACTCGTCACACACTAATCCATAATATGTATTCTTCTACTTCTTCTTTCTGTTCTTCTTCTTTCTCTTCTTCTTCCTTTTCTTCGTTGTCTTCTTCTTTTTCTTCATAATATTCTTCCTCATCTTCCTCTTTTTCTTCTTCTTCTTCTTCTTCTTTCTCCTCTTTCACTTCTTATTCTTCTTCTTCTACCTCCTCCTCCTCTTCTTCCACTTGTTCTTCTTCCCCTTCTTATTCTTCTTCTTCTCCTACTTCTCCTTCTTGTTCTTCATCCTTCTCTTCTTCTTCATCTTCTTCTTCATCTTCTTCTTCTTCCTCTTCTTCTTCTTGTTCTTCTTCCTTTTCTTCTTCATCATCATCTTCTTAATCTTCTTCTTCTTCTTCTTCTTCTCCTTCCTATTCTTCTTCTTCCTCTTCTTCTTCTTCTTCTTCTTCTTCTACTACTTCTCTTTCATCATCATCTTCTTCTTCTTCTTCTTCTTCCTCTTCTTTTTCTTCTTCTACTTTTTCTTCTTCTTCTTCTTCTTCTTCTTCTTCTTCTTCCTCTTCTTCTTCTCCTTCTTCTTCTTCTTCTTCTACTTCTTCTTTCTCTTCATCATCTTCTTCTTCTTCTTATTCTTCATCATCATCATCTTCATCTTCTTCATATTCTTCTCCTTCTTCTTCTTCTTCTTCTTCTTCTTCTTCTGCTTTTTCTTCTTCTTCTATGACTTCTTCTTCTTCTTCCCTTACTTAATCTTGTTCTTTTTCCTCTTTTCCTTCTTTTTCCTCTTCTCCTTCTTTTTTTACTTTTTCTTCTTCTTCCTCCTCTTATTCGTCATCTTGCTCTTCTTCTTTTTCCTCTTCTTCTTCTTACTCTTATTCTTCTGCCACTTTTACTTCTTCTCCTTCTTCCTAATCTTTCTTTTGTTTTTCGTCCTCTTCTTCCTCAACTTCTTCTTCTTCTTCTTCTTCTTCCTCTTCTGCTTCTTTCTCATCTTTATCTTCTTCTTCTTCTTCTTCTTCTTCCTCTTCTTCTTCTGCTTCATCTTCCCGTTCTTCTTCTTCTTCTTCTTCAAATTCTCCTTCCACTTCCTCTTCTTATTCTTTCTCATCTTCTTCTTCTTCTTGTTCTTTTTCTTCTTCTTCTACTACTACTGGTTCTTATTCTCTTCTTCTTCTTCTTCATCCTCAACTTTTTCTTGTCCTCCTTCTTCCTATTATTCTTCTTCCTCTCCATCTTTCACTTCTTCTTCTTCTCCTTCTCCTTCTCCTTGTCCATAACCTTCTCCTACACCTCCTTCTCATTCTCCTCCTCCTTTTCTTTCTCCTACTCTTTCTCCTTCTTCTTCTTCTTCTTCATCATCATCTTCTTCTTCATCTTCTTCTTCTTTGTTCTTGTTTCTTTCTTCTTTATTCTTTTTTTCTTATTCTTTCTTATTTTTCTTCCTTCTTCCTTCTTCCTTATTTCTTCAACCTTCCTTCTTCCTTCCTCCTTATTCAATCTTGCTTCTTCCTTCTTCCTTCTTGCTTATCTCTTCTTCCCTCTTCCTTCTTCCTTCTTATTTCTTCTTTCCTTTTTCTTCTTTATTCTTTCATTATTCTTCTTTGTTTTGTCTTCTTCTTTCTTCTTTTTTCTTATTATTCCTTCTCATTTATTCTTCTTACTTTCTTCTTCTTTCTTTCTTTATTCTTCTTCTTCTTCTTCTTCTTCTTTCTTTATCATCTTCTTTTTCTTCTACATCTTCTACTACTATTACTTCTTCTTCATCATCATTTTCTTCTTCTTCATCATCATCATCTTCTTCTTCTTCTTTTTCGTCTTATTCTTCTTCTTCTTCTTCTTCTTTTCGTCTGAGACTTCGACTTCTTCTTCTTCTTCTTCTCCTACTTCTCCGGTTTCCTCTGCTTCTTCTCCTTTTTTGTCTTCTTCTTCTTCTTCTACTCCTCTTCTTCTTCTTCTTCGTCTTCGTCGTCCTCTTCTTCATCCACTTCATCTTCTTCTTCTTCTTCTTCTTCTTCCTCCTCTTCTTCCTCTTCTTCTTCCTCTTCTTCTTCTTCTTCTTCTACTTCTTCATCTTCTTCTTCTTCTTCTTCTTCTTCTTCTTCTTCCTCCTCTTCTTCTTTTTCTTCTTCCCTTTCCCCTTATCTTCTTCTACTTCCTATTCCACTTCCTCTTCCTCTTCCTCTTCCTCTTCTTCATCTTCTTCTTCTTCTTCTCCTTCTTCCACTTTTTCTTTTTTGTCAACTTATACTTCTTCTTTTACTTCCTCTTTTCCTCTACTTCTTCGACTTCTTCTTCTTCTTCTCCTCCTTCGTCGATTTCCTCTTCTTCTTTTTTGTCTTGTTCTTCTTCTACTACTCTTCTTCTTCTTCTTCTTGTTCCTCCTCCTCCTCTTCTTCTTCCACTTCTTCTTCTTTGTCTTCTTCTTCTTCTATCTCATGTTTCTCTTCTTCTTCTTCTTCTTCTATTTCTTGTTCTTCTTCTTCTTCACCTTCTTCATCCTCTTCTTTTTCTTCTTCTTCTCCTTCCCCTTATCTTCTTCTACCTCCTCTTCCACTTAATCTTCCTCTTCCTCTTCTTCGTCATCTTTTTTTTATTCTTCTTCTTCATCATCTTCGTCTTCTTCCATCTTCTTTATTCCTTCTTCCATCTTCTTTCATCTTCGTTTTTTCTTTTTTCTTTCTTCTTCATTCTTTTCTTCTTCTTCTTCAACATCTTCTTCCCCTTCTTCTTCTTCTTCTTCTTCTTACCCTTTTTCTTCTTCTTCTTCTTCTTCTTCCACTTTCACTTCTTCTTCTTCCTTTTCTTCTTTTTTTTCTTCTTCTTCTTCTTCATCTTCTCCTTCTCTTCTTCTTTGTCTTCTTCTTCTTCCCTTGTCATTCTTGTTCTACTTCTTCTTCTTCTTCTTCTTCCCTTCTCGTTCTTCTTCTACTTCTTCTTCTTCTTCTTCCTCTTTTTATCCTTCTTCTCGTTCCTCTGCTTCTTCTTATTCTTTTTGTTCTTGTTCTTCTACTTCTTCTCTTCTTCTACTTTTTCCTTTTCTTATTCCTCATCTTCTTCTTCGTATGCTACTACTTCTTCTTTTTCTTCTTCTTCGTCATCTTCTTCTATTACTTCCTCCTATTTTTCTTCTTCTTTTACTTCTTCCTCTTCTTCTTATTATCCTTTATGTTCTTGATCTTCTTGGTTCTTTTTCCTTTCTTCTTTCTTATTTCGTATTCCTTCTTCCTTCTTCCTTCTTCCATCTTCTTTACTCCTTCCATCTTCCTTCTCCCTTCTTCCTTCTTCAATCTTGCTTCTTCTATCTTCCTTCTTCCTTCTCGCATTCTTCTTTCTTTTGTCATCTTCTTTCTTTGTCCTCTTCTTCCACTGTTACTACATCTTCAACTTCTTCTTCTTCTTCTTCTTCTTCTTCTTCTTTTACGTCTTATTCTTCTTCTTCTACTTCTTTGTTTCCTCTACTTCTTTGACTTCGTCTTCATCTTCTTCTTCTTCTTCTCAGATTTCCTCTTCTCGTTCTACTTTTTTGTCTTCTTATTCTTCTAGTCTTCTTCTTCTTCTTCTTCCTCCTCCTTCTCTACTTCTTCCTCTTCTTCTGCTTCTTCTTCTTCTTCTCTTCTTCTTCCTTTACTTCCCCTTCTTCTTCTTCTTCATCTTCTTCTTCTTGTTCTTCTTCTTCTTGTTCTTCTTCTTCTTCTTCTTCTACTTCTTCTTTCTCTTCTTCCTCCTCTTCTAGTTTTTCTTCTTTCTGTCCCCTTTATCTTCTTCTTCCCCTTCTTCCACTTCCTCTTCCTCTTCCTCTTACTCTTCTTTGTCTTCTTCTTCTTCTTCTTCATCCTCATCTACATCTTCTCCTTTGTTGCTTTATTCTTCTACTTCTACTTCTTCTTTTCCTCTACTTCTTTGACTTCTTCTTCCTCTTCTTCTTTTCCTTCATCTTTAGTTTCCTCTTCTTCTTTTTCTTTTTTGTCTTCTTCTTCTTCTTCTTCTACTCTTCTTCTTCTTCTTCTTCTTCTTCTTGTTCCTCATCTTCCTCTTCTTCTTCTTCTTCCTCCTCTTCTTCTACTTCTTATTCTTCTTCTTCTTCTTCTTTTTCTTCATCATCTTCTTCCTCTTCTTCTTTTTCTTCTTGCCCTTCCCCTAATCATCTTCTGTCTCCTCTTCCACTTCATCTTCTTCCATCTTCTTTCTTCCTTCTTTTTTCTTTCCTCTTTCTTCTTCTTTCTTTTCTTCTTGCTCTTCTTCAACTTCTTCTCCTCTTCTTCTCCTTTTTCTTCTTCTTTTTCCCTTTCTCTTCTTCATATTCTTTTTCTTTCTCTCCTTCTTCTTCCTTTTCTTCTTCTTCTTCTTTTTCTTCTTCTTCTTCGTCATCATCATCTTCTCCTCCTTTTCATCTTCTTCTTCTTCCCTTACCCCTCTTCTTCTTCTATTTATTCTTATTCTTATTCTTCTTCCTCTTCTTCTCATTCTTCTTCTCCATCCTCTGCTCCTTCTTGTTGTTCTTGTTGTTCTTCTTCTTCTCTTCTTCTTCTTCCTTTTATTATTCCTCATCTTCTTCTTCTTGTGCTTCCTCTTGTTCTATTTATTCTTCTTCTTCATCTTCTTCTACTTCTTCCTCCTATTTTTCTTCTTATTTTCCTTCTTCCTCTTCTTCTTCATCTTTTTCTTCTTCTACTTCTTCTACTTCTACTTCTTGTACTTCTCCTTCTTCTTCTTGTTCCCCTACCTCTTCTTCTTCTACCTCTTCGTTTTCTTCATCTTCTTCTTCCTCTTCTTCCTCCTTGTCTTCTTCTTCTTCCTCTCTTCTTTCCTCTTCTTCTTCTACTTCTTCTTCTCCTTCTTTGTCTTCTTCTTCCTCCTCTTCTCTTCTTCTTCTTCTTCTTCTTCGTCTTCCTCTTCTTCTTCTTCTTCTTCTTCTCGCTCTTCTTCCCCTTCCTTTTTGTCTTCTACTACCTCTCTCTCTTCTTCTTCCTCTTTCTCTCCTCATCCTTTTCTTCTTCTTCTTCTTCTTCTTCTTCTTTTGCTTCTTCATCTTCTTCCTTCTTCCATCTTCCTTATTCCTTCTTCCTTCTAATTTCTTCCTTTTTCCTTCTTCTTTCTTCCTTTTCCCTCTTCCTTCTTCGCTCTTCTTTCTTCCTTCATCCATCTTCTTTCTTCCTTCTTCTTTCCACATTCTTCTTTCTTCTTCTGTCTGATCTTCCTCTTCTTCTTCTTCTTCTTCCTCTTCTACTTCCTCATCTTCTTCTTCTTCTTCTTCTTGCCCTTGTTTTTCCTCTTCTTCTTCTTCTTCTTTCAATTGTTATTATTCTTCTATGTCTTCTTCTTTCTCTTCTTCTTTTCCCTTTTCTTCTTCTTGTTCTTCTTTTTTTCTTCTTCTACGTCTTCTTCTTCTTCTTCTTCATGTTCTTCTTCCTCTTCTTCTTCCTCTACTCGTTTTTCTTCTTTTTCTTGTTCTTCTTCCTTTTCTACTTCTTGTTCTTTTTTCTTCTTCTTCTATTTCTTTTCTTCTTCTTCTTCTCCATCTCCTTCTTTTCAATCTTCTTCTTCTTCTTCTTCTTATTCTTCTTCTTCTATTTCTTCTTCTTCCCTTTTTCTTCTTCTTCTTCTTATTCTTCTTCTTCTTCTTCTTCTTCCTTTTCTTCTACTTGTTCTTCTTTTTCTTCTTTTTCTTCTTCTTCTTCGTCTTCTTCTTCTTCTTCTTCTTTTTCCTATTCTTCTTCCTCTTCTTCTTCCTCTACTTGTTTTTCTTATTTTTCTTCTTCTTCTTCTCTTACTTGTTCTTTTTCTTCTTCTTCTATTTCTTTTCTTCTTCTTGTTGTTGTTCACCTTCTTTTGAATCTTCTCCTTCTTCTTTTTCTTCTTCTAATTCATCTTCTTCTTCTTCTTCTTCTTCTTATTCTTCTTCTTATTCCTCTTTTTCTTCTTTTCTTCTTCTTCTTCTTCTTCTTTATCTTTATCTTCTTAATCTTCTTCTTCTTCTTCTTCTTCTTCTTCTCCTTCATTTTCTTCTTCTTTTTCTTCTTCTTATTCTCCTTCTTCTTCTTCTTCCTCTTTTTCTTCTTCTTCTTCTTCTTCTTCCTCTTGTCCTTCTTCTTGTTCTTCTTCTTCCACTTCTTCTTCTTCTTCTTTTACCTCTTTTTATTCTTCTTCTTCTTCTCTTCTTCTTCTTCTTCTTCTTCTTTTCTTCTTCTTCTGCTTCTTCTTCTTCATTTACTTCTTTTTCTTCTTCCTTATGTTCCTCTAATTCTTCTTTCTCTTTTTCTTTCTCTTGTTCTTCTTCTCCTTATCCTTCTCCTACACTTCCTTCTCGTTCTCCTCTTCCACTTTTTCCTTCACCTTCTTCTTCTTCTTCTTTTTCTTCTTCTTTCTTCTTTCTTTCTTTTTTTTTCTTTCTTCTTTCTTATATATTCTTCCTTCTTCTTCCTTTCTTCTTCCTTCTTGCTTCCTTTTTCCTTCTTCCTTGTTCCTTCTTCCTTCTAGCTTCTTGTTCTTCCTTCTTCCTTCTTGCTTCTCGCTTCTTTCTTCTTCCTTCTTCCTTCTTCCTTCTTCTTTCTTTCTTTTTTCTTTTTTTCTCTATCTTTTTCCTTCTTTCTTCTTTCTTCTTCTTTCTTCTTTTTTCTTCTTCCTTATTTCTTCTTCTTTCTTTCTCCTTCTTTCTTTCTTTTTCTTCTTCTATCATAATCTTCTTCTTCTTCTTCTTCTTCTTCTTCTTCTCCATCTTCTTCTTCTTCTCCTTCTTCTTTATCTCTAAATCACAATCCCCAATCATGTTATCAATAAAACCTAATCTATAATCCCAGATCCCTCTCTCTTTAATCTGTAATCCCAAATCCTCTAATTGCTAATCCCCATTATCAAATCCTTAATCCCTATTAACTAATCCTTAATATTTAATCTTTAATCCATCCCTTATCCATAATCCTTAATCCCTTATCCATAATCCTCAAAGCCTAAACAAAAATCCTTAATCCCTAATTCCTAATCGTTAAACCTTAATCTTTAATACCTAATTCTTAATCTCTAATTCCTAATTCTTAATCCCTAAACCCCAATCCTTAATACATAATCCCTAATCCTTAATCCCTAATATTTAATCCTTAATCCCTTAATCAATAACTCCTAATTTGTGATTTCTAATCTAATCCCTAATCCCTACATCTTAATCCTAATTCCCAAATACTTATTACCTAATCCCTAATCTATAAACCTTGACCCGAATCACTAATCCTTAATCCTTAATTCCTTCTTCTTCCTTTTCTCCTTCCTATTCTTCTTCTTCTCTTACTACTTCTTTTCATTCTTCTTCTTCTTCTTCTTCTTATTCCTCTTCTGCTCCTCCTTCTTCTTCTACTTCTTCTTCTTACTCTTCTTCTTCTTACTCTTCTTCTTCTTCTTCTTCTTCTTCTACTTCTTCTTATTCACTAATCTGATCCCTATTACCATATTTTAAATCTTTATTCCCAAATTCCTATTACCTAATCCCTAACCCCTAAAACCTAACCCTAATTATTAATTCTTAATACCAAATCTTTAATCCATAAACCCTAATCTCCAATCCTTAATCCCTTATCCATAAATATAAATCCCTCCATCCCTAACAAATAATCCCCGATCCCAAATATCTAACTCTTAATCTTTAAGCTAACGCCCACAACTCTATAATCTATCTTCTTCTTCTTCTTCTTCCTCTTCTCCTTCACTCTCTTCTTCCTTTCCTTCTTCCTTGAGATCTTCTTCTTCATCTTCCTCTTCTTCTTCTTCTTCTACCTCCTCTTCTTCTTCTCCCTATACCACATTCTCTTCTTATTCTTCTTCTTCTTTTTCTTCTTCCTCCTCCTCTCCTTCCTCCTCTTCTTCTTCTTCTTCTACCAGTCCTTCTTATTCTTCATCCTCCACTTCTTCTTCTTCTTCTTGCCTTCTCGTTGTTCTTCTTCTTCCTCTTCTTCTTCTTGTTCTTCTTCCCCTTCGTCTTCTACTTCTTCTCCTTCCTGTTCTTCAACTTACACTTCTTCTTCTTCTTTTTCTTGTTCTTGTTCTTCTTTTTCTTCTTCCTCCATCATCTCTACTTCTTCTTCTTCTTCTTTTTCTTCTTCTTCTTCTTTTCTTCTTCTTCTACTACTTGTTCTTGAAGATCTTTGTGCTTAAGGAAATCCGACAAGAGGGGGGGGGGTGAATTGTGGTAAATAAAATTTGTTTAGATTTTTGATTTCAATTAAAAATTAAATCTTTTAAGCACGAATAAGAAGAAATATAACACAAAAGATTTTTAAGGTGGTTCGACTCAAAATCGAGCCTACATCCACCCCAACCGGTGTTGGGAAAAACAACACTAAAACTACAAAATTACAATCGAGGTTTTTCGTACGGTTCACCTCAAACCTACTTGGGATTTTTCCTACGTCTATTCCCGAACCTACTTGAGTTTTTACGGGTTCAACTCAAACCCCGGGCTTTTGCACAATACCGGGATGCCCTTACCCCAAAGAACATAATACAAAAAAATGGCAAAACTTAAAGTAACTTGAAGTGAAAAAAGAGGCACACACGACAAAAAAATAGAGGAATAGAGATTGAGCAATTTTTTAAGAAATAACCTCTAATTTCGGAATCCTTCTTGCCACTTTCTCTTTATGAAATTGGAAGCACCGTATTCACTAGATTTTGCTTGAAGTTGTGATCTGAAAGCTTTGAGATCTTAGCAAAATGTCTCCTCTAGAAGCTGTTCATTCTTCCCTATTTATAGAGCTTAAATTTGAGCTCTAAAATCACTCCCAATGACTCTTAAAATCAACTAGCCATTTGGGTAACGGACGGAAAACAGCTACCATCTGATTCGGGCCCAAACACGGACGACACGGATTGAATCTCGAAATTACCGTTTGAGATTAATCTCGTCCGTTCGATCTGAGCGAGCTTGATCTCAGCAGTGCGCATACTACCCTGCATGTATTAATAAAATGTGTTCTGGCATAATTCAAATTAAAACTATTTACCTCAATGGTTTCGCGTCCTCACGCAGATCCGTGCAGCATGGGTTCGATTCTTTTGCATGTCATTTTAGGCTGAATAATCTCAGTCGTCCGATCGTGCTTGTTCTTCTAATTTGTTTGATAGTAAGGTTGGAGTTTAGTCCCACATCGAGGAAAATGCTTTACCTTTGCGCTTTAAAGCTAATTTGCTTCCTGTTACTCCAGAGCCTCTTTGGGGTGTGCTCCCCCCTTCCTTGACCAGGATTTCATCACCTGGTTCGGGTTGACTTGATCTTGCATTGTTCCATCGTCGCCTGCGACCTGAAATTGCTGTGCTCCGTTTGGCGTAGCCTACGGCCTTAATTCCTTTGGACTATGGGCACCCATACTGGGTCAGCTCACCAATTTTTTATATTTATTATTATTTTTTTTAATTTCTAAAAGCCTGGACGGGCCAGTGGTGGGGTCAGGTCGACCAGCCCAATGTTATAGTGAAAATTCTCGAGAGTAACATTGTTTTAGGGTGTTTTGTGGGAATTTTTGTGCAGAAATTTTAAATATAAGTGTCCCAAAAAATTTTTATATTATAATAGTAGTATTATAAGTTTCCTAAATGACTATGAAAAGAAATTCATGAAAAATAATTCTTAAATAATTTTAAAAAATCAAATACCAATGTCTATACTTTTCGTTAATAATGCTTGGCCCAAAAATCAAAATTCAATAATTATTAATTTTATAACATTTTTAACTATTAATACTACTAGTGTGCCACATCACCTCAAAATTTGGACATATAAAATTTAAGAAAATGATGTATGAAATCTTTAGTACATGTCTTCAATTTCCTTGAAGTTTGCCATGACTCCAAGGGCCTTGAAGACCACTATTTTGGACATTTAGAGTTCATGGCTTGTCTTAATTGAATATTAATAATTTTGTCTAGAGCAAGCCCTTATGAACTATAAACATTTATTCTTGACTCATCAAACACAAGGGTGTAACAATCTCCCCCTTTTGATGATGGCAAGACATAAATGTTTTGAATATAAAAATGTGATAAAAAAAATTTTTTAAGGAGAAAATTCTCAAAGCGGAAATTAAGAATTAGCATGCTCCCCCTATCTTGATGCTCTCCCTACCTCCTAACTATTCTCCCCCTTTTACACCATCAAAAGGGAGTGATAAAATTAGCCAATTCAAGCTTATTGGGAATACTCTAAGTTGAATAATCTTTCGGCCACTTGGTGTCTAATAAAGTGATATCTAATATCTATGTGCTTAGTCTTAGAATGATGAACTTGATTTTTAGCTAGTACTTATGCATTAGTTTTATCAATTTTAATAGGTGTGACCATAGTCTTAAAGTTCTTATCTTATTTGTAATCCTAAGAAAAAATAGCTCTACCATCATGCTCATTTCAATTTTCTTAGACATAAGATCTCCAAATTCTTTACATATTTCTTCTTTTCTACTACCAAAACATAAATTTGAATAATTAGTGAATAATCTCCTAATAATCAAATCCTTTAGATGTGAGGTTACAAATTTCCATCATCTAGATAAATTATTTTTTTTACTTCTAGATTTTCTAATTTTTCATCATTCTTATTCAAATCAAGTTCTTTACTAATTTTATTTCATTTTCTCAATGCTTCTCACTAACTAGTTGGATAGACTCATCAAACACAACATGTATTGTTTCCTCTACCCTATGATTCTAAATAAAAGACTCTTTATGCTTTTCTAATAGATGAATACCTAAGATGTGGATTTTGATTTTCTTCTCGATTTTGATTATATAAGGTGTAAAATCTAAATTAGAAGCATACCATTAAAACTTCAATTTAAGTTTTTAAATGTTCTAGACCTATCATAGAATGTCTCCAAATATTTTGGAGACCTTTTCTTTTAGTCTTCTAAGTTCTACCCTTGGGAACCTAAGCAAACTTGGGTTGAGCACTAAATGGAGCTTTCATATTCTCAATCTTAATAATCCATCTAAAATTTTTTTTTATGTACATACATGTTTCTCCTAAAAAAGTAATCTTTCAAAGTATGTCCATATTTACAACAATAAAAACAAACAATATTTGATGGCTTAGGCATGCTTAAGTATTTAGGTTTTTCAAAATTGAAGTTATGTGAAGAATAGTAAACATGTGAAGCATGAGAAGTATGTGAAGTTTTTCTTATTTTAGCATACTCAAAAAATTGTATTTTTTCTTTCAAAACACAAATATCATGCTTTAAAGAAGTATTTTCAATAATGAGAGAAGCCTTTTCATCACATAAATTTTGATTTTCTATCTTTTTCTTTTCATCTTCTTTCATAACAAAATCAAGCAATTCAATTTTTTCTTCGTAAATCTTTTTTAATTTTTTATGAGCACTCATTAAAGAAGTTAAGGCATTCATAATTTCAATATAATTACTTTCAAGAATATCTATTGTCCAAGAGCTTACCTCATTTTCTTCTTCTTCTTCACTTGAGGATGTTGAAGATGCCTCATTTTCCATAAAACAAATCATCCCTTCTTCTCCTCTACTTGAGCTTGAAACATCCGAATCTTCAGAGGTACTCCATGTAGCTTGTAAAGCTTTCTTTTTCTTCAAGCTCTTCTTCTTCTTCTTTTCCTCCTTCATATGCTTGTCCTTGAGTTTTGGACATTCCAGTTTAATATGACCGATTGACCACACTCAAAGCAAGTTGGTGGCCTCTTCCTCTCCTTATTGCTCTTCTTCTTCCAATTCCTATTAAGAAAACTTTTTGCCAAATTTTTGCTAAACCATTAACATGAGAACTTAACTCATCCTCCAAATCCATGGAGAAGGTGGAAGTGGAATCTGAATCATATTTGGTGGCTTTAAAGGCCATGGGTTCTTCCTTCTTCCTTTCATGCTTTAACTTGCTTGTAGAAGCCTCTTTTGTTAGTCTCCTAGTCATCTCTATTTTGGCTGTGAGAAGTTCCTCAAGGTGTTCATCCAATGAAAGTTTGTTGATATCTTTGGCCGCTTTAATAGCCATTGCAAGGGGATCAAATTCCTTTGGAAGGACTCTCAAAATTTTTCTTACAAGATCACAATTTGAGAATACTCTCCTAAGATTTGCCAAGCCATTTATAATATCATTAAATCGTACAAACATACCTTTAATACTCTCATCGGGATTCATTCTAAAAAGTTCATAGTCATGGGTGAGGATGTTAATTTTTGTCTCTTTCACTTGTGAGGTGCCCTCATAAGTTACTTCGAGTTTTTTCCATACCTCAAATGTCGTATGCAAATTCATAATTTGTGTAAACTCACTAGGAGAAATTCCACAATGAAGATAATTCAATGCCCTAGAATTTAATTGAGCCAATCTTTAGTGCTCAACATTAAGTTCACTAAAAGGCTTGACTTCATTAGTAGAAGAATTTCTAGGAAGTTCACAAGGCTTAGTCATAACTTCCCATAATTCTAAGTCAATAGATTGAATAAAAATTCTAAAACGATTCTTCCAATACAAGTAAATTTCTCCTTTATATAAGGGAGGCCGATTTGAAGAAAAACCTTCACACAAAGCTGCACTCATCTCAACCAAAGAAGAAGCCATAAAACCAAAAATCTCATAACCACAAAAATTATGAGAAAACCTTCTCTTAGCACAAGAGGATCTCCCACGTGATGTTACTCACGTAAATTGGGATTCCTTGCTCTGATACTAATTGAAGTTCTTTGTGCTTAATGAAATCCCACAAGAGGGGGGGGGTGAATTGTGGTAAATAAAATTTGTTTTGATTTTTGGTTTCAATTAAAAATTAAATATTTTAAGCACGAATAAGAAGAAATATAACACAAAAGATTTTTAAGGTGGTTCGACTCAAAATCGAGCCTACATCCACCCTCAACCGGTGTTGGGAAAAACAACACTAAAAATACCAAATTACAACCGAGGTTTTTCGTATGGTTCACCTCAAACCTACTTGGGATTTTTCCTACGGCTATTCCCGAACCTACTTGAGTTTTTACGGGCTCAACTCAACCCCCGGGCTTTTGCACAATGCCGGGATGCCCTTACCCCAAAGAACATAATACAAAAAATTGACAAAACTTAAAATAACTTGAAGTGAAATAAGAGGCACACACGACCGAAAAATAGAGGAATAGAGATTGAGAGTTTTTTGAAGCAATAACCTCTAATTTCGAATTCCTTCTTGCCACTTTCTCTTTATGAAATTGGAAGCACCATATTCACTTGATTTTGCTCGAAGTCGTGATCTGAAAGCTTTGAGATCTTAGCAAAATGTCTCCTCTAGAAGCTCTTCATTCTTCCCTATTTATAGAGCTTAAATTTGAGCTCTAAAATCACTCCCAACGGCTCTTAAAATCAACTAGCCGTTTGGGTAACGGACGGAAAACGACTACCGTCTGATTCGGACCCAAACACGAACGGCATGGATTGAATCTCGAAATTACCGCTTGATTTGAGCAGCGCGCATACTACCCTGCATGTATTAGTAAAATGTGTCCTGGCATAATTCAAATTAAAACTATTTACCTCAATGGTTTCGCTCATGGCGCATATCCGCGCAGCATGGGTTCGATTCTTCTGCATGTCATTTTAGGCTGAATAATCTCAGTCGTCCGATCGTGCTTGTTCTTCTGATTTGTTTGATAGTAAGGTTGGAGTTTAGTCCCACATCGAGGAAAATGCTTTGCCATTGCGCTTTAAAGCTAATTTGCTTCCTGTTACTCCGAAGCGTCTTTGGGGTTGGCTCCCCCCTTCCTTGACAAGGATTTCATCACCTGGTTCGGGTTGACTTGATCTTGCATTGTTCCATCGTCGCCTGCGACCTGAAATTGTCGTGCTCCGTTTGGCGTAGCCTGTGGCCTTAATTCCTTTGGACTATGGGTGCCCCTACTGGGTCAGCCAACCAATTTTTTATGTTTATTATTATTTTTTTTAATTTCTAAAAGCCTGGACAGGCTCGTGGTAGGGTCAGGTCGACCCGCCCAATGCTACAGTGAAAATTCTCGAGAGTAACGTTGTTTTAGGGTGTCTTGTGGGAAATGTTGTGCAGAAATTTTAAATATAAGTGTACCAAAATAATTTTATATTATCATAGTATTATAAGTTTTCTAAATGATTATGAAAAAAAATTCATGAAAAATAATTCATAAATAATTTTAAAAAATCAAATACCAATGTCTATACTTTTCGTTAATAATGCTTGGCCCAAAAATCAAAATTCAATAGTTATTAATTTTATAACATTTTTAACTATTAATACTACTAGTGTGCCACATCATCTCAAAATTTGGACATATAAAATTTAAGAAAATGATGTATGAAATCTCTAGTACATGTCTTTAGTTTCCTTGAAGTTTGCCATGACTCCAAGGGCCTTGAAGACCACTATCTTAGACATTTAGAGTTCATCGCTTGTCTTAATTGAATATTAACAATTTTGTTTAGAGCAAGCCCATATGAAATATAAATATTTATTCTTGACTCATCAAACACAATGGTTAATAGTTCTTCTTCTTCTACTACTTCTTCTTCATCTCTTCTTCTACATTATTGATTTCTTCTTCCTTGGTTTCCTTTTCATCATAATCTTCTTCTTCTTCATCATCTTCTTTGTCATCTTCTTCTTTTCTTCTTCACTTCTTCTTCTTCTTCTTTTTCCTCTTCCTCCTCCACCTCTTCTTCTTCCACTTCTTCTTCTTCTTTTTCTTCTTCTTCTTATTCCTCTTCTTCTTCTTCATCTTCTTCTTCTTCTTCTTCTTCATCATCATCATCTTCTTCTTCTTCTTCATCGTCTTCATCCACTTTTTCTTCTTCTTCCCCTTCCCCTTATCTTCTTCTAACTCCTTTCCACTTCCTCTCCTTCTTCTTCTTCTTCTTCTACTTCGTCATCTTCTTCCTTCTTCCATCATCTCTCTTCTTTCTTTTTTCTTTCCTCTTTCTTCTTCTTTCTTTTCCTTCTTCTTCTTCTTCTTCTTCTTCTTCTTTCCCTTCCTCTTTCTCTTGCTGTTCCTCTTCTTCACTTTCTTCTTCTTCTTTATCATCATCTTCTTTTTCTGCATCACATTCTCCTTCTTCTTTTCTTCTTCTTTTTCTTCTTCTTCTTCTACTTCCTTTTCCCATTCTTCTTCTTCTTTTTCTACTTCTATTACTACAACTTCTATTACTTCTTCCCTTTTTTCTTCTTCTTCTTCTTCTTATTTTTCTTTTTCTTCTTCTTCTTCTTCTTCTTCTCCTTCTTCTCTTCCTCTTATTCTTCCTTTTCTTTTCGTTCTTCTTCTTCTTCTTCTTTCCCTTCCTCTTTCTCTGGCTGTTCCCCTTCTTCATTTTCTTCTTCTTCTTTTTCTTCATCTTCTTTTGCTTCATCACCTTCTCCTTCTTTTCTTCTTCTTTTTATACTTCTTCTTCTACTTCCTTTTCCTATTCTTCTTCTTCTTCTTCTTCTACTACAACTACTACTACTACTACTTCCCTTTTTTCTTCTTCTTCCTCTTCTTATTTTTCTTTTTCTTCTTCTTCTTCTTCTTCTTCTTCTCCTTCTTCTTCTTCTTCTTCTTCTTCTTCTTCTACTTCTTCTTCTTCTTCTTCTTCTTCTTCATCATCATCATCATCATCATCTTCTTCTTCTTCTTCTTCATCATCTTCTTCTTCTTCTTCTTCATCTTCTTCTTCTTCTTCTTCTTCTTCTTCATCTTCTTCTTCTTCTTCTTCTTCATCATCTTCTTCCTCTTCTTCTTCTTCTTCATCATCATCTTCTTCTTCTTCTTCTTCTTCTTCTTCTTCTACTTCTTCTTCTTCTTCTACTTCTTCTTCTTCTTTTTCCTCTCCTTCTTATTCTAATTGCCCTTTTCCTTCTTTTTCTTCTTGTCCTTCTTTTTTTCATACTTCTTCTTCCTCCTCCTCCTCTTATTCCCCATCTTCCTCTTCTTCTTCTTCTTCTTCTTCTTGTTACTGTTTTTCTTCTTGCTCTTCTTCTTCTTCTTCTTCTACTTCTTCTTCTACTTCTTCTTCTTCTCCTTCTTCTTGCACTTTTTCTTCTTCGCCTTCTTCTTCTTCTCCTTCTTCTTCTTCTTCTTCTTCTCCTACTTCTACTTCTTTATTCTTCCTTGTTTCTTCTTCGTTATTTTTTCTGCCATCTTCTTTTTTCCTTCTTCCTTCTTCTTCCTTCTTCTTCCTTCTTCTTCTTTCTTCTTCTTCTCCTTTTCTTTTTCTTCTTCCTCTTCTTATTCTTCCCCTTCTTCTTCTTCTTGGCCATCCTCTTCTTCTTCTTCTTCTTTTTCTTCTTCTTCTTCTACTTTCTTTTCCTATTCTTCTTCTTCTTCTTCTTCTTCTTCTACTACTACTACTACTACTACTTGTTCTTCCTTTTTTCTTCTTCTTCCTCTTCTTATTTTTCTTTTTCTTCTTCTTCTTCTTCTTCTTCTTCTCCTTCTTATTCTCTTCCTCTTATTCTTCCTTTTCTTATCCTTCTTCTTCTTCTTCTTCATCTTTTTCTTCCTCCTCTTTTTCTTATTCTTCTTCTTTTATTTCTTTCTACTCTTCTTATTCTCATTCTTGTTCTTCTACTACTTTTTCTTCTTCTTCTTCTTCTTCTTCATCTTCTTCTTGTTCATCTTCCTTACTTCTTCTACTTCATCATCTTCTTCTTCCTCCTCCTCCTCCTCCACTTCTTCTTCTTCATCTTCTTCTTCTTCTTCTTCTTCTTCGATTTCCTCTTCCTTCTCTTGTTCTTCTTCTTCTTCTTCTTCTTCTTTGTCTTCTTCTACTTCCTCTTCTATTCTTCTTCTTCTTCTTCTTCTTCTTCTTCTCATTCCTCTCCTACTTCTTCTTCTTCGTCTTCTTCTTCCTCATCATCTTCTTCTTCTTCATCTTCCTCTTCTTCCTCCTCTCCTTCTTCTTCTTCTTCCTTTTCTCCTTCTTCTTCCCTTTCCTCTTCGTCCTCTCCTACCTCTTCCTCTTTCTCTTCGCCTTCCTTTTCCTCTTCCTCTTCTTGTTCTTCTTTTTCTTCGTCTTCTTCTTCCTTCTTCTATCTTCCATCTTCCTTATTCCTTCTTCCCTGTTTCTTCCTTCTTCCTTCTTCCTTTTCCTTCTTCCTTCTTCCTTCTTCTTTCTTCCTTCGTCGATCTTCTTTCTTACTTCTCACTTCTTTCATCTTTCTTCTTTCTTCGCCTTTCTACTTCTTTTTCTTCTACTTCCTCATCTTCATCTTATTCTTCTTCTTTGTTTTTTACTTCCTCATCTTTTTCTCCTTCTTCCTCTTTTTCTTCTTCTTCTAGTTCCTCTTCTTCATGTTTTTCCTCTTATTATTATTTTTATTACTATTATTGTTCTACGTCTTTGTCTTGTCCCTCTTCTTCTTTTTCCTCTTCTTCTTATTCTTCTTCTTCTTCTTTTTCTTCTTTGTGTACTTCTTATTCTTCTTCTACTTCTTCTACTTGTTTTTCCTCTTCGTCTTTCCCTTTTTCTTCCTCTTCTTTTTCTTCTACTACTACTACTACTTCACCTTCTTTTTCTTCATCTTCTTCTGGCTCTTATGCTTCTCTTTCTTCTTTCTCCTTAATACTTAACCCTTAATTCCCAATCCTTAATCTTTAATTCTTAATCCCTAATCTCAAATTCCTAATCCCTAATCCTTAATCCATAATCCCTAATCTCTATTCTCAGATCCTTGTCTTGAATTCTAAATCAAAAATCTCTAATCCCTAATAAATATTTCCAAAACCTTAATCTTTAATCCCTAATGCTTAATACTAAATCCTTAAACTTTTAAACCCTTATTTTCAATCCCTAATCAATAATTTAATCCCTAATACCTAATTCCTAATTTTTTCCCAAATCCCTATCTCCTAATCCCTAATCCCTAATCTAAACCCTAAGCCTTATTCATAATTCTGAATCCTGAATCCCTAAACCCTAAACCTTTATCCTTAATTCCTAATCGATAAATTCGAACCCTCCCTCCCTAACGCGTTATCCCCAATTCTAGTACCTAATTCCCAATCTATAGGACGTCGCCCATTACTCTATAATTTGTCTTTCACTTCTTCTTCGTATTCTTTCTCTTCTTCTTCTTTCTCTTTTCCTTTTTCTTCTGCCTTGTCCCCTTCGTGTTGTTCTTCCTATTCTCCCTCATCTTTCTCTTTTTCTTCTTCTTCTTCCTCCTCCTCCTCTTCCTCTGCTTCCTCTTCTTATTCTGTCTTCTTTTTCTTCATCCTCCTCCTCTTCTTCCCCTTCCTCTTCTTCTTTTTCTTCCTCTTCTTCTTCATTTTCTTCTTCTTCATCATCATCATCATCATCTTCTTCTTCTTCTTCTTCATCTTCATCCTCTTCTTCTTCTTCTTCCCCTTCTCCTTATCTTCTTCTACCTCCTCTTCCTCTTCTTCTGCTTCATCATCTTCTTCTTCTACTTCTTCATCTTCTTCCTTCTTCCTTCTTCATTCTTCTTTCTTCTTTCTTCTCTCTTCTTTCTTTTTCTTTCTTCTTTCTTCTTCTTTATTTTTCTTCTTCTTTTTCTTCTTCTTCTTTTTCTTCTTCTTCTTCTTCTTCTTCTTTTCCCTTCTTCTTCTTGTTCTTGTTCTTGCTGTTCCACTTCTTCATTTTCTTCTTCTTATTTTGCTTCATCATCTTCTTCTTCTTCATCTTCTCCTTCCTCTCTTCTTCTTCTTTTTCTTCTTCTTCTTCTTCGACTTCCTCTTCCCATTCTTCTTCTTCTCCTTCTTCTTCTTATTGTACTACTACTAATACTACTATTACTACTACTTCTTCTTCCTCTTCTTCTTATTCTTCTTCTTCTACTTCTTCTTCTTCTTTATCTTCTCCTTCTTCTTATCTTCTTCTTATTTTTCCTTTTCTTATTCTTCTTCTTCTTCTTCTTCTTCTTCTTCCTCCTCTTTTTCTTCTTCTTCTTCTTTTATTTCTTCCTCTTCTTCTAATTCTCATTCTTCTTCTTCTATTACTTTTTCTTCTTCTTCTTCTTCTTCTTCTTCTTCCTCACTTCTTCTACTTCATCTTCTTCTTCTTCTTCATCTTCTTCCTTCACCTATTCTTCTTCTTCTTCTTCTTCTTCTATTTCGTCTTCTTTCTTTACTTCCTCTTCTTCTTCTTCTTTGTCTTCTTTTACTTCCTCTTCTCTTCTTCTTCTTCTTCCTTGTCTTCTTTTTTGACTTCTTCTTCTTCTTCTTCATCATCAACTTCTTCTCATTCCCCTTTTACTTCTTCTTCCTTTTCTTTTACTTTTTCTTTTTCTTCTTCATCTTCTTCGTGTACTTCTTCCTCATCATCATCATCTTCTTCTTCCTCCTCTTCTCCATCTTCTTCTTCTTCTTCTTCTTCTTCTTCTTCTTCTTCCTTTTCTCCTTCTTCTTCCCCTTCCTCTTTCTCTTCTCCTACCTCTTCCTTATTCTCTTCCGCTTCCTTTTCCTCTTCCTCTTCTTCTTCTTCTTCTTCGACTTTTGCTTCTTCTTCTTCATCTTGCTTCTTCCTTTTCCTTCTTTCTTCTTCCTTCTTCTTTCTTCCTTCACCCATCTTCTTTCTTCTTCTTCTTACTTCTTTCATCTTTCTTCCTTCTTCTTCATTCTACTTCTTCTTTTTCTTCTTCTTTCTCATCTTCATCTTATTCTTCTTCTTCATTTTTTTACTTCCTCTTCTTCTTCTTCTTCTGGTTCTTTTTCTTCTTCTTTTTCCTCTTATTATTGTTATTATTCTACGTCTTCGTCTTCGTTCTCTTCTTCTTTTTCCTCTTCTTCTTCTTCTTCTTATTCTTCTTTGCCTTCTTCTTCTTTCCGTTCTTCTTCCACTTCTTCATCCTCTACTTGTTTTTCGTCTTTTTCGTCATCTTCTTCTTCTATATCTTCTTCTTCTCCTTCTTGTTCTTGTTCTTCTTCCTCTTTTATTTCTTTTTCTTCTATTTCTTGTTCTTCTTCTCCTTCTTCTCCTTCTTCTTCTTCTTGTTCTTCTTCTTCTTCTTCTATTTCTTCTTCTTCTTCTTCTTCTTCTTCTCCTTCTTCTTTTTATTATTATTATTATTCTTCTTTTTCTACTTCTCATTTCCTTCTTCTTCATCATCATCATCACCATCTTCTTCTTCTTCTACTTTGTTTTCCTCTTCGTCTTCCCATTCTTCTTCCTCTTCTTCTTCTTCTTTTACTACAACTTTACCTTCTTTCCCTTCGTCTTCTTCTTTCTCTTATCCTTCTCCTTCTTTTTTCTCCTTAATACTTAATCCTTAGTTCGTAATCCCTAATCTTTAATACCTTAATCCATAATCCCTAATCCCTAATCCTTAATCCATAATCCCTAATCTCTATTCCCTAATCCTTGACTTGAATTCCTAATCCAAAATCTCAAATCTCTAATCCCTAATAGATAATCCCAAAACCTTAATCCTTAATCCCTAATACTTAATACTAAATCCTTAATCTTTTAATCCCTTATTTCTTATCCTAAATCTAGAATCTAATCCCTAATGTCTAATTCTTAATTTTTTTCCCAAATCCCTATTACCTAATCCTTAATCTCTAAACCCTAAGACTTATTCCTAATTCTTAATCCCAAATCCCTAATCCCTAAGCCCTAATCTTTTATCCATAATCCCTAATCGATAAATCTGAATCCCTCCCTCCCTAACGCGTTATCCCCGATCTCTAACACCAAATTCCTAATCATTAGGACGTCGCTTAATACTCTATGATCTGTCTTCTTCTTCTTCTTCTTTCTCTTCTTGTTCTTTGTCTTTTCATTTTTCTACTACCTTGTCCACTTCTTGTTCTTCTTCCTATTCTTTCTCATCTTCCTCCTCTTCTTCTTTTTTTCTTGTTCTTCCTCCCCCTCCTCTTACTCTTCTTATTCTTTATCTTATTTTTCTTCTTCCTCCTCTTCTTCCTCTTTTTCATTTTCTTCCTCTTCTTCTTCTTCTTCTTCATCTCCTTCTTATTAATCTTCCTCTTATTCTTCTTCTTCTTCTTCTTCCTCTTCTTCTTCTTCTTCGTTCTTTTTTTCTTCTACTTCTTCTTCTTCTCCTCTACTTCATTTTCATGTTGTTCTTTTTCTTCTCCTTCTTCTTCTTTTACTTCTTTTTTTTCTTCTTCTTCTACTACTTGTTCTTCTTTGTCTACTTCTTCTTCTTCTTCTTCTTCTTCTCTTCTTCTACTTCTTTGATTTCGTCTTCTTCTTCTTCTTCGGTTTCCTCTACATCTTCTTTTTTTCTTCTTCTTCTTCGTCTTCTTCTTCTTCTTCTTCTTCTTTGTCTTGTACTTCTTCTCTACTTCTTCTTTTGCTTCTCCTTCTTCTTTCTCATCCACCTCTTCTTCTTCTTCTTCTTCTTTTCCTTCTCCTTCTTCTTCTTATTTCTCTTCTTCCTTTTCATCTTCTTCTTTTTCTTCTTTGTCTTCATTTTCTTCTTCTTCTTCTTCTTCATCTTCTTCTTCTTCTTCTTCTTCATCTTCTTCTTCTACTTCTTCTTCATCTTCTTCATCTTCTTCTCCTTCATCATCCTTTTCCTCTTCTTCTTCTTCCTCTTCCCCTTGCACTTCATCTTCTTCTACCTTCATCTCTTCCTCTCTGTCTTCCTCTTCTACTTTTTTGTCTTCCTTTTCTTCTTCTTCTTCTACTTCTTCTTTTTCATCTTCATCTTCTTCCTATGTCCTTCTTCTTACTTCTTTATTCCATCTTCTCTCTGCCTACTTGTTTTGTTTCCTCTTTCTTCTTCTTTCTTATTCTACTTCTTCTTCTTCTTCCTCTTCTTCTTGTTGTTCTTCTTCTTCTCTTCTTCTTGTTCTTCCTTTTCTTCTTCTTCTTCTATTACTACTGCTACTACTACTTCTTCTTCTTCATATTCTTCTTCCTCTTATTTTTCTTCTTCTTCTTCATCTTCATCTACTCCTTCCTCTTCTTCTCAGTCTCCTTCTTCTCCTTCTTCTTCCTCTTCTACTGCTTCTTCTTCTACTACTTCTTTTTTGTCTTCTTCTTCTTCATCCTCTCTTCTTCTACTTCTTCATCTTCATCCTCTACTTCTTATTCTTCTTCCTCTTCTTCTTCTTCTTGCTCATCTTCTACTTCCTCTCCTTCCTCGTCTTCTTCTTCTTCTTTGTTTTCTTCTACCTCCTCTTCTCTTTTAATTCTTCTTCTTTTTCTTCTTCTTCTTCCACGTCTTCTTTTTCCACTTCTTCTTCTTCTTCATAATCTTCAACAACTTCTTATTCCTCTCCTAATTCTTGTTCTTCTTTTTCTTTTCTTCTTCTTCTTCTTCTTGTTCTTCATTCTCATCTTCTTCTTCTATTTGTTCTTCTTCCTCATCTTCTTCTACTTCTTCTTCTTCCCTTTCTCCTTCTTCTTCCCCTTCCTCTTCATCTTCTTCTACCTCTTCCTCTTTCTCTTCCTCTTCCTTTTCCTCTTCCTTTTTTTCTTCTTCTTGTTCTTCTTCTTCTTCTTCCTTCTTCTATCTTCCATCTTCCTCATTCCTTCTTTCTTCTTGTTTCTTCCTTCTTCCTTCTTTGTTGTCTTTCCTCTTCCCCCATCTGCTTTCTTCCTTCTCCTTTCTTCTTTCATCTTTCTGGTTTCTTCTTCTTTCTACTTTTTTCTTCTTTTTCTTCTTCTTCCTCATCTTCCACTTCTTCGTTTTCTTCCTCTTCATCTTCCTCATCAACTTCTTTTTCTTCCTTTTCTTCTTCTTCTTCTTCTTCTTCTTCTCTTTTTCTTCTTATTATTATTATTACGATGGTTATAAAATTATTCTACTTCTTCTTCTTTGCCTTCTTTTTTCTCTTCCTCTTCTTCTTGTTTTTCTTTTTCTTCATCGTCTTCTTCTTCTTCTTCTTCGTGTTCTTCTTCCTCTTCTTCTTCTACTTTATTTTTCATCTTTTTCTTCTTCTTCTACTTCTTCTTCTTCTTCTTCTCACTCCTATTCTTATTATTCTTCTTCTTCTATTTCTTTTTCTTCTATTTTCTCTTCTTCTCCTCCTTCTCCTTCTTCTTTTTATTTCTTCTTCTTCTACTTCTTCTTCTCCTCCTCCTTCTTTCTCTTATTCTTCTTCTTCTTCTTCTTCTTCTACTTCCTCTTCTCTTCTTCTTGTTCTTCTTCTTCTTCATCGTATTCTTCTTTTTCTTCTTCTTCTTCCTCCTCTTAATCGTCCCTTTCCTCTTTCTCTTTTTCTTCTTCTTCTACACTACTACTTTGCCTTCTTTTTCTTCTTCTTCTTACTCATGTCCTTCTTCTTCTTTCTCCCTAGTCCTTAATCCCTAATTCCTAATTCCTAATTCCTAATCTTTAATACCTAATTCCTAATCTCTAATCCCTATTCCTTGATCCATAATCCCTAATCTCTAATCTCTCATCTTTGTCTGTAATTGCTAATTCTACATCTTTAATCTTTAATCCCTAATTCATAATCCCTAAACTTTAATCCTTAATCCCTCATACATAATACTTAATCCTTAATCCCTTATTTTGATTCTCTAATCTTGAATCCCTAATCTAATCCTTAATACCTAATTCCAATTCCTTTTTCCCAAAGGTTTATTATCTAATTCGTTGTCCCTAAACCCTAACCCTAATTCCTAATTCTTATTTCTAAATCCTTAATCCCTAAACCATAATTCCTAATCCTTAATCCCTAATAAATAAATCAAAATCCTTCTATTCCTAATGCCTAATACCTAATCCCTAATTTCTAATCTTTCAGCCGCTGTCCACTACTCTATAATCTATTCTTCTTCTTCTTCTTCTTCTTCTTCTCCTTCCCCTGCTTCTTCTTTCTCTTCTTCTTTTCCTTCTTCCTTGTCCTCTTCTTGTTGTTCATTATATTCTTTGCCATCTTCCTTTCTTTTTCTTCTTCTTTTTCTTGTTGTTGTTCTTCTTCTTCCTCCACCTCTTCTTCTTTTTCTTCTTCTTTTTTTCTTCTTCTACCACTTCTTCTTCCTATTCTTCTTCTTTTTCCTTATCTTTTTCTTCTAGTTCTTCTCTTTCTTCTTCTTATTCTACTACTACTACTTCTACTTCTTCATCTACATCTTCTCCTTCTCCTCCTCCATCTTCTTCTTCTTCTTCTTAATCCTTAATCCCTAATATGTAATCCTTATTCCATTAATCAATAACTCATAATATGTAATCCCTAATCTAATCTGGAATCACTAATTCTTAATCCCAATTCCTAATCCCTAATCCTTGAACCCTAATCCTAATCACTAATCCATAATCCCTAATTCTTAATTCTTTATCTTAAATCCTTATTCCCTAAACCCTAATCTTTAATCCTTATTCCCTAATCCATAATCTTGAATCCCTCCATTCCTAATGCCTAATCCCAAAACCTTAATACATAATTCTTAATCCCAAAGTTGTCACACACTAATCCATAATCTGACTTCTTCTTCTTCTTCCTCTTCTTCTTCCACTTCTTCTTCTTCCTATTTTTCTTCTTCTTCTTCTTCTTCCTCCCTATCTTCTTCTTGTTCTTCTTCATATTCTTCTTCATCTTTCTCTTTTTTTTTCTTTTTCTTCTTCCTCGTCCTCCTCTTTCTCTTATTTTTCTACTTCTTCTTCTTCCTCTTCCTCTCCTTACTCTTCTACT